>JABTTQ020000945.1:0-50000 GCA_016081115.2 Rehmannia glutinosa | reverse complement strand
AGCTTATTTAAATATTCAAAATATTTTATAATCATTTAATTAAAGATTTTATTTTTAATTATTATCCGAATTATATTTGAGACTTTCTACCGAATAATTGTACTAGTAAGACAAATGACTTCCTCGCCCGCATATGCTTTGAAACTTATTAAGAACTTCAACATAATACATTGAATCAATGAATAGAATCGGCTAGATTACCCCTCCGAAATCTATGTCGTGTCAATGACTGACTGACTAAATATCGGACGCGACGAGTCTATGAACGCACCAGTCCTACTGACTGACTGACTGGGTTGGCGTCACACTTTCGTGCGCAACCAACTGATATGAATTGACAGATTTGTGGAATTGATAAGTCACGTATGGGATAGGTAGCTTGGCTTCAGTCTCATGCCGACCTCCATTGTCCAACTCCCAACCTCGAGTCGGATATGAGAGTCTGGCGGGCGATTGGATCATAGGATTCTGGGTATAATCATGATTATGATGTTCTCCGAGCTTAGCTGGCTCAACTATGGAGACGTCATGCCAACTGGGATAGCGGCTTCAGCCCTATCGACAGGAGGCATAAGGTGTACTGTTTGGGGAGATAATGTTTGATCGACACTTCTCTGTCGTATAAGGTGGCCTGGGTTGGCGTCACACTTTCGTGCGCAACTAGCTGATATGAATTGACGGACTGACTGGGTTGGCGTCACACTTTCGTCGCAACCAATCGATATAAATTGACGGATCGATCGACCGGTTGGCGTCACACTTTCGTGCGCAACCAACTAATCTGAATTGACTGACTGACTGTTAATTAATACTAATAAAACTATTAAGTATAAGAGAATGTCATTGCACGTTTCTTGCGTCAAAACTCATGAAACGATTTTACTGCATAAAAATATAAGCCCCACTTGCACACGCTCACCACACCCACTGAGAATTTTTGTCTCACTCTTACCTTTTTTTCCAACCGAGAGATGAGGTCCCGCCGAAGAGGACGATGCTGAATTTTTGTCTCACTCCTACCTTTTTTTCATGTTTTATTTGGGAGCTGTTAAGATAATTTGAATTTGTATGATTTCATTATGTATGCACAAGTTCTAAGAAATTTTCTTGTAATAGTCAGGCGTAGGACCCGTAGGAAGTATGTTTGTGACATGGATTGTAATTTTGATTTTTCTGATTCCGCTGCGACTGTACCAAACTTGGTTTTTTTTAATATACATACATATTGGGAATTGCTATTTATGTTTAGATTATATTGATGAATAAATGAGCTGGCCCGGTAAATCGGCGTAAGTTAGATCGTTCGTGTCGCATGTCCCAATTTTGGGGCGTGACATATAATATATAGGATCTAGAATCTCAAATTATCAAATATCTTAAATATAAACAAAACAAAAGAAAACCACAGAATAAAAGATAACATAAATTTAATTGATATGATCCAAAATCTAGAAAATAATATCCTTGATACGCCTGCATCATTCTTCCCAGGTGAAGAAAATTTGTCCTTGAATTTCCGTAATGATCCTCTTCAATGCATCGAATCATTCTCGAAAGTATGATTATTACAGTATCAATATTTAATCTGGATAGTCAATAACTCATCAAACTACACCTTTGTTAATCGATCCATTGTTTAATTTGCATCATGCGTTCACATTCATAGACCTCTTATACAGGCATTCTCTTGGCCAGTATCTTCTTAACGACATCGTTGTCAAGAATGGATTCGCTCTGATACCAACGAATACATCGAAAGCATCTCATGAAAAACAATTGGCATGTAAGAATAAACAACCTTCTATATTCTATTGATTCGCTCATGAATACCAGATTATATGCACCAAAAAACTCGTTGATCCCCAAGATACCGAAAAATTGGTAGAAATAAGAGAAAACTATCCCCACATTTTTATTAATCTATTCACCACCTCATGGAAAGCTCTAACGCATACAATTTATAAGAAATAGAATACCCAATGAATGAATTATGATGTATCCTAAATAAACAATATAAAAAGGAAATCATATAATAAAAAATAACATAAATCTAATTGATATGGTCCTAAATTTAAAAGATAATATCATTGATATGCCTGCATCATGGGGCTAAGGTGCAACCTGGGGATAGTGCTTGTGGGGGCTGAAGGGAGATGGGGCAGACTGTAGAGAAGGTGGGGGTTGAGGGGTAGCTTGCGGAGGCTGTGGGTGGTGAGGGTGTATTGGTGCATACTGAATCCTCTGAAGAATCTGGGACATTATTATTTCCCCAAAAAAGAAAGAGAGGTGGCCACTAAACAAATTATTGTGAGGATAGGGGAGAAGCGAACGTGAAACCTTCTGTATTACCAAAACACAAGAAAGGAAAAGATCTTTTTTAGATAACACAAAAGTTAATCTGATCCAGAACATGGATGTAACAAAAATTTGGCTTTTAGGAACATGATCGATAAGGCAACAGATATGTAAGATCTTTACGGCTTTACATATAACTTATATAAAGGAATTGTTAACTTAATGTACTATTTCCCAGTTTATTTAACACTTTATTATTTCTTTCGACGTCGAAGAATTAAGACTATGTTGTTTGATCGTATAATTGCACCCATATTTGAGATAATAAGGAGTCCTATTTAGATGAGGTTTATCTAGAAACGTCTCTTATCGGACTCTAATCGATATGGGATTGAGATATATTGATATATCTCCCTACAATATCATAAGATATGGAAAAACGTCCCCTCACATACAAAAAATAATCTCTCTCCTAAAATTTCTCTCTACTGTTTTCTTCTTGGAGCATCACCAAAGTTCTCCAAGGGTTTAATGTATTCACATCAAAGTGAATAACTCTAGTAGTTATTTACATCAACGAGAAAGGCGGTTCGTAATCTTGTTCATGGTTCAACCAATCTACGGGGTTCATTCGTTGTTCGAGGTTCAACCAAAGAGAAGGCTTGTAGATGACTTAATCATGGATCAAAAGGAGGCTTGTAGACGGGCTCAATCCTGGCTATGTGGATCGACGGTTCCACTGCAAACAGGTATACTCGATCCACCTAATATGTGCAAATATGCGTATTTATGATAAGTGCCATATTTGCTAACGATGGTGTCGGAGCCATTAGGGCTCGATCTCGCCTATTTGATGTGCTTGAACTTGATGGTACATGTGATTTGATTTTTTATTTAAAAAATTCGAATCTGTACTTTCTGTTTTTATATGTGTAATATTGGTGTCAAATTGTAGATCTCGAAAAGATTATTAATTTGATATATTATGCATGAAAATGGATCTGAAACGAATAAGTTATGATGACTCAAAGGTTTTGGAATAAAAACATAGTTATGCATTGAAAGCGGTGCGAATAATTAGTGTAGGTCCCAAGGGTGTGGTGTAGGGTTTAGAAGGGGTTGAATAAACGTTACCAAATTTTCACTTTTAGTCTTTTTTAAGAATTTCAACGAGTTGACTCAAACCACTAAGTCCTTGGGGGACAACTAGGTTGGTGATTTCAGACCAAGTTACCCACTCAACACTCATTGAGTGTTGGTAGTATAACTTCGGTTGTGTCGGCTAACACTTAACTTTTTAGTTGATTTGGTTTTGAACAGCAAAAAGACTTAACACCCTTTGATAATTTTTAAGTTCGTTTTTAACACTTGTTTTAGCACTTGTTATTATCGGTTGGATAGCTATATAACTTATCGTGATATGAAAAATATAAGCAACAAAGTAAATGCTTAAAGTAAATGACACAAGCAAATTTATAGTAGTTCGAGGATGGGGTAATTCCTCTACTCCACTCTTTTCCAACTCCTGGAGGAATCCACTAAGTAACAGATCAAGTTACAAACTAGTTCTCGATCCCTGGAGACGCCTTGATCACACAGTGGCTTCTCCTACGACTCGCTTCTTCACAAGACAAATGCCTTGCTATTGACTCCCTTCAAGTCTTTGGATTTGATCACATAGCCTTCCAAAAACTTGAATCTTCCTCGGTTCGACCTTGAACCTTTCTACAGCTCATTCAACTTGGAGAGTAGACCCCTTTTTCGTTCTTTAGACTTTTCCTCTTCAACTGGTTGAAGTAATCTTTCCTTCACAGCGTGAGTTGGATCGAGTTCCTTCGAGTTTTAGGCTTGAGGATTTTTTGAATAAACTTGAGAATATTGCAGGTTATGCTTGCTTGATAATTGCTTGATTCGTTAGGTCTTAGTTCAAGTTTTCGTTTCTCAAATGCTTCCTCAGCCTTTTATAGTGCTCATTTGAATATTTTCCGTTGAAGAGATAGGCTATTTTCAAATGACACTTCTTGTTCATTGGCTTGTCTTTTCTTGGTCTCTGAGAGATGTGATGTTGACCCTTCCTCGTATTAAATGACTTTGCGGCTTTACATGGTCTAACACATGCTCCAGTGTTTCCCATTAGCTTATCCCTTTTCCATGTTTCTGGGCAAAACACTTTAAGACTGGAAGCTTGGACATATTACTAAACTGAGTAATATTATTGATTTCCTTCCAACGGATCAATGTCAGTTGTCTTGACTTGATCTTTGCGCTTTACCCCTTGACTTGAGTCTGCTCCAAACATATGGGAATGATTCAACTGTCACTTCAATCGTTGACTTAGACTTGGCTTCTTTCACGACTTGGTGACACACTTCCTCATACTTCCCACGATTGTTCCTCGGTGGCTCTCCTTGATCGAGTCCTTGTTTTCCGTCTTTGCTATACTCGGTGACACACACGAGTCTTCATTCTAGTCTGCAGCTGACTTCTTGCATTAATTGACATAGCCGACTTCACTTACAATATAGAATTACAAGGAAAATGGGGTGCCAACTTCCTAATCTAAGTTTTACATGGTATCATCAAAATTTATCAACTAAAATTCCTAACAATTTCTCTCCTTTTTGATGATGCCAAAACTTAAACAAAAATAAACAACAAACACAAGCAGTGCAGTAACAAAGAATGTATGCTTTGAATAATCATTTTTATTGATCATAACATTCTTGTCCTTTACAAAGCTGTTTACAAAATGTAACAAAGCTTATACAAGTATAGAATTACAACATGTATCAGAGCTAGGTTACAAAGAAGATATTAGAGCAAAAATTACAGGGAACGTATTAGAGCTATATTACAAAGAAAACTTACATCTATGTATTTACAACTAAGTAAAATACACGAAGGGGTTGCAGCCTTATTCAACGCCTTGGCTGCTTCCTTCTTCTCTCTTCGTCATCAGCTCTCCTCCTGTCTTCATCAGCTCTTCTCTATTTTCTTTCCTCTTCATCCATCTTCTTCTTCTTCTCCTTGCAGCAGGGTCATCCCTACGCTGCCTTTCCTTCCATTCACGTGTTGTTCGTTCATTTTCAGCTTCTTGTCTTCTCACGACTTCAGCATTCTTGCGTGCAACTTCTAGGTTAGCTAGATGATCATATCCAACCCAGTATGTGATCCCTTTCTTCTGCGGATCAATATACTTAACATTCTCCAGATTCGGCTACGGTCGAGAACCTCGGCCTCTTCCACTTCGACTGGATCTTCCCCTTCCTCTCCCTGACTCAGCAACTCCTCCTCTGGGAGTATACTGCACTGGAGTTTTTGATTTTCCAGCTGAGTTACTGCTGGAACTTTGTTGCTTATCAGCTGATATGCATATCTCAAGACCCTTCTCCCAGTACAAATCTCAGGCTTGAGGTAGAGTCAAATCTTCAAAATAACCTTTTGCCTTAAGAGTTTGAAACTCTTCTAGGGATCTGGGTTCAGACCCAACATCAAGCATGTCAATGTCTCTTGGGGGCTTGATCGCAGGGTGATCCTTTCCGGCTGGAGAACCATCATATTGCTTCCTTATGCTTTGAATGCACGTAGACTGCTTCTCCACTACCTTCTCAAATTCAGCTTCGATGGCTTTTCTTGATTCTTTCATTGCCATCTCAGCTTTTTGTTCCACAGACACTCTTTGGTAGCTTATCGTGGATAGAAGATGTGATCTCTCCTTGTTGGGGGTTTCAGCGAACATAAGCTTCAAGTGGGGATTTTTCGAGCTTCCTTCCCCTTTAGATGTATCTCCTTCTTCTCCACCTTATGACTCCTTTCTCTTCCTTCAATCCTTCAAAGCCTCATCTTCCCCTTTTTGGCATCATCACCTAACGAAAGGGTTAGGCCAGGGAACAAACTACGAGAATGAAGTCAAGTCAATTGTTCATCAAATTTTGCTTGTCATCCGCTTTGGAGTAGGCTCGTGCGGAACTCAGACACCGCATAACCTTTCACTCAATGCCATCATTTTCATTTCAACTTGAAGAATATTGAACTTCTGGTTCATGTTTTCCTCCAGGCGTGCAATTTCGCTCTGGTGTTGCAGCTTAAGTAACTCCATATCCGACTTGTGGGAATCTTCAATTCTCACCATGAACTCTTTCTACCTCTGCTGAAGTTGTGCATTGTCGGCACTCCATACTAGCATCTCCGCAAAGAATGATTTGAAATAATGGACTTACTCTAAGCGCATAGCGATTTATGCATGCAGCCCATTCCCTGATCCGTAGGACAACACCTCGAATATCTCGGCTAATGTTTGCATCACAGTTGTCCAACCTAAGGTCTAACGATGCGAGGTGGCATTCCATCCTCTCCTACTCCATTTTGTTGAGGTGTTCTTGGAGCCGAAAAATTATGAGCATATCCTTTGGTTTCACAAAAGACTCCAAATTCTCCATCAAATTCACCACCTCGATCACTTCGAATAGACTAGATAGTATCTTCTTTTTCATTTTCAATAAGTCTACACAACTTAACAAACTCATTAACGACACCGCTTTTATTTGCAAGAAAAATAGCCCAAGTATATCTAGAAAAATCATCGACTATAACAAAGATATAATGTTTTCCACTTAAACTAGCCATATCAATATCCCCATACAAATCAAGGTGAAGTAATTGTAGGGTTTTGGTTGTGGAAATTTAATTTTTGGGCTTAAAACTACTTTTAACTAATTTTTCTTTTGACAAGTGTCACATAGGCCAAGATTTTCAAAATTCAATTTGGGTAGTCCTTTTACATGTTGGTTTTTGTAAATGGTTTGCAAATTTTTGTATCCAACATGTCCAAGTCGCCTATGCCATAAACTAGTCAAATCATTATTGGCGACAAGACAAGAAACATTTTGACAAACCAAATCACTTGTGCAAATTTTGTAAAGATTGCCTTTTCTATTTGCTTCACAAATAATTTCATCATTTTTAACAATAAGGCATTTTTCTTTATTGAAAATAACATTATAGTTTAAATCACAAAGTTGGCTTACACTTATCAAATTAAACTTAAGCCCTTCAACATAAAGAACATTACTAAGAGAGAAAGAAGAGTTACCAATTTCTCCATTTCCAAGAATTATTCCTTTGCCATTCCCGAACATGACCATACCCTCTTCTTGGAGCTTGATTTTGGTAAAATGTTCTCTCCTTCCGGTCATATGGCGCGAACACCCGCCGTCCACGAGCCATTTTGAATCTTCCATGGTTGTTATAGCCCATATTACCTACAAATGAAGCACTTTTAGGTACCCTATAATTTTGGGGTCCATGGGGGTTAGTTTCAAGACCTTTGGGTCTCCAAAAATAGCTATGATTATTCTTCAATTTACAATGAGTAACATAATGACCAACTTTACCACAATAAAAACAAATAAGATTGTGGGCACTACTAGCACGTACAAAAGTAGGACCTTGGTCATTTTTCTTTGAAATAGGTTGAAAAGGTTTATAGCCAAGTCCTAATTTAGAATGCTCACCTCTTTGTGCATCTAAGATTTTTGTAACTTTATCCGTACTTAATTTAAAATGATGCACATCCTTTTTTAAACATTCAAGATCATTAGTGAGCGATTGTTTTTTGGTTTCAAGAGTACGGACTTTAGTAAGAGTAATAGTATGAGCTTTATCAAGAGATTCATAAGAAGTAAACAATTTATCCTTTTCAATTTTAAGCTCTTTATGCTCCTTTTTCAAAGTATTGTATTTAACAATTAAATTTTGAAATTCATTTTGCAATTCATCAAAAACACATTGCAATTCATCAACTAAGGAAGAAGTTGAAGAGTTAGAGCGTACCTCATTATTTTCATCGTCTATGGCCATAAGACCATGTTCGGTTTCTCCTTCCTCATCGGATGTGGCGAGTGGTTCATCCCAAATTTTGACATCCGCATTTAGAGCCTTCTTTTTCGGAAAAGGATTTTTCTTCTTTTGTTCCTCCTCATCGAGTTTCGGGCAATCGACTATGAAGTGCCCGATTTTCCGCATTTGAAACATGAGTTGTCTCTCGGTTTTCTTGCCTTATTTTTATTCACAAAGTTTGCAAATTTCCGGACAAGAGCAGCCATTTCTTCATCATTCTCATCGTTAGCATAATATGAATTATTAAAAGAATATTCTAGGCCTTTAGGAATATTTTGCATACCCAATTGAGTGGTGGATGGTTTGGAATATTTCCTCTCCTTGAGATAGACTTCATAAATGAGGAGGTTCCCGATGAGCTCATCGAACTTGAGTGTTTTGAGATTTTGTGCTTCCGTGATCTGATCACCTTTTTCGGACCATGAGCCGGGAAGAGCGTTAAATACCTTAGTCACCTTGTCTTCTTTGGAGATGACTTTCTTGAGAGCTACAAGAGGATTGACAATGTTGTCAAGCCTTTCCACCATTTTTTATATGCTTTCACCATCATGCATATTGAAGTTTTCAAAGTCTTTAACAAGCATGGTTTTTATTGCTTGTTTGACCTTCTTTGTTCTTTCATATATTGTCTCCAATTTTTTCCAAACTTCATGTGCCGACCTTATGCCTCTTATGCGATTATACTCGGTGGCGATAAGAGAGCAATGTAAAATATTTAAGGTTTTACCGTTTAGAGAAAAGCCTTCTTGTCATTATCTTGAACTCCTTGAAAGTTTTGAGAACCGAGGTGCCGTCCTCCAATTTCTTGGTTGGTTGATCAACTCCTTCAATAACCACATTCCAAATATCAAATCCGCACTCTTGTAGAAAGCACTCCATTCGGTCTTTCCAAAATGCGTAGTTGTTGGCGTCGAATAAGCGGTGGCTTCGTTCGTAGCCATGGATCTTTCCTCTTTACTCGGAGCGAGCTAGCCAAAGAGTTTGGCTCGATACCACTTGTTAGTCCAAATGGATACGATAATCTAGAGGGGGTGAATAGATTGTGCCGATTTTCAAATTCCGCCGTCTTTTTCGAATGAACAAGAAAGAATAAAACTGAAATGCGGAAAATAAACAACACACGTTAATTTAAAGAGCTTCACCCCACCGAGGGACTACATGCTCTACCACCCCAGTATATCCGTGATGGGTTTCGAAAAAGAAAAGAAATTTTATTAATCACCACAATTAATACAACACCACCTTTGAAGATTACCACAATCTTCTTACAACACCTTCAAGGAGATTACCATAATCTTCCTTCAACACCTATGAAGAGTACCACACTCTTCAACACCTAGGATCACCTAAGTGTGCTCTTACCACAAGAACAACAACAAGGATATCTTGTTTTGGATGATGGATAAAATTCAAGATTACAACTCGATAATGACAATACAAATATTGAGTGCAAGTATAATCAAGAATGAAAAGCCTAGACCTCAAGATGTGCAAGTGTAAGTACTTAAGCTAATACAATAAGAGTTTTGACAAAGTATTTTGCTTGTATGCTTTTGCTTGTATGTTGTGTTGTGTCTTGTTGCTTGAATGCTTCCTCTATTTATAGGAGAAGTCTTGTATTGATTTCCGGACATTGGCTCCTTCTTGGAGAGTGAATTACTGCAAAAAAAAAATGCAATTAAAATCAAGATTATAGCTTAGAAATTAACCCCTAAATTGAAGAAAAGATGTCCAAAACCCAACGGATAGTTTCTTTGTCAAAAGCCTATAGCGACCGACAGCAAGAGAGAGAAGGATTTGAATGTATTTCACGAAAAATACACGAGGAGACCGGTCGACCCACTGTTGGACCGGTTGGGGTCCTTCATTTTGTAATACAGGGTGTTCTGTAATCTCAAGAATAATCCTAGGCACCGGTCGCCCTCCCCAATATTTCTTCAGTCCCATTTTCTGTTTAAAAACTCAACTCAGACACAGGATGCCCTATAGGGTGACCGTTCCAACACGAGACAGAAGTGTTGTCCAATTTTTGTCGAAAATAAACTTCAAGAAATACTCCGAAAAATTAGTATAAACATTTTATATTGATCGGGAGTATTTGGACAACATTTAGAAATATTGTTTTCGTAAAAACACATTTAAACAAAATCATCAAAATCATGATAAAAACATTTATCTAACAATTCGTACATTCGACATACACTCAATTCCAAGAAGTGGAGACATCCTTGAGAGAGTCAGAATAGGTAGATCGCAAAACTCGTCGCAGAAGGTCACATGGAGCCTTTCTTGGTAACACATAGCCAAATCCGCATGACAAACCTCTATAGTAAGATAAAGTAGTCCAGCTATACGACTATAAAGAAGAGCTAACCGAGAAAGTAACCCGATGTCCGTGTCTGCTTTTACTTTATTGAGTAATAGGTTGTTAGGATGCACTTTCAATTAATAAATGGGCGTTTTGGTGGGTGTTGGTGTTTTTTTCGTCAATTTGATGCTTAGATTAAGTCTGGGTTAGTTCGAGGAGTAGTTACTAAGAACAGAGGACTTTACTATATGAAACACGGCTTGGCCATGCTCCAAAGCACACCCATGTTCATGATTTAAAAAACATTCCCCCGAACCCCACTTCATTGTCATTTCGTCTTACTTGGGAAAATTTGCGCTCTCATGTGTTCGAAGTCTTATGTTGCATATTGGTGATTAGGAATACAGACGCCCAGTGAAAGCCCTGGACTAAACATCCCCAATGGAAACTCTGCACCATTTCTAACCCCATAGTAAGATTGCTTCTGATGTGATATCGAGAGGGGCTACCGATGCCATTTGATGTGTGGATCTAAGCGCTGACTTCAACTGCTGTGAACCGTAGTAACCAATTCATATTTTCTGCATTTTCTATTTTATTACTCTTTCATTGGTCATTTTTCATCCTAAAATGCGTGATTAGCTTCGGGAGTCTTCACAAGAGTTGTATCTCTATATCTTAGCTTTTCATAACAACTTGAATCAGCTCATATCAAAACTTTAACGAAATTTATGGCTCTAATCTTGAGACACCAATGTTGAAAATCATGACGCGTTTGGAGGATTTTTGAAAGATCTTCTATTATTTGATCGTCCATGTTTCTTTTTACATAAGACTCACTACTATGACTGTAGACTCGATATGAATTCGGCCACTCAAATGACTCGAAACATGGAATTAAACACCTAATCTACAATAAACAAATACAATAAACTAAATAAATCGAATACAAAGTCTTCAAGAACTCAATATAACTTGTACTTGGTGTAGCAAATTCAAACGTTGGACACCAAAAGATATAACTCTTGTATCAATCCACCTAGATCAAAAACCATATGGCAAGTGCACTCATCTATTTCTTCACAGTCATATAGCCAATAAACAATGAAACTAGGAAAAACAAAGATAATTGTGTTAAAACTCAAAAACTCCTGCCTAAAGTCTCGTGTTTTCAATAATCACAAAGTTTCTTTCTTGTTTTATCCCAATAGTCCTTTGAACAACTCTTTCACAAGAATTTCTCTCGATTCTTTTCTCAATGTGGTTTTGTTTTAAGGACTCCTCATTAGCAGCTTCTTGTATGTTCTTTTCCTCACTAGATGAATCATCGCTCTGTTCCACCTCACCAACTTAAATCTCTAATTGATATTCAAATTCAATTATTACCACGATACCCAACATCTCATCAGAAACCAATGATAGTATTTTCCCTTTCACTGGCTCCACTAATTTCTTTTAGGACGTCTTCCAACTCGATTTTGACGATATCCAATTCTAGTTTGACAATTGCTACTTCTGATGTGTTCTCCGTGACTTTAAAAATCGACGAAAAACGTTGATTATTAACAACAAATTCCCGATATTAGTACTAATATGAGGAGTTTGCCTTGTGAAACCCCTCTTCCTAGGCGGTTGCTCAATTTTCCTATCTCCCAACTAAAATGAGTCCTACTTCTGTCACACGATTTCCCACATATATCAATCATCAACTTTTTCAAAACTCTTGCCAGTTCTTCAATATGATCTATGTTGTTCAGATCTAACTGTTGTTGCTTTTGTTTAGACATGATGTATAAGTAAGTGTTATCAACCCAACAACAACTCAAAAAAAACTTCACGCTCAAGAAACAATTTCGTACCCTAATCCACAAATCTTTTATTTTTTAAATTTTTTTTATTCGCACGCGAAATTATGATTTTTAATCTGCTGATTTGTTTTGTGCAATCTTTTTTTGGAATGTTTTAACAGAAAGTAAAGGATAGACTAAGCAATACTAGTCACTCAGATTACCAACAGATATGGTAATCCACCGATTTTGAACACCGACAAGGGTGGTATTCATCATGTTGGGATACCACTTATCTAGAGGGCCCTCCCTGATGCCATTTGATGTGTGGATCTGATTGCTAAAATCTTTTATGCTAAACTGCAAGTGTACGATGTAGTTTATTGATAGTGGTAAACAAGGTCGTATTCCTCAGGAATTGATATAAAGAACATAAAGTATAGCAATTGTAGCACTTCAATTATATTGTACTGTTCATAAACCAAGATAAATTTCTAATTACTTCTAATATTTATGAAACTAAATTAACTAATTACTTAAAAATATTAAACTTCATGAAAACTAATCAATCACAAAAACAATCCTAGGACTAAGATCTTAGCATGTTTCATCAATATTAATTTCAATTAGTGTTTCAGAATGACCAATTTTCCTGTATCTATTGGTTTAATTCCTAACATAGTTTATTCCATCTTCTAAAGCAAATAAACCGTAAATCAATATTGAATTGCTAGCATCCCTACTCAACAATCAATATCAACTCCTAAAAACATAAAGAATTAAAGAAAACCCCCACAAATGTCGTAAGCCTCCCGAATCTACTTCTATTTATGTTATGAATCCGTTATCTAATGTTAGTACTCATCTCCCAAATTATGAACTAACAAATTAGACATGCAAATTATTGACCGGATAGTCTAAAAGAAATAAGCCCAAGAATTCGCAAATAGATAATGAGAAATGATTACTATGAAATAATCAAATTAGAATTAACATCATTCCACAGTCTTGATCACGTCCTAGAATCAAAAGATTTAGCTTAACATAATTGTTTTAAAATCCATAAAAAAATTTGTAAATAAAGAGTTAAACATAGAAAGAACAAAATAAAAATATCTAGACTATGATGATGAAACCCTCGTGAGTAGATAGATTCGTCTTACAAATATCGAACCTTAGTGCCTTCGTGGTTGATGGCAGTCTTGTGTTGTTCTTCGTGTAGTCATCTCTTTTCTCTCTAAGGAGTTCTAATTTCTCCCAAGTGTGTTATATCCGACTTTAAGGTTAAGTCTCTCTTTTATAGTAGCGTTTTAGGATCCTCTTTTCAGTCCTCGCGAACTAAAGAAATAAAATTCTCCAGCCGTAGCATTTCACACAACCCATGTGCACGCACAAGACCAGGCCGTGTGAATGGTCCCTAGGCTATGTAAATTGCACGTCACACCACGACATAATTGTGTATTCTGCAACCAGCAAATCAGCCTCCACACAGGTACACGTTTTGTCCTTGGTCACGGTCTGGTCGTGTGATCTTATTTTCATTGTTTTCTTCGCGTCTTTGTTCGTCTTTTGGATTTTGACATCCTCGACCAAGTTCTCTATTGCGTACTCCATCAACTTTCTTTTCTTAGACATCACCTCATTTAAGAACTTCGCATACTTCGACATTTGTTCTAGTACATCCGCAAAGAAATATTGATATGTATTATCTTGAAGATTTCAAGAAATTTTGAGAATTTTGTATCCGACTTATTGTTCCGAAGTCTTTGGGGGAATGGAATCGTAATTTCCAACTTCGGCCCTTTAGGGACAAAAGTGATTTTAGGTTGCTCATCTCCTTCTATCTGTACTGTCTCAGTTGATATCTTTGGGCCCTCAGATTCTGCACCCCTCCTCAGATTAATGATATTACATTACTCCAGTGGGTTTATTTCCATATCGTTTGAGAATTTGCCTTTTTGATGTTGGCTTCTCACTGCTGTTGCGATTTGAGCCATTTGCGTCTCCAAAGATTTCAACCTAGCATTGACATTCTTATTCAGTTGAGCAACCTGTTCCTTGATTATGTCAATCTTAACCTCATTCTTATTCAATCTGGCTCATGTCTCTCTGATGAATGAGGCTAACATCTCCTCCAGAGATTGCTTCTTTTCACTCGATTTTGCCCTACCTTGATTTCCCACATTAAAACCCGTATGTGGCTGCAAAACGTTTCTACTGTTTTACATAACAAAAGTTTTCGTGGTTTCGCAACCCCGAATGATAATTTGTGGGTGCCTGATTATTTCTGTAGTTGTTGATATTCCGTTGTCCCACGAAATTCACTTTTTCCTCAACTACTGCTAGTTCTCTCAGAGTCGCTTGTTGGACCGCATTCAGTTTCATACTTAGCATGGACACTTGCACGGTTATCATGGAAAATCTATCCTTATCATGAACGTCTATTGATAGCTATTCTCTGCCATCTCCTCCACATTTTGCAATGCTACTGCACCTGTTGGTAATCAGGATATCCATACTAAGGGCACTTTCTCAGTAATTCCACATCTGTCACATGCCTTATATAACGGCTCTCCATCAAATTGCCTAAAATGAGTGATCTCGCTTTTTAACTGCAGTGTCTTACTTGGGGGGAAGTACTTATCGATAAATTTCTGACTTAATTTGGTCCGATCCGCAGCGGGTGGTGCCAATGAAGATAACTATCCCTAGGCCTTATCGCGTAGAGAGAATGCGAAAAAGGCGACAACAAATGGCATCCTCAGAAACACCATTCATTTTTATTGTGTCACAAATTTCTAAGAATTGCGCAAGATGCGCATTCGGATCTTCCACAGCTCGGCCCCCAAACTGGTTCTGTGACACCATCCGGATATGACACCATCTCGAACAACGCCGGTTTTAGTTCAAAATTCTTTGCGTTGATCGGCTGATGTGCCACCACCCCATATCTAAGATAAATTTTTGGCTCAAAGTAATCTCTCATGGCCCTTCTCACATGCCTTTCCTCTATCAGATTTTGTCCTTTAGCACTCGGTGATACCTACAGATGCTCCTCATTGTTCCTGTTGTTCACACCATTCCCACTATTTCCCTCTGCCATCGCTTTCGACTGCTTTCTCAACTGCTTCGCTGTTATTTCAATTTTCAAGTCAATGGGTATCTGTTCAACTGATCGGAATGCATTATCATGCACTATCTGCACTCAACAAAAATAATGTTAAAATCAAAATAAAAAATTATGCTTCAATTAATATTGAACTACTGATTACTATATTTATATTGAATCTTTCGATCCCTGACAACGTTGCCAAAAACTTGATGGTGAAAATCTTTTAACTAAACCGCAAGTGTACATTGTAGCTTATAGATAATGGTGAGTAAGGTCGTATTCCTCTGGGATTGAATCTGAAACACATAAAGTATAGAAAATATCGTACTCCAATTTTATTGAAGCGATCGAAATAAAAAGTGTTGTATAAATTAACCATAAAATTATCAAATTAAAAATATCTGAAGTATTGTAAATTCCAAACTTCACAAACACTCAAACAATTACGAAAACTAATCATAGGACTATGATCTAACATGCTTCATCAATATTAATTCCAATTAACATTTCATCCAAACCAATTTATGTGTATCTATGGGTTCAATTCCTAAAGTATCTTATTCCATCTCCGGAGTGCGGACAAACCGTTGATTATTAAGAATTGCTAGTATCCCTACTCAATAATTAATATCAACTCCCAAAAACATATAGAATTAACGTAAACCCCACAAACGTTATAAGCCTCCCGACTCTGCCCCATTTATGTTATGAATTCGCTTTACACAAAAATGCGAATTCCCTAGTACACTTGAGGTAATATGAGGGATTAATATAAAGCCATTCGTTTGAGGAGTGGTGTACAATACGAAGGTCCAAATATTCCAATTGAGCGGGAACATGAAGTTGACGAAGAATCTTTGGAAAAAGAGGAAGAAAAATGTAATGAGACCATGCAGAAACCCATAGAGAAACCTAAGGCAGTGACTATCCAACAAATTCCAAGAATTCAGGTGCCAATTCTATTGACAGAGAGTGCAATGCTATTATTCTGAGGAAGTTATCCCAAAAGCTTAAAGATCCGAGAACTTTCACGATCCTGTGCAACTAAGGGTTCAACCTTTAATAAGGCGCAATGTGCAATTTGGGGCGAGCATAAATCTGATGCCTCTATCGATATTTAGAAAGGTGGGGTTAGGCGAGGTGAATCTTACGAATGTCACCTTGCAACTAGCAGGTCGATCAGTGACATACCTGAAGGGAGTGATTGAGGATGTATTAGTGGAAGTTGACAAGGTGAATCTTATGGAAGAAGACGGTGAAGTCCCATTTATTCTCGGGACGACCATTCTTAGCCATGGGAAGAGCGCTAATAGATGTACAAAAATGGGAGCTTACACTCGGGGTGAATGATGAGCACGTGCAATTTTCAATATATAAAGCAATTCAATTTCACGAATATCAAGCAATCGCAATATGATAGACATCATAATACCATGCATTGAAGACCAGTTTGAACGAGTTGTAATGAATGATGACTGGAATGGTGTTTGACTCATTCAAAAAGGTTGCGAGGTATATGTTTTGATGTTACCGACCATGATATACTTGAATATGTGCTTGCTCTAGATTCAACAGACGAACATATGAAAACAGAAGAAAGACGGACAATAGAACATGCGCATGCCCTGGCATACACCCAGGCCGTGCAAGAAGTCTCTGAAAATACTGGGGAGGATGCACATAGGCGTGCACATGCGCACGACCCTGCCATGCGAGAAGCCTATCAAAGTCTAAGTGAACACGAACAGGGGCATGTGCATGCACATGACTCGATCGTGCGAGAGCCTTCATTGCACACAGATTCGATGGATGATCTCCCTTGTTTGCCGGAATGTAAGCCCCTTTAGGATCAACTTCTCTATGCATTCTTGGACGCAATCGAGATCTATCCAGTAATATATTTTTCCTTTCTTACTTCAATTTAGTTGGATGAACTGCTTAGAGTTTTGAGGGAACACAAATCGGCTATTAGTTGGTCGATTTCTGATCTTAAAAGGTATAAGCCCATCCATTTGCATGCATAAAATTCGTGAGAAGGATGACTGAAATCATCCGTGCAACACCAACATAGATTAAACCCAATTATGCTAGAGGTCGTTAAGAAAGAAGTTTTGAAATAGTTTGATAATGGGATAATTTTTGCTATATCCTAAAGTAATTGAGTTAGGCCGGTGCAAGTTGTGCCTAAGAAAGGGGGGATGACATTTGTTAAAAGTGAGAATGATGAAATCATAGCTACTAGGGTTGTCATGGGTTGGCGTATGTGTATTGATTATAGGAAGTTAAACGCCTCAACTCGTAAAGATCACTTTCCCATCCCCTTAATAAATCAGATGCTAGTTCGCAGGGTATATCTTTTACTGTTTCGTAGATGGTTAGTCGGGATATAACCAAATTGTGATCGCACTCGAGGACCAAGAGAAATCCGCATTCACATGCCTTTATGGTGTATTTTCATTCCGTATATTACCATTTAGACTACGTAACGCACCAAGGACTTTTCAAAGATGCATGATGGCTATTTCTCATGGCAAGATCGAAATATTATGAAAGTCTTCATGGATGATTTCTCAGTTTTTGGTAGTTCATTTGATCACATCCTGCATAATTTAACCCTTATTTTGCAGAGATGTGAGGAGACTAACTTAGTCTTAAATTGGAAAAAGTTTCATTTCATGGTACGAGATGTTATTGTGCTCTGTCATTGTGTTTCTTCTGAAAGTTTAGAAGTTGATTGAGCAAATGTGGTGGCAATCGAAAAGCTTCCTCCACCCACTAAGTAGAAAGCAATGCGAAGCTTTTTGGGGCATACGGGCTTTTATAGACGATTCATTTGTGATTTTTTCTAAAATTGCTAAGTTTTTATCACATTTACTTGAAAAAGATGTGCCTTTTGCTTTCATCCATGATTGTTTGCAGGCATTCAACCTTTTGAAGAAGGCTTTGGTGAGTGCACCAACTTTGATAATGCCCCATTGCAGTCAACCTTTCAAAATTATGTGCGATGCGAGCGTTTTTTTTCACTAGGGGCAGCGTTGGGTCAAAAACGTGATAAGCTCTTCTGAGTGATTCAATATGCAATCGAACGCTAGACCCCGCCCAGAAGAATTATGTTAGATCAATGTTTTTATTGGATTTTGATGATTTCATATAAATGAGTTTTATACCAAAACAATGTCCCCAAATCTTGTCAAAATACTTCAAAATATTTTCAGTGATTTTTACTAAGTTTTTGAAGTACTTCTTGAACTTTATTTTTGACAAAAAATCGGACAACTTCTCTATGAAGAGGTCGACCGGTAGCCCTATAGGGCAACCCGTATCTTGAAATATATGACTTGTTCACGCCTGAGTGCTTTCGTTTGGGCTGTCCATTCCCTAATCCTCGATACAGTCCCTCGGATATCTCTTGTGATCGTTGCATATCTGTTATCTAATTGTTGGTTCAATCCTCTTTCCATGTTTTCAATCTCAGCACTGATGGCTTTGAATGCTTTTTGGAAGACGGCTGCTTCAGTGGACTGCTCCTCGGGCCATACAACATCAAAATCAAAACCAAACGGCACAATGGTATAAACATCTGGAGTTCCGAATTCTTCATCAAGGATGTTGACAATATATCTTGCACTCTCGAAGATATTCCATCTCCAAAGGTATACGCTACAAACGGAAAGTACTCAAAAAAGATCTTTAGGGAATATGGGAATTTCTCCTCTTCGCGCTTCGGAGCTTTGCCTTTTTCCTTTAGATGTTCTTTAGCTTTGTGTACCTCAATTGTTTCAAAGATCATCGGCATCTTCTTCAAATCGTGTTAGCTCTTGAGTGACTTACCCTCACCGTCTTAACAGCGTCGTTGGCATGAATTGTTTCTGCCACATGAGTTGTCTTATCCTCAGTTGTTTCATCAGCGTCATGGGATAGTGATGGCACCATAGGGGGTGGACCATCAACCAGTGTAAACTTGGAGAAGGCGCTATGTTGCTTGCTTTCCTTCTCTCGTGCCAAAGCCTCCTCAACACGTGGGTCCTCTTCAGGTTTTTCTTTTGGGGCAAACTCACCTTCGCCATTCGTATTCGAAAACTCCACGAAGACATATTCCTCAGAGTCATGTAGGGCACTTATTTCCTCGTTTTCAGCAGACTCTTCTTGAGGGGCAGGCACTTCTTCACCTTTCTTACCCATGGAAGTCTCAACCCTCCATTGGGCCTTTATTACCCTCAGTAGTCTCAACCGCTGATGGGCCTTCTATGTTCCCTTGTGCAGTCTTAACCGCATTAGGGCCTTTAGTATCCTTCAGCAGATCGGGCTTCTTTAGGGTCTTGGATGGCATCATTTGAGATCTCAACCTATCGGATTGCACTTTTAGAGCCAGGAGTCTCAACTACCATGGCTTCATTTCCATCCTTTGCCTTGGCTGCATCGCAGCTTCATCGGCCTGCAGTGCAACTGGGATTTTAGCTGAGACAGTTTAAACCGGTTGAGCATCGTCAACCCCACTTTGTTGTTCATTTATGTTCTCAACTTCGCCTCCAAACTTCATTTGAGTAATGTATCCCATATCCTCCTCCGACCCGATTATGGTGGTTTCAGTTTCCCCACTCGGGCACACCAAGCGTGAGTCTCAGCTGGGGATCATTGGAAACCTGAGACTCGGCTTCTTTTCCAAGTGAGTGTTTAGCAGATAGGGAAGGTGTCTCAACACCTTCTTCAGGGGTAGGCTTGGCTAAGATTCCCTCTTCATCTCCGTCTTTAGCTTCATCGCTAATCCTTCTGGTATCTTGTCCCTCAGAGTGCACTGGTGAGGTAGATGCATCAATAGTCCTCACCATCTCTATAATGTCAGGGCTAGGAGATATTAGAATAGTAGATGACTCTCATGGGCCCTTCAGCAACGTCTTATAGTGCAGCTCCTTGGACTCTTTTATTGCTTGCCTTAGCTTAACCCTCTCTACCTCATCAGCAAGGTCTTTTTCCTCCTCATCACTGTTGGTGGATGGCAGCAAGGCACTTTCTGGGACATTATCAAATGGGCAAGATTGAGGTTTCTTGGATTCCTCAATTGCCTTCGCCTTTGCCCTATGCTTCTCCTCATCCTTCTTTTGATACATGATGGTGGTACAGAAATATGGGTCCAATACTGAACGGACCGCAATGTTTCTGAAAAATCTCAGGAGTTCCTCCTCTTCTTCAATGAACTCCGAGCTCTGTAATTAAGCTCTGGCAAAACTCAACTTCTAATTTCTCCATCAGGATATGTAGGAGAAATCATGACAAGGTCATCATCTTCCTCATCTTCATGCATGGGCTCAAGAAGAGCCCTCTCTTCCTCAGTTGTCCTCGCATCGGCCTGAGGAGAGCATACAACTAACTCTTCACCTTGAACAGATGTTATGATTTTTGTTTCTTCAAATTTGTCTCACTCGATAGTTTTGTCTCCTTCCGGCTCTACGTGCACCGATAAAAGTCTCTTCCAAACTCGCTTTTTCGCCAACAACGCCTCTCTTTCTCAATAGTGGTCTCCATACCACTTTTTTCCTTCATAGATTGATGCTCTTCCTCGGTAATATCCTTCTCAACTGTTGTGCCAGACTCAGTTGGCTTAGCTAATGTAGACTTCCTCACAAGTCTTCTTCTTTTTGTTTTGACCAATAGAACCTCAGGTTCCACATTCTCAAGTTCCTCAAATGTGAAAGCTGATTCTCCAACTTTCAGCTTCTTGGCTGCAGTTGGCTTCCACAGCACAGCTACAAGCATTTCTTTTTCATGATTAGAGAAGTAGTTGGGGATCCCTTCTCGGTCTCGGCTGTAGGGTAGGGGCAGGGTCTTCTATAGCTGCGGGGCGGAGTGCGACTTTGTCGGGGACATGAGCCTTCATTTTCTTCTCGCATGTGCTCGGAGAAGGGGCCTTAGCATTCGCAAATTTGTGTCATAGGGACGAGGTCACCGATTCCCCTTCGCCGTATCGCCCTCATGGCATGAGCTTGACATTGGGAAAGCGATAGATTGCCTGGACATCTTCTTGTTCACGTGGAAGGGTTTTCCATTCCGGAGAGGAATGCCCTTCACCTCCATCAAATGACCTATCACCAGGCCATAACCTAGAGAACTTTCAATCAACCCAACTTCATTGATGGTCTTGTTCATCACATTCTGGCACAACTTGCCAAAGATGAACTCAGCCCAGTTCACCATCTTCTCCTCCATGATAGCATCCATCACGGTCAGCTTAGTTCTCGACAGCTGATTGAAACTGCCAAACTTCATGTCCACACATTTTTCCACCACGTCCATGAGTATGTGGTAGTCCTCCTTAATCAAAGACTTCTTCATTTGTGCGACAAGCTTCACAAAGACTACGCTTTGCAATCTCCTTCATACAACAGGCGAGGTTGATGTCCTTCTCTGTTATCTCCTTCAAACCAGGATTTAAGGCATACGGTGGCGGCTAAGTCTGCAACAATTATCTTGATGTCAGTGTTGTGGAAACATGAGCGAATCTCATCATCATGAACCTGAGCATTCACGTAGAACATCATCACTTTCTCCAAATAAGTGTGCGAGAACTCCTTCAAAAAAAACTCCTTGAGCCCAGACTTCTCGAATTTCTCAGCTATCTTTTTGGCTAGGGCTTTGTCTACCCCCTGCTTGACTAAGCCCTCAAAATCCACGGTGGATCCTGTGTGGATTTTCTCAGCCATGTTCACAAAATCGTGCATAGGAGCCATTTCTGAGTTTAGAACTTGAAAAACGAACAATCGAAAAACTAGGGGTTGCTTTTCTGGGTTGCAGAGAAAAAGCTTCTTCTTGCTTGAGAGAATGAAAGTTGCGTGAGGAGAGAGAAAATAAATTTCTCTATATATGGGATGTGAGGGGACGGTTTTTGGAATTCAAAAATTTCAAATTTGATCAACGATTGAGATTGTGTCTTGGAACCGCATTAATTTCTCTGCATTAAATGCAATAGCATTTGTATCCGATCATAGTTAAAATGGGTACAGGTTTTTTACTGACACCAAAATTATTGCGGACATCAAGCCTAAGACATTCTCGCTCGTAGAAAACGACTGCGTTTTATCACTTAAATCATAAATAACTCCGCTATTTTTCATAAGTGACTTGACTCTGCTTCTCTGTTCACTCACTATGTACTCGGCTGTCAAAGAAAATCGTCGGTGACTAGCCGTCTTGGCGGTTTCACTTTGCTGAAAAATGAAACTTTGCTGATTTCCAATACTCTCTTCTTTGACTCTGCTGATTGAGTCTTCTGAGCCTCGTAACTCAGCTCAATCAATCCAAGTTCATTTTTAAGCTCTTTAAATCTTGATTCTCATAATGGCTTAGTGAATATATCAGCTAACTACTTATCAGTTGATATGTATTCCAAAGTGATGTCTTTCTTTTCAACATGATCTTTTATAAAATGATATTTGACATCAATGTACTTTGTTCTTGAATGAAATTCTGGATTTTGAGTAATTGCAATAGCACTTGTGTTATCACACATAATTGGAATCTCATTTTCTTCTATATCATAGTCTCTCAGTTGTTGCCTCATCCATAAGACTTGGGCACAACAACTGCCTGTAGCTATGTACTCTGCTTCAACTGTGGATGTAGCTATTGAGTTTTGGTTCTTGTTGAACCAAGAAACCATTCTATTTCCAAGCATTTGATAGGTGTCTGATGTACTTTTCCTGTCCACTGCTGAGTCTGAGTAGGTAACTAGCTTGAATTCTCCATCCTTTGGATACCATAGGCCAACTTGGCATTTCTTCAAATACCTTAGGATTCTCTTGGTTGCAGTCATGAAACTTTCCTTTGGTGCAGATTGAAATCTGGCACATACACCTACAACAAAGGTGATATCTGGCTTACATGCTGCTAAATACAACAAAGATCCAATAAGGGCTCTATATCTGGTTTGATCAACAACTTTGCCATCTGCATCCATATCCATCTTGACTGACGTATTCATGGGAATCTTCACAGATGACTTCTCTTCCCTACCAAATTTCTTCATTAAATCTCTGGTATACATGGTTTGACTTATTAAGGTTCTATCCTTCATTTTCTTGACTTGAAGACCTAGGAAGAAAGCCTGCTCTCCCACTCATCTCAAATTTCCCTTGCATGATATTTGAGAATTTGTCACACAGCTCTTTGTTTGTGGATCTAAAAATGACGTCATCAACATATATTTGAACATGCAGTATACTCTCCACATCTTGAATTCTGAAGAGCGTCCTATCAACTTTGTCTTTGGTGAATCCATTGTCAATAAGAAACTGGGACAATGTATCATTCCAGGCTCTTTGTGCTTGTTTCAATCTATACAAAGCTTTCTTGAGCTTTGTTGGGACATTAATTTTTAGATTTTAATGAATTCCATGTAAAACTTAGAATAGAAAGTTGGCACCCCATTTTTGTTGTAAATTGCATTGTAATAGATAGGGCTGGTCGAGCTGGGTTAAGTCAGCTATGCCAGAATATGCAAGAAGTCAACTGGAGACTAGAAGGAAGACTCATTGTGAGGCGGTGAGTGTGGCAAAGAAGAGAAGACAGAACCCGATCAAGGTGCGGTGAGTGAAGTGTCGGTCAAGTTAACTCAAGATAGCCAAGTCTCAAGTTGAAGTGACAGATGAGTCATCCAATGATTGAAAGCTGACTCGAAGTCACCTGTGGAAGTCAAGGAAATGTAGTCAAGTCGAGATAACTGAAAGAGATCCGTTGCACAGAAGTCAAGAAAATTACTTAAACAAGTAATACTTCCATCTTGTCTTTCTTAAAGTGCTCGATCCCGAAGCCTCAAAAAGAAATAAACCATTGGGAAGCTCTTTGTGTCGAACTCGAAAAGTCAAGACTCATTCATACGAGGAAATGTCAATTCCAAGAACTGCAACAAGACAAGCCAACGACCACAAGTGTCTTTTGAAAATTAACCTATCTCTTCAACGGGCAAATTTTCAAAAGAACACTATAAAAGGCTGAGGAATCTATTTGAGAAAAGGTTAACCTTGTTACCTGGAACTTTCAAGCTATTATTCAAACTATAACCTACTCAAGTCATTCAAGTTCAATCCTCAAGCCTACATTACGAAGAAATCAATCCACCACTCACCTTGAAGGAAAAACAACTTCAATCAGTTGAAGAGGAAACATTTGAAGAATCAATGGGTCTACATTCCACAAAGGATTGTAGAAAGGTTCAAGGTCGAACCAGTCTCAAGTTTTTGGAGGGCTTCGTGATCAAATCCAAGAAGCTTGAGCAAGTGGGCTGTAGTATCAAGGCAACCGCCTGTGAAGAATCGAGAGTCGTGCGAGAAGCCACCAAGCGTGACCAAGGCATTTCCAGACCGAGTCCCAAAGGATCAAGTCAATGTGTGATCAAGACTTGCATTTGGACTGATAACCACTTTGTACATTGATCAATACTTAGTGGATTCCTCTAAGAGTTGGAGAAGAGAGGAGTAGAAGAATTAACCCATCTTGAACCTCTATAAAATTTATTGTGTCATTTACATTTCAAAGACTTTAATTCTCGCATATTATTTTGATATTTGCTGATAAATTTGATATCCAATTGATAATCAACCAAGTGCTAAAACCAAGTATTAAAACAAACTTAAACCAAATTCAAGGGTGTTAAGTCTTCCAATAAAACATATCACGGTCAAGTTAAGTTTTAGTCAAAACAAATGAGTTATTCTATCAACAGCTCGATCGAGTATGTTGAGTGGGTAACTCTGATTAACTAACTTAGCTGTCCATCAAGGACTCAGTGAAGTATTAACTCGAACGTTTTAAAAGGACTAAATCGAAAAGTTGGTAAGGTTTATTCAACCCCCTTCTAAACCTTACACTCACACCTCTACAAGTGGTATCGGAGCGGTTGGTTCATTGAGCCTTCCGCACCGGTTCTTGAACTAAATCTCCAATCTCTCAAAGCTTGCTTTAGCACTTGATCTTTCAAAACTCTTTTTATTCAACAAAGTTATTATTATGGAAGCAAATTTGACACGCATCCCTATGTTCACAATTGAGGAATTTGATGATTGGAAAATTCGAATGCGAGGCTCATCTATCAAAGATTACACGATGAAATGTGGATAGTAATAGAAGATGGGCCACCGCAAATCTTGAAAGTGAACACAAATTTTACCGCAAGGATGTCGCTCCCGGACCAACTATGGTTGAAAAACCAAGAGCTGAATGGACAAATGATGACAAAAAGATACAACTTAGACAACGTGGCCAAGGACATTCTTTACAAAACTCGACAAAGCCATGTTCAACAAAGTCAAATCGTGCAAGACTGCAAAGAAATGCGGGATAAGCTAACCCTGATTTGTGAAAGGCTCTGAGCAAATCAAGGAAAATAAACTATATGTTCTTTGTCTAAATTTGAAAACTTTAAGATGCTTGCGAAAGAAACCTTGGATCAACTGGATGCTCGGTTCACGTAAATTACCAATTAGCTATCTCGCACTTGGAAAAGAATATACACGAAAGAAATGTGTATGAAGATTCTAAGTCTCCCAGTGAGTGGGAAATGAAAGTCATGGCCCCGAGACACTCCATGGACCTATCAAAAACATCCAACCATGACTTATTCTCGGATCTCAAAGCCTATGAATTTGAGCTGAGAAGAAAAGACCTAGAGGAGACAGCTATGCCCAAAACAACTGCTCTAATAGTTAAGGATGGTAAAAGAGCCGAGGTCAAGGAAGTCATTGACCAAGAGGAGATTGCCCGATGGTTAAAAGGTTTAACAAATTCTTCAACAAGAATAACAAAAGAGGCAAAGGTGAATCCTCCGAGAAGACACTCGGCTCCTCCAAGTCAAGGGAAGATAGGCCACCAAAAAGAACAGAGCATCAAAGGATTGAGTATCAAAGAGCCGACAATCAAAGGATGGAAAGAACTTATCAAAAGGTTGAAAATTTATCTTTGAACCTAGGCAACCTGGTCACTATGCTATTGATTGCCCATATCCTGTAGTCAACAAATACGAAAATGAAGAGGAAAGAAAAGTGTTCGAGAAAAGAAGACAAGAGAAGAAAAAGGCAATGTTAGCTGCGCAGAGATCTGAGACAGTCAAGTCAAAAGACACAGCAGACTCGGAGAGTAGTGGTGACTACTCAAGTGACTCGAAGAAGAAGCCTTGATCTGTCTAATGGCCAAAGAACAAGACCAACCTTGACCAAGAAGATGAGGTACATTCTAACTCATCACACTCAGTTCTAGTGACATGATTGTGACACACATACTTCATCACCCACTGATCTTTATGATTCATTAGGCAAAATGATGAAAGACTTTGAACACATTAAATCCTCACACACACTACTAAATGAGGAAAACAGCCTACTCAAAAGTCTAAACTCACAAATTTGACTAAGAGCCGAGTACTCTAAGTCACATAGCGATGAGAATAAAAGTGTAAAGGCCGAAAATGCTAAGCTAATAGCAGAGATAGCTGCCACGAAAAGAGGAAAATGACCTCAAAAATGTGATTGCCTCATTTACTAAGGCATCTAAATCTTTGGATGAACTTATTATGAGCCAAAGAGAATGTGGAGATAAGACAGGCTTATGATTTAATTCCTCTATACCAAGTCAAGCTCAAAAGTAATTTTGGAAAAAGGATCTTCAAGTAATGAAGTATATCAAAAATCCAAAACTCCAAATAGCACACACACATTCATTCCAAAGCACAACAACAAGCAAACGGCCTTGGTTATAAAGGAAAAGGAAAACATCCAGTTGAGTGTGCTGAGAGGACAGCTGAGAGGAAATCCAGTCGAGTTCCTCAGCAAACTCCAAATAGAAAGTACTCTGTAAGAAGAAACAGAGCTACCAAAAGCCCCGTTTCTTTGAAAATAACACGTATGATGGGAATGATAGAAATTACCCAAGCCAAGCTGATTGGAATAATGTGAACTATCAGCAAAGACCTATGGAATATAAGCCTAAATGGCAAAGGCCTAGAACTCAGCAAGGGCCATTCCAAAGGCAAAATAGCTATCATCTGCACACATATGCACCCAAGCACTATCCTCAAAGATATCACAACTACCCAAACAAAGCAATTGCTAAAACACATACACAGGCATATAGACAAAAGAGACAGTTGTATGAACCTAAAACCCCCAAGCAATTTGCCAAAGTTAATTATGATTATGGCACTGATAGATGGCAACCTCTTAGAGTCAAATCATTTGGCTATAGGTTGGTTGGATCATCTTACAATACTAACCCCTCGGACCCGCATAAAATATGGGTACCTAAAACCTAATTTCCTTGATTGCAGGTTCAAGGAGCAGCTGAGTGCCAAGGAACCTGGTACATGGATAGTGGCTATTCCGACACATGACAGGAAACAAGAAAAATCTGTCAAAATTTAAGGAAGTTAGAGGTGCAAAAGTCATATTTGGAGGAATGATGCTATAGGATAAATAAGAGGCATTGGATCCATCAAGAAAAATGGATTAGAAATTACAGATGTTGCATATGTTGAAGGCCTCAATTTCAACTTACTAAGCATAAGTCAACTCGTGACAAGGGCTATAACGTTGGATTCAATATGGGAGTGTGCCAAATCAAGAACACTCAATCTAATGAAGTAGTGTTGCAAGGATGCGAGATAAAAGAACATGTATGTGGTGAATTGGTCAATCGCAACACCAAGAACTTGTCTGCTAGCAAAGAGCACAACGAAATCAAGTTGGTGTGGCACAAGAAGGTCGAGTCACCGAACTTCAAAACAATTAAGAAGCTTGTAAGGAGCAATCTTATGGAAGGACTTCCGACTCGATATACAAGAAGGAAAGTGTATGTGATGCAAGCGGATGGGAAAGTAGATCAAATCATAATTCTAAGAAAAGACATGTCCATCTTCAACAAGAATATTGCACCGCTACATATGGATCTATTTGGTCCATTGAACCAGCCAGCATAAGCGGAAAGAAATACACCTTGGTGGTAGTAGATGATTACTCAAGATACACATGGATAAGTTTTATGTGTAAGAAGAAAGAAACCCTATAAAACTACCACAAATGATGAAGAGAATCCAAAATGAGAAGAGTCAAACCATTATCAAAATTAGATCGATAGAGGAACCGAGTTTGTCAATGGAATAATAACTCGATTGTATTGAAAATGGTATTGCTCATGAACTATCTCTGCGGCAAGGACTCCACAAACAGAATGGAGTTGCGAAAGAAGGAACAGAACTCTCAAAGAAGCGGCAAGGACCATGTTAGTCAAGCGTGGCTGCTAAAAAGATTTTGGGCTGAAGCAATAAACACGAAATGCTATACTCAAAATAGATGCATGATAAAAGACAAATGACGAAGACTCCTATGAGATTTGGACAGGGAGAAAGCCAAATGTTGCATATTTTAGAATATTTGGATGCAAATGCTTCATCCACAACAATGGCAAAGATAATTTAAATGCTTTTGATGCTAAAGGCGATGAAGGTATCTTGTTAGGATACTCACAAAGCAAAGCCTACGATTGCTCAACAAGAGGACAATGGTTACTGAAGAATCCATTCATGTGGTGTTTGATGAACCCAACATAAATGGAGAAGACATTGAAGAGTCGCTTGATAAGTCGAATCACCAACCATGCGAAGAGTCCCTATGTTGAAGTCAAGCCGAATTATAAACTCGAGATGAAGATGAGATAGCCGAGTCACAAAGACAACAAATATGCAACTAATCGATGATGAGAGAGCTGATCAAAATAACAAAGTCAGCAAGACGATCAATCCGCTAACTTACTCCAACTCGATGTAAGGTGGCTGAGAGACCATCCACCGAACTAATCATTGGAGATGTAAGAGAAGGTGTGAAAAATAGATCCAGAACTCAACAAGAAGCAATGTTTACTTGTTTCATCTCACAAATAGAGCCAAAAGATGTGTCACAAGCATTGGATGACACACATTGGATTCAAGCCATGCAAGAAGAGTGAATCGGTTTGAAAGGAACAAAGTGTGGGTATTAGTTCAAACACCTACCCATCAAAATGTTATTAGCACTAAATGGGTGTTCGAAACAAGATGAATGAGGAGGTTCTGTGGTAAGAAACAAAGCAAGATTGGTAGCCAAAGGGTATTTCCAAGAAGAAGGAATAGATTTTGATGAAACTTTTGCTCCTGTGGCAAGATTGGAAGCCATAAGGATGTTTCTTGCCTATCTTTGCTCACAAGAACTTCACAACCGGGCGGAATACATATATGCGGGCAAAAACAGTGCCCAAGTCTTATTGATGAGACAAAGAAATGAGAGACTATGAAGTTGAAGAAAAAGAAATTCCAATTATGTGTGATAACACAAGTGCAATTGCAATCACTCAAAATCCTGTGTTGCACTCAAGAACAAAGCACATTGATGTCGATATCACTTCATAAGTGATCATGTTGAAAAGAAGGACATCACCTTGGAATATATCTCAACCGATAAGCGATTAGGCGATATATTCACAAAGCCATTGTGTGAATCAAGATTTGAAGAACTCAAGCATGAATTAGGGTTAATTGAGCTGAGTTGACACTCGGAAGAGTCAAAGAAAAGAGATGAAAAACGAAAAGATGAAAAAGGGTGAACTTTTGAATCGCTAAGTGAATCACCGATCGGAGAATCGATTGCGTGAAGTTAATCGACAAAATGAGTACCTATGTGCAAAGAGAGAAGAGTTAAATCGGCTAAGGAATAAGCATAGTCATTGATGAGCAAAGTGACAAAAACGCAATCGTTTTACTAAGAGAGAATGTTTTTAAGAATGACATCGCATAATTATGACGTGTACACAGTCAAAAGCTGCATACCAAGCTTATGATTGGATATAAATGCTTTGCCGCATTAAATGCGATAAATTAAATGTTAATCGGCGTGAAAAATCGAGCCATTGATCTTGATCAAATTTCAAAACCATCCGCACGCCCTTTCATAACCCATACATATACAATTTCGTCCGATTTTCTCTCACTTTACCAAAACCTGTTCATCTCTCTCAAGCAAAGAAAGCATTTTTACTCTCAAAACCCTACAAATCTTCAAAGCTTATCTTCAAAGTTTCATTCGGTGAATCTTCGAGAAATGGCATCTACTTACGACTTCGTCAAGTTGGGAAAGCAAATCCACACGGGATCTACTGTGGACTTCGAGGGCATGATCAAACAAGGGTCAGACGAAGCCCTTGTGAAGAAAATAGCGAGAAAATTGGTGAAATCGGGATGAAACCCTTTTTGTCGATGGAGTTTCGGATGACCTAGGTGGAAAGATTTCACCATCACTGCCAAGGATCTGGCAGAACACTGTTCGTTGCCGACGGAAGGAGTGCCGGAGATTTATGAAGCTGATGTTAACCTGGCTGCTGCTTGGAAGGAAGTAGCCAAGCCTGACTGTGCTGCGAAGGTTGTCTACACAGCTGACAAGAAGCTGTTGAAGGAGGACTACCACAAACTGCTGGACGTTGTTGCCAAATGCATAGACATCAAATTTGGAAGCTTTAACCAGCTGTCCAAAACTAAGCTGATCGTAATGGCTGCGATCATTGAAGAGAAGAAGGTGAACTGGGCTGAGTTTGTATATAGCAGACTCTGCCAGAATATTGGGAATAAATCCTTCAAGGAGGATGGTTCGTTTGGAGGATCCCTGGGGTACGGACTAGTGATTGGCCGGATGATGGAAGTTAAAGGAGTCCCTCTTCGACATGGAAAGGCGTTCCATGTCAACAAGAAAATGTTCCGGTCTAACCTTTCCGGAGCACAGAAGCGAGCATACGCCAAGAGGGCTGATACGAGTGAGGGGGAATCAGCTGACCCTGAAGAAACAGATTGTCTCCTCCTCCCCCCAGAAGAAGGCTGCCCCTGCAGCAAAGAAAAAGAAAACAAAAGATGCACCTGCCCCTGCAGCCAAGTCACCTGCCCCTGCAGCCGCAGCGGAGAAGGAACCTCAAATACCTTCTCCGGTTGTCAAGAAAAGGAGGACTGACAAGCCTAGAAAGCCAGCTCCTCGAAAAGGACAACAAGACTGCCCTCGCCACCCAGGACTCGGAGGAAACGCATCCGAACTAGAAATTTCTCTTGTAAGGACCAAAAGGAGAAGAATTTTCAAGCGATCGAGCTTGAGAAAATAGCCGAGTCTGCCACTCACTGAACAGTCATCGAGAGACAATCGGAGAAGTAGAGTCTCCTGAAATTATTAATGAAACACCAAGTCTGCAAGCCAATCAGCAGAGGAAAATTGAAGACACAATCAGTAGTCAAACAAAATTGAGACACAAGAAGTAGCCGAGAAAGCAAACTCTCCTGGCGACAGGGTTTTATCCCCTCCCCGCAATGTGATGTTCTTGAGGTGTGAAGTACCAAAGTTTGCTACCTTCAATCACCGAGAACGAGGGACAGAGGGAGAAGATGATAAAGATGATGATGATGTAATGATCCAATCCCCACCATATCCGGACATCCAAGATCGTCATGCGAAATGGAGGAAGTGGAAGCCGAGATCCAGGAAACGATTCCAAAGACCGGAATTTATTGAAGAAGAAGACGAATCTGTTGAACTTTCTCGGATTGACCACCGTGGTCCAAGCACTGGATGAAGAAAACTACGTATATCTTGCGATCTCTTCAAAGACAAGGAGAAGCGAGATCGCGTAGGAAGTCAAGCTCGTGAAAAGGCCGATTTTGTCCCTTTATCGAACCATCGATCATACACATCCTCATCTTGACATTCTCTCTCGGGAGTGATGAGGATCTGGACCATGCTTCGCCGCTCTGAAGAAACCGAGATGCAGCAAGCCATTCGGGAATCTAGGGTCCTATATGAGCAACGGTTATTGGAAGGACTGTGGGAGTCTTCCGCATCACACCGAGATTGATCCGATGGGAGTGGTGCGGATATTGCCACTTTTGTTGTTTTGCCACCACTTCTCCCGCTCGATCGAAGAAGAAGGTGTTAAGGAATTGGCGATGAAACCGGGATTGTGGGGACCCCAGTCGAGCCAACCCCTAATGAAGGTGTCTTACCACCGCCGCAACGGGCCGAGTACTCAAAGGAACAGCCAGAGTCCGGGAGACAAGTGACCCCAATCCAAGTCACTCACGTGTGCCACCGGGGGGAAACTCCTCCATTGCAGCTAGGGGACGGAGGTTGTTTGCAGATGACTCCACAACGAATCTAGGAGGCGAAGTGGAGAAGGAAAAAGAAAACAAAACACAAAGACAAGTTGTCACTAAAGAAGCTCGGACGATTGAGATTGTCTCACTAAAGTGCCAATCGCTCTGCGAGCCAATGACGCTAACGATCTGATCGAGGCATAGGAAGGAACGCCCGGGAGTTAACACTGGCAATGAAAGTGCAATCCATGGAGTTGAGACTCCGGTGGATGCCACCTCGAAAGACCCCAAGATACCGACACCGTCGAAGGAATCGCCCAAGCCCTCGCTGCAGCTTGAGATTGCGGAGGTAATGAAGGCCAACGGGAGGTTGAGACTTCCTTGGTTAAAGAGACGGAAGCCTGACGAACATCCCTCCCACTATCATTGATCCATCCGAAAAGGAGATAAGTGCTCTTCACGATTCCCAAGAAAATCCTGATGTAACCTTTCTCGGGATCCTCGAAGGTGAAGACGAACATCCCCTATTGCCGATCCAAAAGACTCGATTGAGGTTGTTCTCCCAAGCACAAGTAAGACCGACCTTAAGGCTACTCGCCAAACCTTTAATTTCGATGATGAGCCACACATGCAAATCTCATCATCGTCCGATGACGCTTACGATACGGCCGAGACCACCAACTCACATGGAAAAACCAACAGACCGATGAAGCTGTTGAGACAGTGAGGTCAAACACCGGTCAATATCCCAACAGACCACAAACAAACACGACCCAACTACGCAGCTACCTAAGCTGCAGCTGAGAATCGACGCAACCGGGCACATCACGGGCACGAGTTACCATTGAACATATTCCCGTTTTAGTGATGATCCGTTTGAAGAATCGTTTCCCTTTTCTCTGGAGTCAGCCGACCTTCTTGAAGAATCACCGAGATCAAGAACGTTTCCATAAACCTGATCCTGTTATTCCAATAGACACCATCGTCCCAAAGAGACTTTGACTTTGATGTTTGCAGCCCACCAAATGAGACATGTAAGTGACAGCTGAGGTTCGAGAAGTTTTCAAGGCCAAATTTGCAGAGATAGAGAAGATAGAGAGGCACCAGGCCTCACTGGACATGGGACTGGATAACCGAGACGCAAATCTTACTGACCGTCTGCGAGGATTAATTGTCGATTCGGAATGGTGGCAACAACAAAGAAACAATACGTGTAGAACAAGTTTGATACTTGAACTTTGTTCAATAAATTGCTAGTCCGGCGGGCTGAGAATGCCGATATGAAAACAAGAATGCAAGAAAACGCCGATCAAATGCATGAATCCCGCAACACGAGATGTAGCTACTGCGTGAATTTCATAAGAAAGAGCTTCACGCGTAGAGGAGAACATGGAGAAGAAATTCACCTCCTCATGGCTGAAATGAAGGTCGGTGGCACCAATCCAACGCCACTCGCTCAATTCCATGCGGATACTCCGCAGCAGATTCAAGCATAACTCAAACTATCGACCTCTTAGACTTCATGATTGCCGCTTGTTTCCGGGGTTCCTCTCTCCTTTGATGATGCCAAAAAGGGGGAAGAGAAATACCTAAAGCGATGAAAGGTTCGAGCCGAGAAGAAGGATGAAGTCAGAAAGGAGAAGACAAATCAAGAACTAAGAAGAGAGAAGAAGGAAAATCTATTGAGGGGAAGGTTCGAAAGATATGACCCCGATGATTGCTAAAACCCCCAACAAGGTCTTGTCATAGCTGATATCATCGCAAAACTCCCGATGACTTCTGCCGCGCTCCAACACTCCGCAGCACTCCATGGTCGAAAAAGCGAAAAATAGTAGAAGCGGGGATGAAGGAGGTGGAAGGAAAGATGGATGCCCGAGTTATGGATATCTTTGAAACAACATGGAGGCATTCCAAATGATGAGACACCTATGCCATTTCGACGTCGGGCCGAGCCAAGATCTCGTTGATGAATTCAAGACGCCGCATCCGAGGTTACTTCGCAAATATGTCCATGGCTCAAGCCTGGGATTTGTATTGGGAAAAAGGCCTCAAGCTATGTGAAGAAGCGATGGCGCGAGAGACTATCAGCGGTCACTCTGCTAGTCACTCACCGGGAAAAAGAAGGCTCCAAGACAATACACGCCCGGAGGCGGAGGAAGAAGCGATGGAGGAGGAAGAGGTTTCGTGCCTGACCTCTGCCAAAAACATTGAATATATAGATCCAGGGAAAGAAAGGAGGGATCTATTGGGCTGGATTCGACGAAGTAGCCAACCCGCAAGTGGCCAAGAACAATGCTTGAGTATGTGAAGAGAATCGAAGAAGAAAATAGAAGACAAACTCACCGGGAAGAAAGACAAGAAAGAAAAAAAAAGAGATGAAGTACTGAGAAAAAAGCATATGAGAAAAAGAAAGCATCCAAGAAGAGAAGAAGAGAAATAGATCGAGAAGAAGATAGAGTGATGAGGAAAGAAGGAGGCAAAGGAGATGAAGTGTTGTTGTCCACCCATTCATATATTTTACTATGTAAATGCATCTTTATGTAAGTCCTCGTACATCAAATAAAATTGTATAATTTATATACCTGCGTAGATATAGAATATTATGGTTACCTTAAGCTCTGTTTAAGCTTTGATACACTCAAACAAATGTTTGTGTAAAGAACAAGAATGTTATGATCAATAAAAGATTGATTCTACGCATACATTCTCGTGATTCTACATTGTCTGCATGCGTATCTTTGTTGTTTAATTATTGTATGAATGTTTCAAGTTTTGGCATCATCAAAAAGGGGGAAATGGTTGGGACATTAATTTTTAGATTTTGATGAATGCCATGTAAAACTTAGAATAGAAAGTTGGCACCCCATTTTTGTTGTAAATTGCATTGTAATAGATAGGGCTGGTCGAGTGAGTTAAGTCCCCTATGCCGAATATGCAAGAAGTCAACTGAGACTAGAAGGAAGACTCATTGTCAGAAAACAGTGTGGCAAAGAAGAGAAAGACAGATCCCGATCAAGGTGCGGTGAGATGCAGCTGAGTGAAGTGTCAGTCAAGTCAACTCAAGATAGCCAAGTCTCAAGTTGAAGTGACAGATGAGTCATCCAATGATTGAAAGCTGACTCAAGTCACCTGGGGGAGGTCAAGGAAATGCAGTCAAGTCGAGATAACTGAAAGAGATCTGTTGCCGCGAAGTCAAGAAAATTACTTAAACAAGTAATACTTCCATCTTGTCTTTCTTAAAGTTCTCCCCTAAGCGTGCAAAAGGAATAAACCATTGGGAAGCTCTGCACCTGTGTCAGAACTCTGAAAAGCTGAAGACTCATTCATACGAGGAAATGTCAATTCCAAGAACTGCAACAAGACAAGCCAACGACCACAAGTGTCTTTTGAAAATTAACCTATCTCTTCAACGGGCAAATTTTCAAAAGAACACTATAAAAGGCTGAGGAATCTATTTGAGAAAAGGTTAACCTTGTTACCTGGAACTTTCAAGCTATTATTCAAACTATAACCTACTCAAGTCATTCAAGTTCAATCCTCAAGCCTACATTACGAAGGAAATCAATCCAACACTCACCTGTGAAGGAAAGACAACTTCAATCAGTTGAAGAGGAAACATTTGAAGAATCAAGGGGTCTACATTCCACAAAGGATTGTAGAAAGGTTCAAGGTCGAACCAGTCTCAAGTTTTTGGAGGGCTTCGTGATCAAATCCAAGAATCTTGAGCAAGTGGGCTGTCGTAGCAAAGGGCAATGCCGCTGTGAAGAAGCCGAGTCGTCACGAGAAGCCACCGCGTGACCAAGGCATCTCCGGGGATCGAGTCCCAAAGGATCAAGTCACCAGTGTGTGATCAAGACTTGCATCCGACCGATAACCACTTTGCACATTGATCAATACTTAGTGGATTCCTCCAGGGAGTTGGAGAATGGAGGAGTAGAAGAATTACCCCATCTTCGAACCTCTATAAAATTTATTTTGTCATTTACATTTCAGCACTTTAAATATTTGCATATTATTTTGATATTTGCTGATAAATTTGCTATCCAATTGATAAATAACCAAGTTTAAAACCAAGTATTAAAACAAACTTAAACCAAATTCAAAGGTGTTAAGTCTTCCGCTGAAAACATATCACAGTCAAGTTAACAAACTTAGCTGTCCATCAAAGACTGAACTGTGAAGTATTAACTATGAATGTTTTAAAAGGACTAAATCGAAAAGTTGGTAAGGTTTATTCAACCCCCCCTTCTAAACCTTACACTCACACCCCTTGGGGCCCACAAGCTTGTAGACTTTATCTCCAATAGTTTTCTGCTCAAAACCCAGAGGTTGCTCCACATAGGCTTCTTCTTCCAAAAGTCCATTCAAAAATGCACTCTTCACATCCATTTGATAAACAAAGTGAAGTTCTTGTGTGCGATATAAGCAAGAAACATCCTAATTGCTTTCAATCTTGCAACAAAAAGTGCAAAGGTTTCATCAAAATCTATGCGTTCCTCTTGCAACAGTTTTTAAAGCTTTTTGGCTACCAGTCTTGATTTCTTTCTCACTACAGATCCTTTTTCTTTCATCTTGTTTCTAAATACCCACTTAGTACCAATAACATTTTGTGGGTAGTTCTTTGAACTAATTCCCAAACTTTGTTTCTTTCAAACCGATTCACTCTTCTGCATAGCTAGAATCCTATGTGTGTCATCCAATGCTTGTGACACATCTTTAGGCTCTATTTTAGAAATGAAACAAGTGAACATAGATTCATCTTTGAGTCCTGGATTTGGTTCTTGCTCCTTCTCTAACATCTCCAATGATAAGATCCGGAGGATGGTCTCTCAGCCATCTCACATCTGGTTGGAGTAAGTCTGCTGGATTCAGTCGTCTCGCAACTAAGTTGTCTTGAATAGATTCCTCATTATCATTCAGATGTAGACTTTTCAGCTGTCTTTGAGATTCAACTATCTCATCTTTATCAGGGTTGAGTCTTGTTATATATGCCTTAACATAGGGACTCTTCAGAACAGTTGGCTGATTCATTTTGTCAGCTAACTCATCTATGTCTTCTCCATTGACATTAGGTTCATTAAAAACCACATGGATAGACTCTTCTGTGACCATAGTCCTTTGGTTCAGCACTCTAAAAGTTTTACTCTCAGCTGAGTATCCTTAAAAAGATACATTCATCACCTTTAGTATCAAAAGCTTTCAAGTTGTCTTTGCCATTGTTGTGAAAGAAGCACTTGCATCCAAAGATATGAAAATATCCAACATTTGGCTTCCTCCCTGTCCAAATTGCATAAGGGATTTTGGACAGTTGCTTGTTTATCATACACCTATTCTGAGTGTAACAAGTAGTATTAATGGCTTCAGCCCAAAATCTCTTAGTCAATCCAGCTTCAGCTAACATGGTCCTTGCTGCTTCCTTGAGGGTTTTGTTCCTTCTCTCAGCCACTCCATTTTGCTGTGGATTTCTTGCAGCTGATAACTCAGTTCCTCTGTCTGATCTTATCTTTATAATGGTTTGACTCTTTTCATTTTGGACTCTTCGCATCACCGAGGACCTTTTGCAAGGTTTCCTTCTTTTTACACATAAAGATAGTCCATGTGTAACTTGAGTAATTATCCACCACCACTAAGGTGTATTTATTTCCACTAATGTTGGTTGGTTCAACAGGACCAAACAAATCCATATGTAATAAGTGCAATATTCTAGTTGAAGAATGACTTGGTTTGCCCTTAAAAGAAGACATATTTGCTTTCCCATCTGGCATGCTGATGTGAACTGTAGCAAAACGAACGTGCATACGACCCAAACAACAATGTGTTGTTAACCTAAGATCTTCACTACTTGATTAAAGATGGTGGCATAACCTCTACCCATTGTTTAGCAATGCAAGAATCTCGAAGATGCGAAGACGCCACAAGCAATTATGGATTATTACCTGATAAGTCGATAATTGCAACAAGAATCGTAAATCTTGAAGCACTTGAAAAAAACTCAATTTGAGAGTAAAGATATGAATTCAATTGATAACCAATGAAAAAGAATAAGTGTTCACCCTTATATGGGATCCAAAACCCTAACCCTACTAGAAAATAAATTAACAATCGAAAAGGAAAAAAAATGAACGAACCCAAATCTGCTGAAACCCGCATAGACACACGGGCCGTGCGCCTGCCCGTGCACCTGCCCGTGCGTCAAGTCGAAGATCCTATTTTTCGTTCGCATAGGCACACGGGTCGTGCCCTTGCCCATGTGTCAAGTCGAACTTGACCCCTGTTCATCCCAAACTCGAAACATCAATTTAAGACGCGGCCTTAAAAGTTTATTTGGCCTCCAAAACATCAAAACGACTCAAAACAAATCACACTACGACCAACTAAGATAGACGAATACAAGACACTGTTGAGAACTTGATTATAAAGTCTTCAAGATGCAAAATGACTTGCATTCATGGCATTCTTCACTTGCTCGGTCTGAGGTGGACTCTTGAACGTTGATGACACAAATCAACTAAACCACCTGAACATCTTCTTCCATCGGTAACACACTGTCGGTTTCCTTTTGAATGACTTGAATCAACCCGTTGAGTGCTTTCTTGAACTTTCTTGCTCGAGCCCTCGTCACCGAACCAACTGGCACTGTTACTGAGTCTCTCGTCCATGGATTCTCATCATTCCCCTCCTCTTGAGAAGGATTTGTCCTAAAATTCGAATTTGCATCAAATGGACTAAGATCAACAACATTAAAGAAGCACTAACCTCATACTCACCCGACAAGTAAATATTGTAAGCATTGTAATGGATCCGCTCGAAAACTTGGAATGGACCATCTCCACGAGGCTTCAATTTGGACTTTCGCTAGGCGGGGAATCGTTCGGGGCGTATACATACCAAACCAAATCACCCGGCTCAAGCACCATCATCTGATGCTTGTTAGCATGCGCTATTTACTGCTCTGTTCGCCACTCGATATTGAGCCTTGCTTTCTCATGTAACTGTTTCACAAAATCAGCTTTCTTCTCCTATCTAAGTTAACATGCTCGAAAAGCAATTAAATGTGATAAATCCAATGGGGTTAGTGGATTAAAACCATAAACAGTTCAAATGGTGAAAACTTTGATGCAGAATGTACAACACGATTATAAGCAAACTCAACATGCGGTAAACAATTTTCCCAAGTTTTAATATTCTTTTTAATGATAGCCCTTAACAACATAGACAACATTCTATTCACTACTTGATTTGACCGTCTGTTTGGGGATGACATGTAGTAGAAAATAACAATTTAGTTCCCGTTTTCCCCACAAGGTCTTCCAAAAGTAACTTAAGAACTTAGCATCCCTATCCGAAATAATGGTTCTAGGCATAACATGCCATCTCGCAACTTCTTTAAAGAATAAGTCGAATCAAAGATGCATTATCGCTTTATGACAAGGAATAAAATGTGCCATCTTTGAAAACGATCTACGACAACAAATATTGAATCGGATCTATGTTTAGTTCTCGGAAGTCCTAACACAAAGTCCATAGAAATATCAACCCAAGGTGTTATCGGAATGGGTAAGGGCGTGTAAAGACCACGTTTTGAACTCGAGATTTAGCTTTCCTACAAGTAACACATCTAGTACAAATACGTTCAACATCACGCTTCATATGTGGCCACTAGAAATGCTCTTGCAAGATCGCTAAGGTTTTGGCTACCCCAAAATGTCCCATGAGACCCCATTATGTGATTCCCTCACTAGTAAGTTCTTCAATGAACATTCAGAATGCACCATTTATCTTCTTGAAATAGAAAACCATCATGTCGATAGAATTTATCCACCGCCCTTTTTCGCATGCAACAAATGACTCAAAAAAAATCAAGATCATGTAAATACAACTCTTTAATATGTTCAAACCCAAGGATTTTAGAATCTAAAGTAGAGATAAGAGTGTACCTCCGAGATAGTGCATCTGCTACAACATTAACCTTACCTTGCTTGTACCGGATAACGTAAGGAAACGTCTCGATGAACTCAAGCTAGCGTGCGTGTTGCTTGTTCAACTTTTGCTGCCCCTTGAGATACTTTAATAACTCATGATCGGTGTGAATTATGAATTTCGCGGCCACAAATAGTGCTGCCACGTTTTCAAGGCCCAGACTAAAGCATACCACTCCTTATCATACGTCGGATAGTTAAAGGCTGCCCCCGCTCAATTTCTCACTAAAGAACGCATTGAGCGCCCCTCTTGCATCAATACGGCTCCAATCCCAACTCCCGATGCATCACACTCAATCTCAAAAACCTTGGTGAAATCCAGCAATGCTAGCAAAGGTACATGTGTTAACCTTTCTTCAAGAAACTCGAATGCCTTGTCTTGGGCTTCAAACGCAACACTCTTTTTAATCGTCTCCATCAATGGCTCTTGCTATAGTGCTAAAATCTCGTACAAACCTCCGAAAAAACTCACAAGCCCATGAAAGCTACGAACTTGACGGTCGATGTTGGCTTAGGCCAATCATCAATAGCCTTAATTTTCTCTCGTCCATAGTGATTCCCCTCGAGCTCACTACAAATCCCAAGAATATCAATTGCCCGGAACAAAACGTGCACTTCTTGATATTTCCATATTGTTTTTCCTTCCTTAACACTTCTAATACGGCTCGCAAGTGATCTAAATGTGCGTACAATGATTTACTATAGATGAGGATATCATCGAAGTAAACCACGACAAACATCCCAATAAAAGCCCTCAAAACATGGTTCATCAATCTCATAAATGTGTTCGGTGCATTAGTTAGCCCAAACGGCATAACTGACCACTCATACAAATCATGTTTGATCTTAAAGGTCGCTTTCCACTCATCCCCTTCCCGCATCCGAATCTGATGGTAGACGCGCCTTAAATCTATCTTGGAGAAGATGCTAGACCCACGAAGCTCGTCCAACATATATCCAAGTGAGGTATGGGGTGTCGGTACTTAATAGTGATATTACTAATGGCCCGACAATCTACACACATTCTCCATGACCCATCTTTCTTCGGAACTAGTAACACTGGAACTGCACACAGACTCATACTCTCCCGAATGAGTTTCTTACTTAACAATTCGTCAACCTACCGCGGCAATTCCTTGGTCTCTTCAAGGTTGGACTCAGACATCGATCGGTTCGGTAGTGACGCCCCTAGAATGAAATCAATCTGGTGCTCAATCCCCCGAATAGGCGGCAATCTATCTGGCATCTCGCCTGGAAACACATCCTCAAATTCCTGCAACAAAGACAACACATAACTAGGCAAATTTGGCTTAAGTCTATCATTAGATAAATAAGTGCCCTTGTAAACCAAGAGTATCATCAAACAACCACTTGTTGTGGCTTTCCTAAGATCACTCATTTTTGCCATTAAGTTTATTTTTCCCTCGTTTCTTACCTCAAGGCCATTCCATCCCCCTTTTGTTTTTTGGTCCTCTCAATAAAATTAATCTCCTTTTTCATGTCTATCTCTCGAGCCTCGTTTCTACCCTTAGCCGGACCCTCACTCTTGTTTTCCCTAAAGCTCTCTTTTTCTCGCTTTATTTTGATTTTTACTCTTACTAGTCGAACTTTCCTTTTCTTTTGCCTCTCCGGATCTTAATTTTATTTGATCCTCATAAATTTCCTTCGGAGTAAAATGCACACGTACAAAATGCTTTTGCTTATGGACAAGAGTATCTTGGTTGGTGTAACCATCATGTTATAACCTCTGTCGAATCGCCACGGCTTAACCAACGGGGATGTGCCCCGCCTGCATCAACACTACACACAATACCTCATCTTTATATCCCCCTATTTGGAATGCTACTTTCGCCTGCTTAGTGATTCACATCTCCCCACAATCACTCAACCACTGCATTTTATATGGTTGTGGGTGTTTCATCGTTGGAATTCCCAATTTCTCCACCAACTTTGTGCTAGCTACATTGGTGCAACTACAACCGTCTATAATGACGCTACACACTTTTCCATCGAAAAAACACCTTGTATGAAAGATGTTTTCTCACTGGACTCCCTCATCTGACCTAGGCTTAATACTCGGCACCCTCCGGGACACTAAAGACAACGCCTCCCCCTTCATCGCCTCTACTACCTCCGTAATATCCTCCAACTCCAGCACATCACTATAATTCGGCTCTCCCTCACTTTCCGAAACTAATTCCCCATTATCATGCAACACCAACACCCTTTTATTTGGACATTGACTAGCAATATGCCCAATCCCATGACACTTAAAGCATTTAATATCCTTCGTTCGAGTAGTAAAGGGTTTGAATTTACCTGCGGGTTTAGGCTCGATCACCCTCCCCCTTTGCTCTGTCATTTTCGAACTCTGCTCCTCTTTTTTGCTAGTGTTCGACTTCCATGAATTGGAGTTAGAACTCAGTGCCTATTGGTTGAAACCCCTCTTCTTGAGTTGTTGCTCAACTTTCACCCCCATGTGCACCATCTCCTCAAGATCGACACAATGATGTAAGTCAACGACATCTGCTATAGGAGTATTCCATCCCGCGATAAATCTCGCCATTGTCACCTCCTGGTCCTCTTCTATATTAGCCATCGCCATCAATATCTCCATCTCTTTATGATAATCCTCTATGGTTTTATACCACTGTGTTAACCTCTGCAACCTTTGATAGATGCCTTGGTAATAATGATTTGGTACAAAACGACGTCACATCAAACTTCTCATCTCCTTCCATGGGGAAATGGGTCGCTTGCTGCTTCTCCACCTCGAGACCATTAATTGATCCCACCAAAGATGCGTAGTCTGAAAATTTAGTTGATGCCAATTTCACCTTTTTCAATTCGGAGTAATTCTTGCATTCAAACAAATTCTCGATTTTCCTCTCCCAAACTAAATAGGCGTCCGAATCACTCTTTCTTTGGAATGATGGAATTTGCATTTTGATGTTACTAAAATTGCCATCCTCACGTCCCCTATCACACCTATTTCAATGCCGACCTCTGCCCGGATTGAAATTGTTCTCCCTTTCAGAATCAAAATCATCCAACTCATCTGCCCATTCCTCCAGTTCGAGCCTCCTGGGCCTCCGTGCCCTAGTAACAGTGATGTGAACCGCAGCAACAATTGTGCATACGACCCAACAACAATATGTTGTTAACCCAAGATCTTCACTAGTTTGGTTAATTGGGTGGAAACCTCGACCCGTTGCTTAGCAAAGCAAGAACCTCGGTATGCGAAGACGCCACAAGCAATTATGGATTATTGCCTGATAAGTCGATAATTGCAACAAGAACACGAATCTTGAAGCACTTGGAGAAATACTCAAATTTGAGAGTAAAAGATTAATTGTATTGATAATCGATCGAAAAATAGCAAGTGTTCACCCTTATAAAGGGTCCAAACCCTATCCTACCAAGAAAACAACTTAAAACGAAAAAGGAAACAAAAAGAAGAGAAAATTCGAAAACCAGGTAAAAAGCACGGCGTGCTAGATAAACACGGCCAGGGCGTGTTTCGCCGACGTCGCTCGGTTCCGGCTCCCACACGATCGTGCCGGAATCACGGCCAGGCCGTGTTCGCAAAGGTTTTTCGAACACGGTCGTGTTCCCAAACACGGTTAAGCCGTGTTTTCCACGAACCCATTAGCTCCTCTTCCCAAACGGTCGTGCCCATGAGCACCGCTAGGCCGTGTTCGCGATGACGGTCCGAACACGGCCGTGTAACTTAAGCAAGGCCAAGCCGTACTTTCCACGACTTTTGCCCCCTTCGACTTCTTCATCTTTTATCCCCCGCTCGTCTAAACTCGAAATAACAACTTAAAACGCAGCCTTAAAGGTTTATTTGGCCTCCCAAACACTAACATGAGTCAAAATAAAAACTAAACAACAACTAACTATGATAAATGAATACAACACCATCAAGCACTTGATTATAAGGTCTTCAAGAAGCTAGGTGGCTTGTATTCTTGGCATTCTTTACTTGCTCAGTCTGAGGTGGACTCTGGGCTGTTGACGATGCTAATCAACTGGACCACCCGATCATTTTCCTCCTTCAGCAATGCACTCTCGGCCTCATTTTGAATGACTTGAATTAGCCCATTTAGTGCATCCTTGAACTTCCTTGCCCGCGCCCTCACACGGACTAATTGGTACTATTCTTCGGGTCTTTTGTCCATGGATTCTCATCATTCCCCTTCTCTTGAGGAGGATTTGTCCTCAAATTCAAATTGACATCAAATGGACTAAGATCCGCAATATTGAAAGAAGCATTGTCCCCATAGTCGCTTGGTAAATCAATTTTATAAGCATTATCATTGATCCGCTCGAGCACTTGAACGGACCATCTCCCATGGCTGCGGCTTGGACTTTCGATGTGCGGAAATCATTCGGTCGCATGTGTACCCAAACCCAATCGCCCGGTTCGAACACCATCTTCTTGCGATGTTTGTTAGCTTGTGCCGTGTATTGCTCTGTTCGTCGTTCGATGTTGAGTTTCACTTTCTCATGTAACTGTTTCACAAAATCAGCTTTCTTCTGCCCATCTAAGTTAACATGCTCAGAAACAGGTAAAGGTGATAAATCCAATGGGGTTAGTGGATTAAAACCATAAACAGGTTCAAATGGTGAAAACTTTGATGCAGAATGCACAACATGATTATAAGCAAACTCAACATGCGGTAAACAATCTTCCCAAGTTTTAATATTCTTTTTAATGATAGCCCTTAACAACATAGACAACATTCTATTCACTACGTCTGTTTGGGGATGACATGTAGTAGAAAATAACAATTTAGTTCCCAGCTTCCCCCACAAGGTCTTCCAAAAGTAACTTAAGAACTTCGAGTCTCTATCCAACACAATGGTTCTAGCCATACCATGCAACCTCACAACTTCTTTAAAGAATAAATCAGCAATCAAAGATGCATTATCAGTTTTATGACATGGAATGAAATGTGCCATCTTTGAAAAACGATCTACGATAACAAATATAGAATCAGACCTATGTTTAGTTCTTGGAAGTCCTAAAGCAAAGTCCATAGAAATATCAACCCATGTGTCGTCGGAATGGGTAGGGCGTGTAAAGTCCCTGGTTTTGAACCCAGGATTTAGCTTGCCTACAAGTAACACATCTACTACAAACGCGCTCAACATCTCGCTTCATATGTGGCCAATAGAAATGCTCTTGCAAGACGGATAAAGTTTTGGCTACCCCAAAATGTCCCATAAGACCCCCACCATGCGATTCTCTCACTAGTAAGTCTCTCAAAAAACATTCAGGAATGTACAATTTATCCTCCCGAAATAGAAAACCATCATGCCTATAAAACTTACCCTGGGCCCCTTTTTCGCACGCACCAAATGACTCAGAAAAATCAAGATCATGCAAGTACAACTCTTTAATATGTTCAAATCCGAGAATTTTAGCATCTAAAGTAGAGATAAGAGTGTACCTCCGAGATAGTGCGTCTGCTACAATATTAGTTTTACCTTGCTTGTACCGGATGATGTATGGAAACATCTCAATGAATTCGAGCCACCGTGCATGTCGCTTGTTCAACTTTGGCTGCCCTTTGAGATAATTTAGGGACTCGTGATCGGTGTGGATTATGAACTCCTTTGGCCACAAATAGTGCTGCCATGTTTTCAAGGCCTGGACCAAAGCATTCAACTCTTTGTCATACGTCGGGTAGTTCAAGGCCGCACCGCTCAGTTTCTCGCTGAAGAAAGCAATCGGATGTCCCTCTTGCATTATCACGCAGCGATCCCAACCCCCGATGCGTCACACTCGATCTCAAAGACTTTGGTAAAATCCTGCAATGCTCGGAAAGGCGCATGTGTTAGCCTTTCCTTCAACAACTCAAATGCCTTGTCTTGGGCTTCGCCCACATCAAACACAAACCTCCAATAAAAGCTCGCAAGGCCATGGAAGCTACGCACTTGATCGGACTATTGGGAAATTAATTATTAGATTTTGATGAATGCCATGTAAAACTTAGAATAGAAAGTTGGCACCCCATTTTTGTTGTAAATTGCATTGTAATAGATAGGGTTGGTCGAGCTGAGTTAAGTCAGCTATGCCAGAATATGCAAGAAGTCAACTGGAGACTAGAAGGAAGACTCCGCTATGAGGCATCTGAGTGTGGCAAAGAAGAGAAGACATGAACTCGATCAAGGTGCAAACAGAGATGCACTGAGTGAAGTGTCGATCAAGTCAACTCAAGATAGCAAGTCTCAAGTTGAAGTGAATGGATGAGTCATCCAATGATTGAAAGTCGACTCAAGTCACCTGGGAAGTCAAGGAAATGCAATCAAGTCGAGATAACTAAAAGATATCCGTTGCACAGAAGTAAAGAAAATTACTTAAACAAGTAATACTTCCATACTGTCTTTTATAAGTGCTCAGTCCCAGAAGCGTGCAAAAGGAATAAACCATTGGGAAGCTCTGCACTGTGTCGAACTCGAAAAGTCAAGACTCATTCATACGAGGAAATGTCAATTCCAAGAAGCGCAACAAGACAAGCCAACGACCACAAGTGTCTTTTGAAAATTAACATATCTCTTCAACGGGCAAATTTTCAAAAGAACACTATAAAAGGTGAGAAATCTATTTGAGAAAAGGTTAACCTTGTTACGGAACTTTCAAGCTATTATTCAAACTATAACCTACTCAAGTCATTCAAGTTCAATCCTCAAGCCTACATTACGAAGGAAATCAATCCAACACTCACTTGTGAAGGAAAGACAAATTCAATCGAGTTGAAGAGGAAACATTTGAAGAATCAAGGGGTCTACATTCCACAAAGGATTGTAGAAAAGTTCAAGGTCGAACCGAGTCTCAAGTTTTTGGAGGGCTTCGTGATCAAATCCAAGAAGCTTGAGCAAGTGGGCTGTAGTAGCAAGGCAACCGCCTGTGAAGAAGCCGAGTCAAATGACCAAGGCATCTCGGAGAGTCCCAAAGGATCAAGTCGGTGAAAACATATCACGGTCAAGTTAAGTTTTAGTCAAAAAAAGGAGTTGAGTTATTCTATCAACAAATGCTCTAGTCTATTGAGTGGGTAACTCTGATTAACTAACTTAGTTGTCCACCAAGGACTCAAATTGTGAAGTATTAACTCGAATGTTCTAAAAGGACTAAATCGAAAAGTTGGTAAGGTTTATTCAATCCCCCCCCTTCTAACCCTTACACTCACACCCTTGGGACCTACAAGTGGTATCGAGCGGTTGGTTCATTGAGCCTTCCGCACCGTTCTTGAACTAGATCTCCAATCTCTCAAAGCTTGCTTTAGCACTTGATCTTTCAAAACTCTTTTATTCAACAAAGTTATTATTATGGAAGCAAATTTGACACGCATCCCTATGTTCACAATTGAGGAATTTGATGATTGGAAAATTCGAATGCGAGCTCATCTATCAAAGATCACACGATCAAATGTGGATAGTAATAGAAGATGGGCCACCAAATCTTGAAAGTGAACACACCAGCAAGGAGGGTTATTGCGGTGAAAGAGAAGAGTATGTCACTCCCGGACCAACTATGGTTGAAAACCAAGAGTGAATGGACAAATGATGACAGAAAAAGATACAACTTGGACAACGTGGCCAAGGACATCTTTACAAAACTCGGACAAAGCCATGTTCAACAAAGTCAAATCGTTCAAGACCGCAAAAGAAATGCAGGATAACCTAACCCCGATTTGTGAAGGCTCGAGCAAATCAAAGAAAATAAACTATCTGTTCTTTGTCTGAAATTTGAAAACTATAAGATGCTTGCGAAAAACCTTGGATCAACCGGATGCTCGGTTCACAAGAATTACCAATGAGCTATCTGCACTTGGAAAAGAATATACACGAAGAAATGTGTATGAAGATTCTAAGAAGTCTCCCGGTGAGTGGTGGGAATGAAAGTCATGGCCCCGAGACACTCCATGGACCTAGAGGAGACAACTATGCCCAAAGCAGCTGCTCTAATAGTTAAGGATGGTAAAAGAGCTGAGGTCAAGGAAGTCATTGACCAAGAGGAGATTGCCCTGATGGTTAAAAGGTTTAACAAATTCTTCAACAAGAATTACAAAAGAGGCAAAGGTGAATCCTCCGAAAGATACTCGGCTCCCTCCAAGTCAAGTGAAGATAGGCCACCCAAAAGAACAGCATCAAAGGATTGAGTATCAAAGAGCGACAATCCAAGGATGGAAAGAACTGATCAAAAGGTTGAAAATTTATTCTGGAACTGCAGGCAACCTGGTCACTATGCTATTGATTGCCCATATCCTGTAGTCAACAAATACAGGAATGAAGAGGAAAGAAAAGTGTTCAGAGAATGAAGACAAGAGAAGAAAAAGGCAATGTTAGCTGCAGAGACTGCTGAGACAGTCAAGTCAAAAGACACAACAGACTCGGAGAGTAGTGAAGCTGACTACTCAAGTGACTCTGAAGAAGAAGCCTTGATCTGTCTAATGGCCAAAGAACAAGACCAACCTGACCAAGAAGATGAGGTACATTCTAACTCATCACACTCAGATTCTAGTGACAGTGATTGTGACACACATACTTCATCACCCACTGATCTTTATGATTCATTAGGCAAAATGATGAAAGACTTTGAACACATTAAATCCTCACACACACTACTAAATGAGGAAAACAACCTACTCAAAAGTCAAAACTCACAGCTGACTAAGGAGCTGAGTACTCTAAGTCACATAGCTGATGAGAATAAAAGTTTAAAGGCTGAAAATGCTAAGCTAATATCAGAGGTAACTGCCACAAAAAAGGGAAAATGACCTCCAAAATGTGATTGCCTCATTTACTAAGGCATCTAAATCTTTGGATGAACTTATTATGAGCCAAATAGAATGTGGAGATAAGACAGGCTTAGGATTTAATTCCTCTATACCAAGTCAAGCTCCAAAAGTAATTTTGGAAAAAGGATCTTCAAGTAATGAAGTATATCAAAAATCCAAAACTCCAAATAGCGCACACACATTCATTCCAAAGCACAACCACAAGAAAACTGGCCTTGGTTATAAAGGAAAAGGAAAACATCCAGTTGAGTGTCTTTGAGAGGGGACGATTGAGAGGAAATCCAGAGTTCCTCAAAAACTCCAAATAGGAAGTACTCTGTAAAGAAGAAACAGAGCTACCAAAGCCCCAAAAGTTCTATAAAAAGAACACATATGATGGGAATGGTAGAAATTACCCAAGCCAAGCTGATTGGAATAATGTGAACTATCAGCAAAGGCCTAGAACTCAACAAGGGCCATTCCAAAGGCAAAAGAGCTATCATCAGCACACATATGCACCCAAGCACTATCCTCAAAGATATCACAACTAACCAAAAAAAGCAATTGCTAAAACACATACACAGGCATACAGACAAAAGAGACAGTTGTATGAACCTAAAACCCCCAAGCAATTTGCCAAAGTTAATTATGATTATGGCACTGATAGATGGCTATAGGTTGGTTGGATCATCTTACAATAC
>JABTTQ020000944.1:0-323842 GCA_016081115.2 Rehmannia glutinosa | reverse complement strand
AAGTTACGTATTGCTATTAGTTATTCTCCAAAGTATCAAGAGTCAACTCAAAAATATTTGGTAGCACAAAAATATTAGTTTCTCCGAAAAGATTAGTAGTCCTCCTAAACGTATTAGCAACTCTCCAAATGTATTAACAATGCTTACCAATGCGATATCGTACACGCTACCGTTGGTGGGATGAGATCAGGATTGATATTGGACTGCCTAACTATATAGATATGTTAGACCGTCTGACATGAGACTAACTCCATATTAATAGTGATATTATAGAATTATTCAAAGTACAAATAATGAGAGAGAATAATTCGAGATGTTAATTATTTCAATTCTCCTAATCTGCGGTGTACTATTTACAATCAAGATTATGCCTATTTATAGGCATAACACCACCATAAATGACAATGGCTTAGGTAATATCTAATGGTGCATTTGCAGTGAGCATGCACATCCACTAAAAATTATGACATATCAGCAACATTCCCTCGACGCCTCTATCTCTCGGATGAGTACGCCTGCTAAAAACTCAAGCCGTAAAAACCCAATGGGAAACCATCGTGCACATATAGTGGCCACATTCTCAAATCCGTGCACTTGTGCATCACCGCCTCGTTAAAAACCTGTTTAAAAAAACCCAACGGGTAAAAACCGCACAAAAGTGAAAAAGAGGCTAACGCACAATATATTCGCTCCCCGAAATGTAGGATATTAGTTGTATAATTTGGATCTATCAATCTTTGCTTCATATTAACTCTTCTCATTCTCGATGCCGTAAACCGGGCCAAATGTGACGAGCAAAGATTTTGTAAGCAAATCAACAAGATTATGTCGAGCTTAACTGCTTTAATATCTACTTTCCATTTTTTCTCAGCGCCGGGTGTACGTGGAAAATCAACAACAGCGTCGTTCCGTCACCCTTGCAGTATCATTCTTTGTTTGAGTTTGCAGTTTCCTAATATCCGTCAGTAATGTATTCTGCAACGCTTCAATTGATAACTATTTCGAATATGAGATATAACAGATCTTAACCCAACACACATTCTTTTCCAACTTCATGAACCGCAATTATCCTGCAGAGTGATTCTAAGAGCCACTAATGTTTGCTGGTAGATCGCCATGATATAGTTGTACCATTATAGCAAAATGCATAACCAGATTGAGATCGAGCTTTGTGCTTAATCATATCTATATCCCACATCAAAGATAACCAACTAATCCAAAGAGGAGCGGATTCTTGCAGTAGAATAAATCTCAAATCTATAAGCACTAATAAGCGCATCTAAAAATGTGTTTAATACCATTCAAGGTTCGAGTTGCCTGGTGAGTCAGACGCTGCCAGTTAGAGCTGATGCTTATATCCGTTCGGGTGCATTGTGCTAAATAAGCATTAATGCTCCAAGAAAGATTGAGATAAGGTACTAAAGACTCAAAATCTCTTCATCGAACTCTTCGTTGAAATGGATCTTTATCGGGATCTAAGGCTTCGCACAACCACAGTGTACTCAAGGAATGCGATTACCCATATTAAACCATTTGAGCAATCTTTTGTATGGGCAGATCGTGACAAGATTCCTCGCTATCTTTATGATCTATTTCAAAATTGCCATTGCAGTTTGGTTTTCCCAACATCTTTAACCTCAAACTCCTTCTCAGATATTCAACAACATTATATAATTCTTCAGGCGCTAATCAAATTCATGTCATTGACATAGCAATGATAGACATCCTCAGAAAAACTTTTAATAAAAACACACGATTTTAAATCAGATCAGTTTTTGTAACCTTCCCAGAAAGGTATTCATTCAACCTATGGCACCACATGCCAGATCCAGACATTTTTAATCCATAAACGATCTTGCAGTTTGATCGATGCAGAAGTTCACGCTCTGATGAGTATTCATTTCTGATGAACTTATGTTGGTAGATGAATATGGTTAAGTTACAATACTTGCAACTGCTTTGACCCTTCTAAGATATTTTGAGAACTTAGATATGTTGGAGATCTCTGCTATTCTAATACTCCATCAAAAATCATGATTTTGATGGGCATTTTTATGGACTCGCTTCCGATTTATTCAACGATTTGATGAGAATATATGATTTACTCAGAAGAAACTCAGATAATATAGCGCTTGTCTTTCGTAGTGTCCGGGTTTCCTATCGGCCCGCAAGTTCCTTTTCAACATATTGGTTGTTCCAACTTATCATCAGAAATTTCAGGCATACATCGTCAAAATTCTGACGATATACGCCCCGTAAGATAGACATCTCGGGACAATTATCCAGATCCATTTTCTTGGAGAAAATTCTCCTCACCAATTGTTAATTACATAAATATAATAAATTTAACTAAAAGTTCTTAATAAACCATGCCTGATACCATTTTGAGCAAAACACTTAGTCAAATAAGCTACGATGTATAGTTGGGGTATTTCTTGGTATTTTTTAAAAATTTTAAATAAACCCAAGGGACCAAAATTGCAACAACATGAAACTTACAGACCGAAATTAGCCAGTATGAAACATATATACCAATTTTGGCAAAACGCTCAAACTTATAAGCGACCAATTTTTGCAAACTCAATACTTAAAGGACCAAAATTGTGAACCTGTTTAAAGTTATAGACCAATTCTCTTAATTTTCCTTCAAATTACTACAGAGTTCTATTTAAGTTCTATAGAATCTGTTTTCTCAGAGAACTATGACTTTGTAGTATCCTTATGATATTGCCATAACTCGCAAAGAAATTAAAGTTGGGGCCATTAATACCTTAAAGATAGTGTACATGCCTCAAAACTTATTTTTATGCCCTATTGCTCTACATTGATTTCTAGTATTTTCTAATTAATTATCAATTTATCATTTCCGAGTTCTAAATGTTGATTACGCCTGTAATTAAAAAAAAACCATTTATCTATGCTAGGTGTGTATATAAGATCTCAAATTGATCTGAAGTTTGCACCCGCCAGCGGGCAAAAGGTCGTCCGCCTATAAGATTAGTCAACACACCTGAATCTACGATAATTAAAAAAAAAAAAAAAAAAGACAAAGAATAAGATGAATTTTAGGTTGTGATAGCTTTATTTGGGGCAAAATAGTCTTTATCGATCACATTTTATTGAAAATTAGCCCATTTTACATAGTTTCGAGAAAGGTTATCAAAACCGTATTTATTAGACTATAGAGTATAAGATGGTTGAGATTTTGCGCTAAGCTTCACTTCAAACCGAATTGTTATAGATGGTTCGCTTAAATAATATTTTCAAATTGCGTTAATGAAGTAAAATTGAATGTGTAGATTTAAGCTATATGTTTTTAATTAACAAAAAAAAATATTATATAATTAATATATTAATATAATTTTGCTATAATAATTTAAAGAAAAAGTCAAAAATATTATAATTGAAAAGGTTTTTTTAACAAGGTGTATTTTTGCAAACAAATGCACCTTGCAATATCTTTTATTTCAGCTTATATTCAATATGTACGCAATGTAATGTTGTTCTATTTTTGATGCAAACATAACATTTTAATAACATTGAAAGAATATGCTACATGTAATATTTAGTATACAAAGTGTGAATCTAATTATATCATTCATAAAATTAGTTCCTAATAATATATTTATTGCCTAACTATTTAACTAAAGATTAAAGAATAATATTTTATTTTACCCTAAATTATGTAGGTGCGATAGCGGCGGTCATGTTTTTCAAAATTTAAAACCATAACCACACCACAAAAGTCGGCGCTTTCTATTCAATATTTTAAATCGCGGTTCTCATCAAAAAACTATTGGTGAAATCTGCAGTTATTTCTATTAAAACTTATGATCACCCCTAATAGCGTGGTTGTATTGATTTATCAATTAATTAATAGGTAAATGGCGTAATATATATATATATATATATATATATATATACAATGATGAGATCTCGTAGCAAAATGCCATAAACCTCAACGCCCATACAATAATTGATTTATCGAAAACGTTGATTAATATCATGTTTGATTAATACCATAAATCGAAATAGTGCACCATTTTAATAGTTGAATCTACACTATTTAATAACCGATCAGACACCATTTTATATCTAACAACGATCATTGTATAACTAATTGTACATCATTTAAAAATATAAAAATAAAATGGTGTAACCATCTTCCCACTTAATAAATAAACTGTGCATCATATTATATCTAACAGTGCATCATTGTATAACTAATTGTACATCATCTAAAAACCCTATAAAGACAAAATGGTGTAAAATCCACTTTCCCGTAATATGATGCCCTACAATCATAGATCGATAAAGATCACGTTTCCATAATCAATTATGCACATTTTAATAGTCACTGGTACCATTTAATAGTTGAGTGACAGGTATCATTTTATATCTAACAATGCATCATTGTATATATAACTAATTGTACATCATCTAAAGGAACTATAAAGACAAAATGGTGTAACCATCTTCCTATTTAACAACTTAATCAACACCATTTTATATCTAACATTACATTATCAGTATATCAAACCCTATAAAAATAAAATGGTGTAACCACCTTCCCATAATGACGCATACAATCATTGATGTGATAAAGATCACTTTTCCATAAAAATTATGCACTAATTTAATAGGCTGACTGTGTACCATTTAATAATTGACTATGCACCATTTTATATCTAAAAGTGCATAATTGTATAATTAATTGTACATTATTGTGGAGTAAACCATAAATGAATGAAAAGGCGGAACAATTATAAAATCAAATCCCATAAAAATCACTTGGATTTACAATTAGTTATACAATGATGTATTGTTATATATAAAATGGGTGCAGTTAGTTAATTATTAAATGGTGTGCAGTTCACTATTAAAATGGTGCACAATTGATTATGGAAACGTGATATTAATCAATCCCTAATTGTAGGGCGTGATTTATGATATTTTGCTAGTTACTATTATGCCCTTTCCACCTATTAATTAAATCAATTATTTTTAATAGCAATCTTGACCATTGAATAAAATGTGTAGATGGATTGAATTAATCACAACGCCACACCCGTAAACTCCCGCCACATTTGATCATAACTCTATATATATATATAGGCAAAAACTAAACGAAAAAGGCAAGACGGTCTTACGGATCCTATTCCATAAAGATGGATCCTACCGCGACCCACAACCCGCCCCAAATTTCAACCCACCCATGTTGATGACTCAATTTAAAAAAAAAAAAACCTCCCTCCCCACCCACTGAGACACGGCCAGCGCCCAACCAACCCAGCTGCGCCCAGCCACGCCCGAAATATACGCTCTTATTTAATAAAAAAAAGCTACCTGAGGAATTGAACCCGCGACCTTAATAAAAGTAAGGTGGTGCTCTCACCGCTAGACCCTGCTTCTTGTTGTACATATTTAGTATAACCTTGAATATAACCATGAATATAAAGCTTCATTATCATCCCTTCATTTTTTAAAAATTTAAATTCTCCAAATAGGAAGTGATACTTTATCCGAAAAACAATGATACTTTTATAATAAATATGATACTTTTAAGGTGAACATTGATACTTTAATTTTTACATATTCAAAAAATAAGATTTTTAATGTACTCGTTCTAGTCTTTGTAAATAATGTTTTTCCATTGGAAAACGATAACTGTCTTCAAATATTGATACATTTGATATTAAATATGATACTTTTATGATATTAAATATTACATTACATTGAATGACAAATAAATATATCGTAGTAACACCTTTATGAGTAAAAATATATATTTTTTTGAGGCAAAATATCATGTTTTAAGAGTAAAAATATCTATTTTTTTAAATAAAGTATTACATTTTTTAATAATAAATACAAAGAAAGATGAATAATAAATATGATATAGTTAAAGTAATACTTTTATAAGTAAAAGTATTTATTTTTTGAGATAAAGTAACATATTTTTTAATATAGTCACAAATTATGAATATATTATAATAAATAAATAAATATATATATATATATATATATAACAGATTAAATAACACTTTTATACGTTAAAGTATCTATTTTTGAGATAAAGTATCATGTTTTTTAATATAGCCACAAATTATGAATATATTATAGTAAATATATATATATATATATATACATATTAAAGTAACACTTTTATACGTTAAAGTATCTATTTTTGAGATAAAGTATCATGTTTTTAATAAAATCACAAATTAGAAATGAAGGAAAGAAGGAAAAATAAAAAAATATGATATAGTTAAAGTAACACTTTATACGTTAAAAATATCTATTTTTTGAGATAAAGTATCATGTTTTTTAATATAGTCACAAATTAGAAATGAAGTAAAAAAGAAAAAATAAAAAATAAATATGATATAGTTAAAGTAACACTTTTATAAGTAAAAGTATCCGTTTGTTGAGATGAAGTATCGATTTCTTAAATCTGATTTACAAAATAGGAACAAAAAAAGAAAAAAATAAAAAATAAATATGATGTAGTTAAAGTAACACTTTTATAAGTATCCATTTATTGATATAATGTATCATATTTTTATTAATAGACTTGGTTCGATTCTTAGCCTTTACATTTATAGGTGTTTTTAATTTTTTTTTTAATTACTAAAAGGCGTATTTATGAATGGGGTTATATAAATTGTTATACTAAATTTGCACAATAAGCACTAGTTATATAATGGTAGAACACCACCTTAAGTCTATTAAGTTTGCGGGTTCAATTCCTCTGTGGAGCTTTTTTTTAAAAAAAAATAAGGTTTATGAATGGGGTTATATAAATTGTTATACTAAATTTGCAAAATAAGCATTAGTGGTATAGTGGTAGAAATCCTGTTCTGTGTATTAAGGTTGTGGGTTGGTTAACGTGAAACTCCTTTTTTTAAATAAGAGGGGGGTGGTGGAAATTTCTCTGTGAGCAGTCTAGTGGTAGGACGTGTGGGTGGGCGCGCGTGATGCAGTGGGTCGGGGCGGTGGGTTGCGGGTAGGATCAGTGCTTACGAATAGGATCAAGTAAAGGCAGATCTTTGAGACCTCTTCATATATATATAATACCAGATAGTTGTAAATCAAATAATGTACCAATAAGAAGGAAATAAAACTAATATTTCTTTGCGCTCCAGTCCACATCTATTCTCTATGGTATTTCATATTGTGTAAAAATGCATTAGTTAAATGTCATATGAATCAAAAACAGTAGGGAAGGGAGATCTGTACAATTGCGTTCATGATTATATTAGGAAAATTGCGAGCTTTTTTATAGAAATAATATTGATAGTAAATCTACTCTTGGAGATCTACGGTTGTGACTCAACCAATGGAAGTGGTTAAGGAATCCAATCCTACTTCAATTATTGCGACTAATGCCAAACAAAACACAAAAAGTAGAAATGTTCAAATATTGTGATTGATTTGTATGAAAAGAAACAAAGGGTTAGAATTGCAATTGACCCGGTCCTACCTCAATTGTTAAAGGTTAAATAAATTTGAGAAACACCTTGTATTGTATTGTTGATGATCCACAATTTAAATGTTGTGAGTGGATAATGAACCTAACGCTATCTTACTGTTTCCAAAATTAACTACGCTGCAAAATAACACAAAATCTTTGAAACATATTGCGTTTTCTCATTATAAAAGTGTACATATAGATTGTCGACTTACAAGTTTAAATTATTGGCTTTTATGACTAAACTATAAAAATATATATTCCATTGCTGAGACTAACATAATTATTATTTATTTTTCACTTTTTGTTTTCTTAGCTTGGAGAATGGCAAAAGTTTCAATATATTATATTGGACATATTTTTAGTTTCAAGCGTTGCACATAACCTCGCTGTTGCTTCCTCCGAAAGATTACATGTATGAAGAACAACAGATAAAATTGGTAGACTTGCCACTTGCAATTCAGATATGTGGACGATTTGGCATAAAGACATTGCATTTGAATAAAATTGATAGAGACATATAATGTCACGTAACTTCATGGCCATGTATTATTCCATATCAACTAACCTATAAGGGATAAAATATATTTATAGATAGGACCACCTCTTATTTTGTTTATCTTTTCCTATGTCCATTAGTCATCTTATATTATATTTTAAATGTTATAATAACATTTAGACAAAAACTTATATAGCATTGAATTCCTATCTGTGAGACGGGTCGGATCGGTCTAATCAACAAAAAACCGCGGGTCAACAGGGGATCTGCGAGTCAACAGAGAAAGTCGTTGTCCGCCAAAAATAGTGCGGTAATTTTTTTGAGAAAAAGTAATACTTTTAAGACAAGTATAATACTTTTGAGCAAAAAAATAATACTTTAATTAGAAACATGTAATACTTTTGATACAAAAAGTGCTACCCATATGGTGCTGAAGATAATGAATATTTTGTAGTTCAACAAATAATATCTTTTCACTTAAACATTTACTACGTGTAATACTTTTATACTTAAAATGTGTAATCTTTTCACTTAAACCTGTAATACTTTATATTTCAACATTTATATTTTATAGTTCAATATGTATTAACTTTCTCTTAAACGTATAATATTTTTTCATTTAATACTATAATACTTTTCAGTTCAACATGTAATACTTTTTACTTAAAACTCTAATATTTTTCAGTTTAAAATATAATACTTTTCAATTCAAATTTGTAATAAACTTTTCACTTAAAACTATAAAAATTTTCAGTTAAAATGTAATACCTTTCAATGGTAGTTTTCAACGATGTCTTTCTTTTTCTATTTTTTCTTCTTTTTTCCCTTCGTCTTCTCTTTCATTTTTCTCTATATTTCTCTTATTTTCCCTTCATTTCGTGGCAAAACCGAAATTCAAAGAGAATAAATAAATATTTATATGGAAAACTTAAAATCTTTGTTAATGGAGTATCACGCCCTTGTGAGCCATTAGCTTCTTCTTTACAGTTGAATGTGATTTTCTACTTCCCTTGTTAGATCCATGATCACACTTTCCTCATCAGGGCCATGATCCACCTCCATTTAATGATACTTTCACGATGATGTACAAAGGCCCCAACTTCAAAGACTATTTAACACAACGTATCACTTTTTATATCAAAAGTATTACATGTTTCTAATTAAAGTATTACTTTTTTGTGCAAAAGTAGTATTGTCTTAAAAATATTACCTTTTTTCTAAAAACGTATTACTGTGCTAATTTTAGCGGACTATTGACTTTTTGTTGACCGCGAATTTGCTATTGACACGTGGATTTCATGGCGATCTTATCCGATCTTCAGTTGAGACTTGTAATCTTCAAATTAGTTTGATTCCAACTCAAACTTATACAACCCTATCTATTATAATTTGAATTACATAGAAAATGGGGTGCCAACTTCCTAATCTAAGTTTTACATGGTATCATCAAAATCTATACATAAATTTTCCCAACAAGAGTTTTGAGTTTCTATCTCTCATTCTTCGGGAGTTATTCGTGACTTAATAATCTCTTTTATTCTTTGTCTCTCATGTTTTGGTAGGAGTGGATTATTGGCATGGAACCGAAATTTGCAGATCTTTCACTTCATGATGAAAAGGATGAAGGTTTTGTTTTAGAGGAAAGAGATAATACCATACAAAATACTGGTTTTGAGCTTTGTCTTTTGGGACGATTCCTAACAGAAAGGAGCATTAATGTCAACATTATGAAGAATTGTTTGGCAAATGTATGGCGCCCAACACGAGGAATCAATATTAGAGAGATTGTAAATGAAAGTTTCTTGTTCAGATTCTTTCATACGACTGATCTGAAAAGAGTTTGGGAAGGGGGGACATGGTTTTTTGACAATTATCCCCTAATCCTGCATATAATTACAACATGTGATGTCCCAGCAGTGCCATTATTTTTTGTTCCTTTTTGGATTCAAATATATGATCTCCCGATAGAGTATTTGAAGGAAAGTGTTGGAAAACAACTTGGAAATTTTGTCGGAAGATACCTGGAATATGATAGTAATAATAATTCGGCGATTTTGAGAGCTTATATGTGTATAAAGGTTGAAATTGATGTTCGTGTTCCATTAAAACACTTCAATAAGATTAGATGTCAAGAAAGAGAGTGGACAAGTGTAAGTTTCAAGTATGAATGACTAGTTGTGTTTTGTTACATCTGTGGATTGATGGGCCATGGGGAAAGATTCAGTGAAAAAGATTGTTATGGGCGGAGGGTGAAGTACAAAAAGATTGGGGCATTTGGCTTAGGGCTCCAAATAGAAAGCATGGTAGTCGAAGGAGAAAAGTGGCTTGAAATGAAGTTGAAGATATGATTCCTGGAAGACGGCCCATCGAAAATGCTTCAAAGGGGGAATTTTTGGTCAGAACTAATCCAATGGTGGATGTAATAGTTCCACCAAATTAGGAAGACAACAAATCGTAAAGCCAAAATAGTTATTCCGGCGGGAAAGGAGAATCAATTTTTTCGGGCAGATTTGGAGGAAAGAGAAATGGGCTTCGATCTTCATGAAGATATAGTTAGAAAAAGCCCAAGAAGAAGGAACTTCTGAAAATCCATTGTCTCTTCAGGATATCACAAATTTTTTGATGGCGGGAGATGGGCTTCAGACCCGCCGAATCCAATGATTACCTTGAGCTGGAATTACCAGAGATTAGGCCACCCCCAGGCAATTCCGGTTCTACGAGAGCTCATAAGAGCTCATAGGCCCGATATAATTTTCTGTTCGAAACTTTGGCTCATGGTAATAAAGTGGAAGAAGTTAAACGGAGTATTAAATTCGATGGTTGTTTTGTTGTTGATAGAATCGGGAGAGGAGGCGAGATATGTGTTTTATGGAGGATTGTCGATTTGGTCGAAGTAATTGTTTTTCCAGATAATCATATTGATATTGAAGTGAAGGATAAAAAAGCTAGTTTTTGGAGATTAACTGGTTTCTACAGCATTCTGGATAGGTCTAATCGTAGAGCATCATGGAATTGATTGAGAAATCTTCATGATCTTTCCAATCAACCATGGTGTTGCATTGGAGATTTTAATGATGCTTAATCCAGATGATAAAAAGGGACGAGTAGAACACCCAAGTTGGGTGTTTCAAGGTTTTCGTGATGTTGTTTCAGATTGTAATTTACAAGACTTGCCTCTAGTTGGATATCCATTGTGGAGTAGGTGTAAAGGTACATTAATTACTGTTGAAGAACGTATTGATCATGCCTTGGTGTCCAACAATTGGGCACAATTATTTCCAAAATCGGTGTTAAAAATGGTATTGCTCCTATTTCTGATCATTATGTTATTATTCTTGAAACATGTGTTAAACAAAAACAACAAGGAAGACGTCGTTTCAGGTTCGAGAATAAATAGCTCGAAATGGAGGGGCTGAAGGGTACGGTGGAAGGGGTTTGGGATTCTACAGAAGGGTTCGACATTTCGCATAGAATAGCTACATGTGCTAATCATTTGGAGACTTGGGGAAGGAATCAAGCCAAAATCTTTCACTCGAAATTTAATTCGTGTAATAAGGTTTTGGGGCAGCTTCGAGATGAAAAGAGTGATTCCAGTCAAGTTCTTTTTGAAGAAACACGAAGTAAATTGGTGTCATTGTTACTCCAAGAGGAGTTATATTAGAAACAACGGGCTAAAATACATTAGTTGAAGGAAGGAGATAGTAATACTCAATTTTTCCATAGAGCAACATTGAGTAGACAGAAGAATAATAGAATTGAAAGGTTACAAAATACTAATAGAGTGTGGCATGATGATCAAGCTAGTATCTGTAGGATGGTTTATGATTATTATTCAAAGTTGTTTGAGGCAACAAAGAGTAATTTGGAGCCGATAATTAATGTTGTTCGCCCAAAAATGGCGTAGTCCCATAATAATGTACTTACTAGCCCGTTTGCTATGCTGAAATTCACTATGGCAATCAAGCAGATGCATCCTGACAAGTCACGAGGTTTGGATGGGTTTAATTTGACATTTTTTTAGAACTTTTGGTCGATGCTAGGGGATGATGTATTTTCTTCTTGTACCAATTGGTTGAATAATGGTTGTTTTCCCGGGCGGCTTAATGACACTAATGTTTCCTTATACCAAAGAAGGATAATCCATAAACATTGAAGGATTGGAGACCTATCTCACTAAGTAATGTGATTTATAAAATCCTAGCCAAGGTGTTGGCTAATAGGTTGAAAGTGATTCTGCAACTTATCATTTCGAACAGTCAGTCTGCTTTTATGCTAGGTAGATCGATTTTGGATAATGTGCTTATTGCTTTTGAGATTATTCATGGGATGAAGAAGAATATAAAGAGAAAAGCGGCAGATGTGGCTCTTAAAATTGATATTGATAAGGCATATGATAGTATCAATTGGGATTTTCTGCAAATGATGCGACAAATGGGTTTTAATAATATTTGGATTAAATGGATCATGATGTGTATTTTTACCATGAGATATTCGATTGGAGTAAATAATGATTCGGTGGGGCCAATTCAGCCTCAAAGAGGGCTACGACAGGGGGATCCATTATTGCCTTACTTGTTTATTATTTGTGCAAAAGGACTTTCACTACTTATAAAAGATGCAGAACTAAAAGGGTTTATTCATGGAAAAAAATCTGTAGACGAGCTCCGCCAGTATCCCATCTTTATTTCCAGATGATAGTTTGTTGTTTTTCAGAGTCACAACAGATGAATGTAACCAAGTAAAGTTGATTCTTGAACTGTATAATTAAGCTTTGGGGCAAAGTGTAAATTTTGGAAAATTTGGGATTCTCATCAGTAACAATTTAACACAACAGGGCAAAGATGATATCTGTAATGCTATGGCCGTGTGGCAGCAGCTTAACACAAGGAAATATTTAGGACTACCATATCTTATTGGTAGGAACAAGAAATATATATTTCAATATATCAAGGATAGAGTTTTGAAGTGCATCCAAGGTTGGAAAGGTCGATATCTGTCAAGAGCGGGGAAGGAAATTTTGTTGAAATCTGTGGCCCAAGCAATCCCAACATACTGTATGAGTACATTCATGTTACCACCATCTCTGTTAGATGAAGTGGAAAGAATGATGAATTCATTGTGGTGGGGCTCCAATAAAGATAAAACCAAAGAGATAATTTGTTAGTCCAATGGGCTACGAAAATCTAGAGGGGAGGGTGTGAATTGATTTTCCTAAATTTTCAATTTACGCCCTCTTTTTCGAATATGAAGATGATGAAGAAGTAGAAGTGCAAAAATTAAATCAACACACAATGTCCACCTAGGGCCTACGTGCTATACCACCTGGTATGTCTGAATGGATTTTGAAAAGGAAAACGTTTATTAACAGATACCAAACTATTACAACTTTTATCTTAGTACCATACTTTTCAACACCTAGATAATCAACCAAGTGTGTTCTTACCACAAGAACACTTAACAAGTATGTCTTCTTTTGGATGATTTGAAACAATCAAGATTACAACTCAAAAGATGTATAAACCTTTATAAGTGCAATTGTAATCAAGAAAGAAAACCTATCTATCTGGATATGAAAGTGATGTGCTAGGCTTAATACAACAAGAATGTGAAATTGAAGACTTAGAGAAATTTGCTGATTTTGTGTTGTGCTTTTGTACATTGAAATGTAGTGTTTGATCCTTCAAATTCTTTATCTATTTATAGGAGGCTTCAAGATTTGATTTCCAACATAGACTCCTCCATCTTCACTTTTTTCTATAAAAGAAGGATCAAAAGATCAACAAAAATGGTTAAGAAATGATAAAGTAAATCTTGCTGATAAGTGGTTGAACAACGGATAGAATTTGCTGTCAAAAATCATAGGGCGACCAATCGTTATGTTGAAAATTCGAAAGATTAAACCGTTAAATAAAGATTTGACATAAAGGTTGTCGGGGTTCGACCGGTCGTAGTCATAGGGCGACTGATCGCCATAGGTGCCACCTATTGGTCTATGGTTCGACTGATCGACGTATAAACAAAGAGATTTCAATCAAGAACAACTCATCCTAGGCACCAGCCGCCCGCCCCCCTTTTTCCTTCTCTTTTTGTTCTCTTAAGAAAAACTTTGTGTCGAGTTACCCTATAGGGTGACCGGCCGACCTCAATACAGAGAGGTTATCTGATTTTTGTCAAAAATAAAATTCAAGAAGTGCTTCAAAAACTTAGTAAAAATCACTTAAAATATTTTGAAGCATTTGGACAACATTTGGGACATTGTTTTGGTATAAAACTCATTTATATGAAATCATCAAAATCATTATAAAAATATTTTTCTAACAAACTCCCCTTTTTGATGATTACAACCTAAAACAATTTTAAAAGAGCGAATAAGTTTCTGGTAAAAAATAATCTATCCGTTTTGAGCAACACTTATCAAAAACAAAGATTCATAAGGGAAAGGAGCAGAATTTTTCAAAACAAGTTTTTAAAAGCTCCCCCTATCAACATGCCTAAGCCAAAAATAAAATAAGTTATAACCATAAGCAAAAGAGCTCAACTTTTTCAATATAGCTTAGAAGCAATATAACTTAAAAACTCCATCATCTGTCAATAAGAATCATTAGTCACAATGCTTAAAGTATCTTTGAACACAATATAACATAGCTTGTAACTAAAAAACCATTATCTTAAAAGCTTTTTTCAAGCTAAAAAAGCTTAAAAGCTCCCCTGTCAAAAATAAACTTATTAGAATCAAAACTCAACATTATAAGGGATTTAAGAACAAAAATTCATATAAAAAAGCTCCAGCTTTTTTTAAACTAACTTTTTTTACCAAAGAGCTTTTTCTGTGAGCTTTTGAGCTTTTTCTAGCTCATTTGATCTTACCATTAGCTTATAAGCTCATTTCATTTTTCTTCTCCTTTGGAATCATTAAAAAGACTATTAGCACAATAAAAACATCATAGAGAGATATCAAAGTACGCATGAGGATAAAAACGAACAATTATCACGACAATATCATGCTTTGAGTACAAAGAATCATAATATCATTTAAAGAAATTGGGAGATACACCAAAACATGATCAATATGTGGCTTGTAAATAATTATAATCAAGAGGAACATACAAAAGATGAAATTTTCATTGAGACATTATATCGAACACTTGGCATCCATAAATAGAAAACAAAGATGTATATGCCATTTGTATATAAAATCAAGCAAAAACAATCAATAACAATCCTAATTCTATGGCCATAATCCAACAATATGCATAATTCCCATCACATAAATACATACATTTATCAATTTCAAGTGCAATAAATTTCAGAAAATAAGCTAAGGGTTCAAGCCAATTGAGATGAGAAAAGCGAAGCCAAACTTACCAATGATTATGGAAGATGAATAATATGTGTAATATAGTCATTGTAGAAGCCAATATAATAAAATTGCAAAAGAAAATCATTTTGAGTGATATGCGTGTGATTTGGGCGAAGGGGTGGGAAAACATGAAATAAGACAAAGTGAGGATAGAAACCAATTTAAGAGCTTTACGCGATAGGCGACCTGTCGACCTCCATGGCGATCTATCATTGTGCAAAGAGATTTTTCTGTCCGAATTTAAAGTTTCAAAATGTGATTTTTCACCCAACGTTTTAAAAATGCACAAAATATAAACATAGACCTTATTCAATATGCATTATGCCTAAACGAGCTCGAATCGAATTATAAGACTCAGTCGGTAACGGTTTTGTAAGAATATTCGCGAGTTGATCTTGAGACGGAATAAAGCACATCTCAATTTTTCATTTTGAAACACAATCCTTAAAAAAATTATGTCGAACCTCGATATGTTTGGTTTGATTATGATGAACCAGATTTTGTGAAATATTAATAGCAGACGTATTATCACAATAAATAGGAACGTTTTCAAAAGAAATTATATAATCCACTAATGCTTGTTTCATCCAAAGTAGTTGTGTGTAACAAAAACCACGGAAATATATTCGGCTTCGGCCGTTGATAAAGATACACAATTTTATTTCTTTGAAAACCAAGAGACTAGGCAACCGCCTAAAAATTGACATGAGCCGGATGTACTTTTACGATCATCAATATTACCGGCATAATCAGAGTCACTATATCCTTTTAAAGAAAATTTTTCATTCTTTGAATAAAACAAACCATATGAAATAGTGCCCTTTAAATATCGAAAAATATGTTTGACCGCACTTAAATGAGATTCTTTGGGATTTCTTTGGAATCGAGCGCATAGGCATACAACATGAAGAATATCAGGTCTACTTGTGGTTAAATAAAATAAACTACCAATCATACCTCAATATTTGGTTTCATCTACCGATTTACTTTTTTCATCCTTGTCTAGCTTGATGTTTGTTGCCATTGGAGTTGCAACGGTTATTTCTTCTTCAATACCGAACTTCTATAGGAGTTCTTTGGTGTACTTTGATTGAGATATATAAATGCCTTCTTGACATTGTTTGATTTGTAGTCCAAGGAAGAAATTAAGTTCTCCCATCATACTCATCTCAAATTCACCTTGCATTAACTTAGAAAATTTCTTGCAAAAAGATTCATTAGTAGCACCGAAAATAATATCATCAACATAAATTTGAACTAATAGACAATCTTGCCCTTTTTCGAAAACAAATAGTGTAATATCAACTTTACCTATTGTAAAAATATTTTGCAAAATAAATGAACTAAGTCTATCATACCAAGCTCGAGGTGCTTGCTTTAAACCATATAAGGCCTTTTTAAGTTTATAAACATCATTTGGCCTAGAAAATTTTTCAAACACCGGAGGTTGTTTAACATAGACTTCTTCTTGAATAAAGCCATCTAGAAATGCGGATTTAACATCTATTTGGTAAAGTTTGAAATTTTTGAAACAAGAATAGGCAAATAAAATACGTATAACTTCTAAACGTGCTACGGGTACAAATGTTTCATCATAATCAATACCTTCTTCTTGACAATAACCTTGAGCTACTAACCTTGCTTTATTTCGAATGATATTGCCTTGATCATCGAGTTTGTTTCGGAATTCCTATTTTGTGCCAATGATAGTTTGTGATGGAGAACAAGGCACAAGTTCCCAAACATCATTTCTCTTAAATTGATTTAACTCTTCTTGTAACTCAAGAAACCAATCTTCATCTTCATCGGCTTCCTTAGCATTCTTTGGCTCTTTTTGAGATAAGAGCTTTTTCGACAAGTTATCTTCTAGTGCAACGGGAAGATCCGAATTATCACCCTTATCCTCTTGTTGAACATTTGAAGTTGAAGGTTGATCATTTGAGGTAGAAGGTTGATCATTTTGAGCATCATTTGGAATAATTGGTCCAACTTCATCTTCTTCATCACTATCATCATTTGGGATTCTTTCAACTCTGGAGGCTTCATTGAATTTGACGTGAATAGATTTTTCGACTACCATGCTAGTCTTATTATAAACCTGATATGCCTTGCTCCTAGTCGAATACCCCATAAATTTCCCATCTTCGGCCTTAGGATCAAGTTTGTCCAATTGATCATTAGTGTTTCAAAATAAAACATTTGCAATCAAATATTTTGAAATAACTAATATTTGGTGTTCTCCATTTCCAAAGCTCATATGGAGTTTTATTTAACTTAGGACGAAGATATACTAGGTTTATAACGTAGCAAGCGGTGAAAGGCTTCGACCAAAAATATTTTGGAAGTGAAAATTCATTGAGCATAGACTGATCATTTCTTGTAAGGTCCGATATTTCTGTTAGGAAATTTATTATTGAGATTTTGATGATACCATGTAAAACTTAGAATGGAAGTTGGCACCGCATTTTCCTTGTATTCCTACTTTGTAATAGATAGGACTGCATGAGCTGAGTGAAGTCAGCTATGTGAAAGAATGCAAGAAGCCAATTGAAGACTTGAGTGAAGACCCAACTGTTTGTCAGCTGAGTATGGTCAAGATGGAAGGCACATACTCGACTGAAGGAGATCCAGCTGAGGAACAACTGTGAAAAGAATGTGGAAGTGTCAGTCAAGTTATTAAAGAGCCAAGTCTAACAGTTGACTTGACAGTTGAGTCTTTCCTTAAAGGATGAAGTAGACTCAAGTCAAAGGAGTAAATGCAGCAGTCAAGTCAAGACGACTGACATTGATCCATTGGAAGGAAGTCAAGGATATTACTCAATATAATAATAAGTCCAAACTACCCAGTCTTAAAGTGTTTGGCCCAGAAATATGCAAAAGGAATAAACCAATGGGAAATACTGAAGCATGTGTCAGGCCCTGTAAAGCTGCAGAGTCATTTAATACAAGGAAGTGTCAACATCACATTGCTGCAGGCCAAGAAAAGACAAGCCAACAAATAAGAAAGTGTCATTTGAAAATAGTCTATCTCTTCAACGGGCAAATTTTCAAATGAGCACTATAAAAGGCTGAGGAAGCATTTGAGAAAAGGTTACGAAATACACGAACTAATCAATCTTACAAGCAAGCAAAACCTGCAAACATTCTCAAAGCTTATCAAGAAATTCCTCAAGCCTAAAACCTCGAAGGAACTCGATCCAACATATGCTGTGAAGGAAAGAATACTTCAACTAGTTGAAGAGGAAAAATTTTAAAGAACAAAAGGGGTCTACTCTCCAAGTTTGAAGAAGCTGTAGTAAGGTTCAAGATTGAACCGACAGTTTTGATCTCGCTGGAAGGCTGTGTGATCAATTCCTAGGGTTTGAAGGGAGGTGAAGTAGCAAGGCAACTGTCTTGTGGAGAAGCTGAGTCGCAGGAGAAGCCAACTGTGTGATCAAGGCTGTCTCTAGACTGAAGAACTGCTTTGTAACCTGATATGTTATTTAGTGGATTCCTCCAGGAGTTGGAGAAGAGTGGATTAGAGGAATTACCCCATCCACGAACCACTATAAAATTTGTTTGTGTCATTTACTATCAGCACTTTACTTCCTTGCATATTTTTATATCTACTGATAAGTTAAATTGCAAACTTTACTAGATAATAACAAGTGCTAAAAATAAGTGTTAAAAACGTGCTTCAAATTAACAAAGGGTGTTAAGTATTCCGTTGTTTAAAACCAAATCATCTAAAAGTTAAGTGTTAGGTGACGCAACTAAGTTATACTATCAACAGCTCAGTCGAGTCTGTTGAGTGGGTAACTTTGCTGAAGAAAGCCAACCTAGTTGTCCCCCAAGGACTTAGCTGATTTGAGTCAACTATGTTGAATATTTCAAACCCCCATTTTAACAACATGGGTTTCAACATCGATTTTTTTCTTCTTTAGACATCGGTTTTTAATCGATATCTATTAACATTTTTCTTGTAGTGTCAGATTATGCTGGATGTAGAGTGGACATGAAGAGTACATCAGGTACTTGTCAAATGCTTGGAAATAGATTAGTCTCTTGGTTCAGCAAGAAACAAAATTCAATAGCTACATCCACAATCAAGCGAGTATATAGTCATGCGGGCATTGTTGTGCCCAAGTTCTATGGATGAGATAGCAACTGAGAGACTATGATATAGAAGAAAGAGAAATTTCAATTATGTGTGATAACTAGTGCTATTGCAATCACTCAGAATCTAATGTTGCACTCAAGAACAAAGCACATTGATGTCAGATATCATTTTATTGGAGATCGTGTTGAAAAGAAAGACATCACCTTGAATAAATCTCAACGATAAGCGATATTCATTTTATTAATCGAGATTTAAAGATCTTAAGAATTGAAAAGAAAGTTAGGATGCTCATAAGACTCAATCATCAGAGACAAAGAAGAGAGAATGAATAAGCAAGTTTTACATTTCAGCCTAGTGAAACAAAAGACGGAAATCAATCAGACGAGTTAGTTAGGCAATTAAGTAATCTAATGTGAAGTGAGAAGCGAGAATTAAGTCACTTTTGGATAATAGCCGAGTTATTTATGAGATAAGTGACAAAACGCAGTCGTTTTCTGCGAGGGGGAATGGTTTTAAGGATTACGTCAGCGTAATTATGATGTCAGAACAAAAGCTGCACCGTTAGCCTATGATTGGATATAAATGCTGCTGGATTTAATGCGAGGAAATTAATGCGATTTCAAAGGTTAAATCTTGACCGTCGATTTTGATCTAATTTTTCAAATTCCAGAAATCATCCTTTCAAGTCCAATATAAGCCAAAACATATTTTCTCTCTCCTCACAAAAACCCTCTCGTCTTCAACAAGCAAAGGAATGCTCTCTGTGAACGTGCAAACCCTATCTTTCAAAAATCAAGATTTTACGCTTTATTCACCATTTATTTTCATCGCAAATGGAAGCATTGTACGACTTTGTCAAGATGTCCGATTAGATCCACTCAGAATCGACAGTAGACTTCAAGGGGATGTTTGAAACAGTCTTGATGAAGCCCTGTGAAGAATATCACGAGAAACTCGAGAAATCCGGTCTGAAGGATTTTCTCACTATGGAGTTTTCTCACACGTATTTAGAGGAAGTTGCAATTTTTTATGTTAATGCCAAATTGCACGATGATGAGATTCACTCATCTGTTCATAGCAAGGCGATAAAGATCACTGCTGCTGACCTTGCTGAACATTGTAAGTTGCCTACTGAAGGGCTGAAAGAAATCGTTGAGAAAGACGTGAACTTAGCGCGGCTTGGAAGGAGATAGCCGAGCCTGAGTCAGCTGCGAAGGCTGTCTATACATCCAAGAAGGATTTGATCCAGGAAGATTATCATAAGCTGATGGACATTGTGTCCAAGTGCGTGGATATGATGTTCGGCAGCTTTAATCAGCTGTCTCGAACAAAGCTGGTGGTGATGGCTGCGATCATAGAAGAGAAGAAGATCAACTGGGCTGAGTTTGTCTTCAGCTGTATTTGTCAGAATGTGATCAATAAGACCATCAAGGAGGATGGGATGTTCAGATGTTCTTTGGGGTATTGCACGTGATTGGCCATTTGATGGAGGTGAAGGGGATTGCCTGCGACATGGAAAGTCATTCCATGTGAATAAAAAGATGTTCAAGGCCAATCTGTCTGGAGCTCAGAATAAATCCCATGCAAGGAAAGCTAACACCAGTGAGGGTGAGTCAGCTGACCTTGCTGCAGAAGACCAGCTGCTACCGCTCCAGCTCTCTCTCCAAAGCCTATCCAGAAAAAGAGAGCTATTGCAGGTAAGCCAGCACCTGCCCCAGCAGCCAAGTCGAAGAAGGCTCCTACCCCTGCAGCCGAGCCAGCACCTGCCCCAGCAGCCAAATCCGACGCACCTGCCCCAGCAGCCGAGATCGAGAAGGATACATCCAAAACTTCTCCGACCGTGAAGAAAAAGCGCACAGTTGTGCCTCGCAAGCCAGCTGATGCCAAAAAGATAAAGATGGTAGAACCAGAAGCCACCACAGAAGAAGCTGAAGAGGAAGCAGTTCCTCTTGTTAAGACTAAGAGAAGAAGACTTATGAGAAAGTCTGACCTTGAAAACGCTGAGTCTGTCACTCAACCATAGAAGCCCGAGAAGACTGCTGATACTCAAGAGGAGCAGTCTAAAGAGAAGGATGGTGGAGATGCATCCACCATGGATGCCGAGAAGACTGCTGATGTTGATCAATAGATTGTAAAAGACTTAGCGGCTCGAGAGACAGCTGTGGAGAAGCAAGGAGCTGAGACACCTGAGGCTCATAAAGAAAGAGCTATCCACTCCCCGCAGACTAATGCCAATGAACCTGAGGAGGAGCATGCTCCACTTGCTACCATTTAGGAGGAATGAGATGATGATGATGTTATAATGCTATCTCCTGTCTATCCTGATATTCCGCAGAGATTGAGGGATTGGAGAAATTGGAAGCTGGATTACTCTAAACAACAATTTGAGCACCCAGAGTACATTGAAGAAGAAGAGGAGCTCTTAAGCTTCCTGGGGAACATCTCTATCCGCTCTGCCCTCAATGAAGATTTTTGTATGACTGTCCTTCGTAACATCAAGGAAGATGAAAAGGAAAAGGCTTTGGAGAAGGCCAAAGCCATTGAAAAGTAAAAAATGTGTATGTTTACTAGTGGTCCTGAGCATGAAATGGAATCGACTGATAGCAGCGACTTAGAGGAGATCGATCCTTCTGTAGCAGCAGATAAAGTCGAATTCCAATAGGCCATCAGAGAATCAAAAGCCATGCACGAACAACAACTTCAAGAGGGCCCATGAGAGTCTTCTCAACTCTATTCTAGTACTAACTCCTTGGATGTGGCGCGGAAGATAGCTGTCGATATTGCTTCCACCACATCCCCCGTGCACTCAAAACACGGCTCTCAGAAGATTGGCGATGAAGCTAGAGAAGGAGATGAAGCAGGCACCCTAGCCAAGCCAACTCCTGCAGAAGGTGTTGAGACACCTGCCCCCACGACTGATCACTCAGAGGGAAAAACAGCCGAGTCTCAGGTGCAGAGCAACCCCACAACTACTAACTTAGCTGGTGCGCCAGCTGAGGGGGAAGCTCCCACCACCACAACTAGGTCGGAGGATGTTGTGGGAGACAAACAAATGGAGTTTGGAGGTGAAGGTGAGAAACAAACGGAACAACAGACTGAAGTTGAAGAAGCTCAGATGGTTGAGACTGTCTCAGCTGAAACTTCATTTACACTGAAGGCCGATGACGCTGCGGATGCAACTAAGGCAAAGGATGGAAAGGAGACCATGGGAGTTGAGACTCCTGGTCTTGAAAGTGCAATCCTAGGAGTTGAGACTCCGACAGATGCCATCGAAGATCCTAAGGCAGATGAGTCTGCTGCAGGGAAAACTGTCCAAGACCCTGCTGCAGTTAAGACTGCACACAGGGATGAGAAGGCCCTCCAGCGGTTGAGACTGCTGAGGGTATCGAAGGCCAGAAGGAGGTTGAGACTTCCTTGGTTAAAGGAGCTGCAGATGAGCAAATTCCTCACGCAGAGACGGTTGATGAAGAAGAAAAAATCAGCGCTCTTAGTGATTCCCAGGAGAATATTAACACAGAATTCCTGGAATATGACAATGAGGCTGAGTCCACTCCCATTGATGAATCTATTGAGGACAAAGCTGAGGATTCTCAAGACTCTCGGAGTAAAGCTAGTGACAAAACTGCTCCGATGAGGTTTGTGTTTGTTGATGAGCCAATCCCAATGGCTCCATCACACTTTGATGACGCTGATAAACCAGCTGAGGACCAGACAACTTAAAAGGAAGCCCCTACTGATATCAAGGAAGCTGTTAAGATAGCTAAGGGTCTGTGAGCTGAGCAGGCTAACACAACTGCTCAAGCTAGAAACCAATTAGCTGAGCAGGCTAATACAACAACTCAAGCAGAAATGCAATCAACTCAACAACAGGCTAACGCAAATTGCTCCCAATGCCGACCGATGCCGATTTGGTTCGGTTCACCGAGGCAAGTAGAGCTGAAGATATTCAGAAGGAGAAGGTAAAGGCTCCACAAGTTGGATTTGTGGGAATCCCTATACTATACAGATGATAGGTTCGAAAATATTTTCCCGTTTGAAGCCCAATTGCCACCCCTGGATGCCGAATCTACTAGAGAACAAGCCAAGTATACTGTCCAAGAAGAATCCGGAGTTCCAGCTGATTCAACTATGGTGCCTATAGGTTTTGACTTTGATGCCATTTGGCCCCAGGATGAATCCGCTTCGACATCCGAATTCTTGAAGGCATTTAAAGCCATTTGTCTTGAAATCGAGAAAATGGAGCACGACTTAGCATCATTAGACCTAAGGCTAGATAACTGTGATGCCAAATGGGGACATTCTTGGTGTTGTTCTACGTATTCGAGAATGGGCTGCACAAACCACAGCTATGAGAAGAGAGCAAGTCCGTTACTTCAAGTCACTCTTTGCAGAGTTACTAGTCTAGAGTGGGAATAACATACAGTTCCAGCAAAGGCAGAAGGAGTACATGGTGAGAATAGAAGAATCTCACAAGTCGGATATGGAGTTACTTAAGCTGCAACACAAGAATGAGATTGCAAGACTGGAGACTACCATGAGTCAGCAACTCAGTGTTGTCCAAACTGAAATGAAATTAATGGCAGCTGAGTCAAAAGCTATGTGGTCAGAATTCTGAATAGCCTACTCCAAGTCGGATGCTAAGCATGATTCAACCAACAACCGACTTGATTTCATTTTAAGTGGCATGTTCCCTGGCCTATCCCTACCTTTTGGTAATGATGCTAAAAAGAGGGAATATGAGGCTATGAGAGAATTGAAAGAAGGTCAAGGGAGTCATAAGGAGGAGAAGAAGGAGAACAACTAAGGGGGAAGGAAGTTCTGCGAAAAACCCTCATCTAAAGATTATATTTGCCAAGACTCCTCAACAAGGAGAAGTAACAACCTCACTTCTCAGCAAGCTACCGAAAGAGTTTGTGTGGAGGGAACGAAAAGTGAGTTGGCATTTAAAGAATCAAGAAAAGCCATCGAAGCTGAGTTTGAGAAGGTGGCTGAGAAGCATTCTACGTGTATCCAGAATATAAGGACTGTAAGTCCAAGCGACTACGATAATCTAGAGGGGGGGTGAATTGATTATCTCCATTTTCTCGATTTAGTCCTCTTTTTCGATTCAAACAAGCCAAGACAATAGTAAAGGTGCGGGAAATAAATAACACGCGTCGATTTATAGAGGTTCAACCCACCTAGGGCCTAATCCTCTACCACCCCAGTATCTCCGGGATGGATTTCAAAAAGAAAACACGATTTTATTAATTACCAAAATTAATACAACACCTTACAACATCACCTTGAAGAGCACCACACTCTTCTACAATACCACCTTTAGGATTATCACAATCTCTCTTGAAGATTACCACAATCTCCAACGTCACCTTGTGAAGATTACCACAATCTTCAACCTTGAAGAACACCAAATTCTTCAATACCTCAAGAGCACCACACTCTTGAAACACCTATCACCTAGATCACCCGAGTGTATTCTTTCCACAAGAATACTCACAAGGATGTCTCGTGTTGAATGATAACCAAAATCAAGATTACAACTCAATAATGAATATTACAATTTGAGTGCAAGTGTAATCAAGAATCAAGCCTAGACCTCAAGATGTGAAAATGAAATACTTAGGCTATAAATACAACAAGAGTGTTGAATATGAAAGCTTAGAAATTTGCAGATTTCTTGTTGTGTATTTGCTTGTGTGTTGTTGTGTTGTGTCTTCAAATCATCCTCTATTTATAGGATAGTCTTCACAAACATAGGCTCCTCCTTCACTACATCTACAAAGAGAGGATCACAAGATGTAGAAATAATGTACAAAAATGAAAAGCAAATCTTGCGATATGAAGTTTCAACGGTACAAATTTGTTGTCATAAGATTACACAAACACGACCGTCGTCTCTATAGAAAATTTTGAACGTTAAATGAAATTAGTGCGATCCAGTACAGTTGGAGGGGGTCCGACCGGTCGGAGGGGGTCCGACTGGACCCTTCCCTTCCTTGACCGGTCGCCTCCCTCATTTTTCATGTCCATGCGTTCGTTTCATTTTGTGCGTTCTTGAATCTGCGTCGACCTCTTTCTTTTCGACCGGTCAACCTCAAAATTGAAATGTTGTCCGATTTTTGTCAAAAATAAACTTCAAGAAATACTCCTAAAAATTAGTAAAAACATTTTAAATCAATTGGGAGTATTTGGACAATAATTATAAAGATTGTTTTGGTGTAAAAACCAATTAACACAAAATCATCAAAAGTGTTGTCCAATTTTTATCGAATAATAAACTCTAAGAAATACTCCAAAATTTAGTAAAAACATTTTAAATCATTTGGGAGTATTTGGACAACAATTATAAACATTGTTTTGGTGTAAAAACCAATTAACACCAAATCATCAAAAGTGTTGTCCAATTTTTATCGAATAATAAACTCTAAGAAATACTCCAAAAATTAGTAAAAACATTTTAAATCATTTAGGAGTATTTGGACAACATTTATAAACATTGTTTTGGTATAAAAACTCATTTAAACAAAATAATCAAAATCTTGATAAAAATATTTATCTAACAAACTCCCCCTTTTTGATGATTACAAACCAAAATAATTTTAGGAGATTGATTTTAAAACAAAACACATTTTCCTCTAAAACATCAATCCATTACAAGCAACATTCATCATAAGTGAAACACACAAGAGTAGGAGCAAAGATTTTTCAAAAACATTTTGCACAAGCTCCCCTATCAATATGCACATCAAGAACAAGTATAGAAGCAAATAATTAAAAGCTAAAAGCTTAGCTTTTACAACTTAAGCTTGAATTTCATGAGCTTATAAGCTCCCCCTGTCACAAGACATCATTAGTCAATCATAAAAGTCCATAATTCATCAAATGGACTAAGTATCGTTCATAGCTTTTGGCTTTTAAGAGCCTTAGCTTATAGCTTTTCTTGCAAGCTTATTTTTGCTTCTTTGAGAATATGAGCATTTTTCCTATTTCTCCCCCTTTGGAATCATCAAAAATAATGTTAGCACGATAAAAAAATCATACAATCATATCAAAGTGCACAAGTTAATCGATTTATCGAGCATTTTGTACAATGAATCTTAAATTCCAAATAAAAGGGAAAAGTTGCTCATTTGATTTGCAAAAGCTCATTTGATTGATAAAACATGATCTCTATAACATTGTAAGACTTTTCAAATCAAGAGAATCATTTAGGTGATTAATTTTTCATTGAAATATTTTGTCGAACACTTGGCGTGTGTCGAATAAAACAAGAGATATATAACGCCTTTGTATTTCATTTAAGCCAAAATTTTCATCACCAATTGCAATATGACAATATTCATCCATCAACAATCATCATATACATCACTAATGCAAGAATTTCATCAAAATAGCAAGATACAAGCACATTCTCATGGGTTCAACCCGATTGAGATAAAAAGGAGAAATTCTTACCAATTGATCGAAGAAGTTGGATGATATAGATGAAATAGAAGTTACATAAACTCAAAAATATAGATTTTATATCAAGAAAATCATTTTGAGTGAATTGTGTGTGAAAAATGCAAAGGGGTTCGATTTTGGAAGAAAATAACCAAAATAACCATTTGAAGGACATAAGCTGTTTTAAGCCTGAAAATGGCTAGGCGACCGGCCGACCGTGCCGACTCAGTCGACCGTCGACCTCTCTGTCGACCGATGCCTGAACACCAATTCTGGTTTTGTCCGAATTTTACACAAAAAATCCGATTTTTTACCCCTAAGTTTTGAAAACATGCAAATTGCAAACATATAACTCATTCAATATACATTATGCCTAAACAAGCCCGAAATGAGGTAAAAGACTCGGCGGTTAATGGTTAAAAATGAATGTCCGCGAGTTATCCTTGACACGGAATTAAACACGACTCAATATTTCGTTTTTAGAAACGCTATCCCTTAGAAAAAGATATCGAATCTCAATATGTTTAGTTTGATTATGACGAACCATATTTTGAGAAATTATAATCACCGGACTTGTTATCCCGAATAATATGAACGTTTTGAAATTTTGGATATACAAGCCATAAGAAGAAGTGGCTTTCAAATATTTGAAAATTTCTTTTAACGTCACTTTAATGAGATTCGTTGGGATATTTTTGAAGTCGAGCATATAGACATAGGGCATAGAGAATGTCGAGTTTAAAGGAATAAGAAAAGTTAATGAACATACCTCGAATATGTTTGTCAATCAATATGCCTTCCTCAACCTTTGTCAAACTTTACATTTGTAACCATAGAGGTTGAGATGGTTCTTCCTTCTTCAATGCCTAACTTCTTCAAAGGTACTTTTGTATACTTTGATTGTGAATTATAACCATCTTATTGGCATTGATTAACTTGAATTACAATGAAGAAATTGAGCTCCCCCATCATGCTCATCTCAAATACACCTTGCATCAACTTAGATAATATCTTGCACAAAGATTCATTAGTAGCACCAATAATATCATAAATTTGCACAAGTAAGCAATCTTGCCCTTTTTCAAAAATAAGGAGAATAGATCAACTTTACCTCTTGTAAAACCACTTTAAAAAAATAGTTAAGTTTATCAAACCATACACGGGGTGCTTGTTTTAAACATACAAGGCCTTTTATAAAAATCATTTGGCCTAGAAAATTTTTTCAAACCCCGGTTGTTTTTCATAGACTTCTTTTAGAATAAAACCATTTAGAAAAGTGGATTTATCATCCATTTGGTAAAACTTGAAATTTTCTTAAAGTAAGAATAGGCAAGTAAAATATGATTAGCTACAAAATGTGCTACGGGTGCAAATGTTTCATCAAAATCAATACCTTCTTCTTGACATTACCTTTGAGCTACTAACCTCCCCTTGGTCATCAAACTTGTTCCAAAATACCAAAAATTTCTGCAAAGTCTTAACAAGATGTCTTTGCACAAGAGCATAGTAATATCGAATAATAGAGATACAATAACAAGTAACACATACTATGCTTTCAAACAATTCATCAAGAGTTTCATAAAATATGTAAGTTGAACTAAGCTTATAGGAGGCTATATAAGGTCTCTTTTGAAATATGAAAATCTAAGAGCATATAGTTGAGACCTCATGCAAAAGAAGCATTTGAACAATAGTTTTGACAAGAATGAATATGTGCAATCAAATGCATAATTTAAGAGGAGGAAAAAAATCAAATGTTTTATCAAAAAATATAATCCTTTACAAGTCTCGGATAAAACAAGCTTTATCGAATAGTGCCTTTCAACAATCGAAAAATCTTTTTAATGGCACTTGTATGAAATACTTTGAAATGTCTTGAAAAATAAGCACGTATGCATATGGCAAAAATATATCGAGTCTAAGAAATGAATAACAATGGTGAGCGTACCTCGATAGTTTATGTCACTCTTGTCAAATAATGAGTAGATAACCATTGATGAAGATATATAAGTCCTACACAATTCTTAAAACAAATATTGCCCAAAAACATAGCAATAGAAGTGTAGGCTAAAGCAATAAAAGATATCACAAGTATATTATGCATAATAAGTCCATAAGAGATGATAAAACACTCTAGTTTAGGCAAATGCACAAGAGTTTTTATAAGCATCATATAAGGTTTCCTTTTTCAAAAAAAAAAATTTAAAAACACAAATATATATTGAAGACCTTAATTTTAAAAATATTTTGAAAAATCATTCTACAATTATGACACAAATACAAGCATGCTTGATAATAAAATAAAATGCATATTTAAATGGGGAGATACGGTTTACCAATTACGCCATTTCCATGGGTTGTGTCTTTCCCATTGTTGATGATATCTTCCTTTTTGAAAATCATCTTGTTGATGATAGCTTCTCCAATTGCTCCATTTCCAAGGATTGTGTCCTTCCCATTGTTGATAATGTCTTTCTCTTGGAAATTCATTGGGACATTGTCTTCTCCTTTGATCAAATGAGACGGTCATTTGATGTCTTCTTGGTGTCATGAATTTTCCTTGAATATTATTCCGCCGGGTACCTAATGTGACATCGTTTTGTGGTATCCTCAAGTGTTTGGGTCCTTTGGGATTAGCTTTGAGACTTTTAGGTCTCCAATAATAATTAGAGCTATTTCTAGCCCGACAAGTATTAATCGTGTGACCCTGTTGAGAAATTTATTGTTTAGATTTTGATGAATGCCATGTAAAACTTAGAATAGGAAGTTGGCACCCCATTTTTTGTTGTAAACTGCATTGTAATAAATAGGGCTGGTCAAGCTGAGTTAAGTCGGCTATGCCCAAACATGCAAGAAGACAACTGGAGACTAGTAGGAAGATTCCGCCGCGAGACAAACCGAGTTTGGCAAAAGAAGAGAAGACGGGAACTCGATCAAGGTGCAAACAGATACAATCGAGTAAAGCATCATCAAGTCAACTCAAGATAGTCAAGTCTCTAGTTGAAGTGACAGAAGAGTCATTTAATGATTGGAAGTCGACTCTAAGTCACCTGGGGAAAGCAAGGAAATGCAATCAAGTCGAGATAATCAAAGAGATCCGTTGCCGTAAATCAAGAGAATTACTTAAACAAGTAATATCTCCATGCTACCTTTCTCGAGTGCTCACGTCACAAAAGCGTGCAAGGGAAATAAACCAATGGGAAGCACTACACCGTGTCGATGCTCGAAAAGTCAAGAATAATTCATACGAGGAAGTGGCAATTCCAAGGACGCAACAAGACAAGCCAACGACCACAAGTGACTTTCAAAAATAAGCCTATCTCTTCAACGGGCAAATTTTTGAAAGATCACTATAAAAGGCTGAGGGATGACTCTGAAGATATGGTTGATTACCTGAACCAAAAACATTCAAGCTAATATCTGAACTGTAATCAAAATATTCTCAAAATCATTCAAGTTTAATCCTCAAACCTACACACTACGAAGAAAATCAATCCAACACTCACCGTGAAGGAAAGATAGCTTCAATCAGTTGAAGAGGAAACTTTAGAAGAAAAGGGGTCTACATTCCGCGAAGGATTGTAGGAAGGTTCAAGGTCGAACCAGTCTCGAGTTTTTGGAGGGCTTCGTGATCAAATCCTAAGAGCTTGAGCAAGTGAGTCTGTAGTAGCAAGCAAAGAAATTGCCTGTGAAGAAGCCGAGTCGGACGAGAAGCCACCGAGTGATCAAGGCATCTCCAGATCGAGTCCCAAAGGATCAAGTCACCAGTGTGATCAAGACTTGTATCCGGATTTACCACTCGTATCTTGATCAATACTTAGTGGATTCCTCCAGGAGTTGGAGAAGAGAGGAGTAGAAGAATTACCCATCTTCGAACCTCTATAAAACTTATCGTGTTATTTACATTTTAAAGACTTTAATTCCTGCATCTTATTTGTTTAATTCTCACCGACATATTTGCTATCCAACCGATAATCTCTAAGTACTAAAACCAAGTATTAAATCATAACTAAATCAAACTTAAGGGTGTTAAGTCTTCCAATGAAAACAAACCACGCTTGAGCTAATTCATCTTAACAAATGAGTTACTCTATCAACAACTCGATCAGTCCGTTGAGTGACTAACTCTACCGATTAACTAAATTGGTCATCCACCAAGGACACAAATTGTATAGTGTCAACTCGAATTTTAAAAAGGACCAAAAGAGAAAAGTTGGTAAGGTTTATTCAACCCCCTTCTAAACCTTACGCTCACACCCCTTGGGACCTACAAGTGGTATCGAGTGGTTGGTTCATTGAGCCTTCCGCACCGGTTCTTGAACTAGATCTCCAAACTTTTCAAAGTCTGTTTTAGTACTTAAGTCTTCAAAACTCCTTTTATCATTAAAAGTTATTATCATGGAAGCAAATTTGACACGCATCCCTATGTTCACAATTGAAGAATTTGATGATTGGAAAATTCGTATGCGAGCTCATCTATCGGCATTACATGATGAGATGTGAATAGTGATAGAGGATGGGCCACTGCAAATCTTAAAAGTGAACACAATTGTAAGAAGAGCTAGCTACGAAGGTGAAGAGGATGTTGCCCTAGACCAGGCTATGGTTGAAAAACCAAGAACCGAATGGACAAATGATGACATAAAAAGATACAACATGGACAATGTAGCCAAGACATCCTTTACAAAACCTTGGACAAAGCCATGTTCAATAAAGTCAAATCATGCATAACGGCTAAAGAAATCAGGACAAGCTAACATTGATTTGTGAAGGCTCGAGCAAATCAAGGAAAATAAATTATCGATGGTCAGTACAAAAATTTGAGAATTTCAAAATGATCGCAGGAGAAAACCTGGATCAACCGGATGCTCGGTTCACATAAATCACCAACGAGCTATCCGCACTTGGAAAGGAATATACACATAAGGAAATGTGTATGAAGATCCTAAAAAGTCTCCCAAATGAATGGGAAATGAAGGTCATGGCACCGAGACATTCCATGGACCTATCGAAGACCTCCAACCATGAACTATTCTCGGATCTCAAAGCCTACAATTTGAGCCGAGAAGAAAAGATCGAGAAGAGATAATTCATACCCAAAAAAATTTGCTCTAATTGTTAAGGATGGAAAGAGAGCCGAGGTCAAAGAAGTCATTGATCCGGAAGAAATAGCCCGATGGTTAAAAGGTTCAACAAGTTCTTCAATAAGAACTACAAGAGAGGCAATGGCGAATCTTCCGAGAAGACACTCCCTCCAAGTCAAGGGAAGATAGGCCAACCAAGAGAACAGATCATCAAAAAGTCAATATCAAAGGGCCGACAATCCAAGAATGGAAAGAGCTGATCAAAAGGTTGAATATCTATCTTTGGAACTATAGGCAACCAAGTCACTATGCCATTGATTGTCCATATCCTGTAGTTAACAAATACGAAAATGAAGAAGAAAGAAAGGTCTTGAGAGAAAGAAGACAAGAAAACAAAAAGGCAATGTTGGTGCAGAGACTCGCCGAGACAACCAAGTCAAGAGAGACAAATGATTCGAGAGCAAGCAAGAAGGCGACTACTCAAGTGACTCGAAGAAGAAGCCCGATCTATTTGATGGCCAAGAACAAGATCAACTGACCAAGAAGATGAGGTACACTCTAACTCATCAAACTCGATTCTAGTGATAGTGATCGTGACACACACCCTTCATCACCCACTGATCTTTATGATTCATTAGGCAAAATGATGAAAGATTTTGAACACATTAAATCCTCACACACACTACTAAATGAGGAAAACAACCTACTCAAGAGCCAAAACTCACAATGACTAAGGAGCCGAGTACTCTAAGTCAAATAGCCGATGAGAATAAAAGTTTAAAGGCTTGAAAATGCCAAGCTAATAGCGAAAATAGCTGCCATAGAAAAGAGGAGAATGACCTCAAAAATGTGATTGCCTCATTCACTAAGGCATCTAAATCATTGGATGATCTTATTATGAGTCAAAGAGAATGTGGAGATAAGACAGGCTTAGGATTTAATTCCTCTATGCTATGTCAAACTCCAAAAGTAATTTTCGAAAAAGGATCTTAAAGCAATGAAGTGTCTCAAAAATCCAAAACTCCAAATGGTGCACACACATTCACTCCAAAGCACAATTACAAGCAAACTGGCCTTGGTTATAAAGGAAAAGGAAAAACGGCCGATTGGTGCGTTGAGAGGGGCAGTGAGAAGAAATTCACCAAGTTCCTCAACAAACTCCAAACAGAATTACTCAGAAAGAAGAAACAGAGCTACCAAAAACCCCAAAAGTTCTATAAAAGAAACACATATGATGGGAATGGTAGAAAATATCCAAGCCAAGCCGATTGGAGCGATGTTAACTATCGGATAGACTTATGGAATATAAGCCCAAAAGGCAAAGGCCTAGAACTCAAAGAAAGGCCATTCCAAAAGTATAAGAGCTTTCATCAACACACATATGCACTTTGGCACTACACTCGGAGACACCACAATTACCCAAAGAAGGCAATTGCTAAAACACATATACAGCATACTGAGACAAAAAGAGACAAAATTGTATGAACCTAGAATCCCCAAGCAATTTGCCAAAATTAATTATGATTATGGCAGCGATAGATGGCAACCCCTTAGAGCCGATCATTTGGCTATAGGCTGGTTGGATCATCTTACAATACTAACCCCTCAGGACCCGGACAAGTATGGGTACCTAAAACTTAATTTCCTTGATTCCAGGTTCAAGGAACAACCGAGTGCCAAGGAACCTGGTACATGGATAGTGGCTGCCCCGGACATATGGCAGAAACAAGAAAAATCTGTCAAAATTCAAGGAAGTTAAAGGAGAAAAAGTCATATTTGGAGGAAATGAAGCTCCAGGGAAATAAGAGGCATTGGATCCATCAAGAAGAACGGATTAGAAATCACGGATGTTGCATATGTTGAAGGACTCAACTTCAACTTGCTAAGCATCAACCAACTCGTGACAAGGGTTATAATGTTGGATTTAACATGGGTATATGCCAAATCAAGGATATTGAATCAAATGAAGTTGTGTTGCAAGGATGCGGAAAAAAGAACATGTATGTAGTAAATTGGTCAACCGCAACACCCAACACTTTTGTCTATTAGCAAAGAGCACAACTGAATCAAGTTGGTTGGCACAAAAAAAAAGTCGAGTCACACGAATTTCAAAACACTTAACAAGCTTGCCGTATAATCTTGTGGAAGGTCTTCCGGACTCGATACAAGAAGGAGAGTATATGTGACGCATGCGAAGGGAAAACAGATCAAATCATCATTCAAAGAAAAGGCATGCCCATCTTCAACAAGGATATTGCACCTGCTACATATGGATCTATTTGGTCCAATGAACCAAATAGCATAAGTGGGAAGAAATATACCTTGGTGGTAGTAGATGACTACTCAAGATATACATGGACAATATTGATGTGTAAGAAGAAAGAAACTCTCTGAAACTACCACAAATTTGATGAAGAGGATTCAAAATGAGAAGAGCCAAACCATTATCAAAATAAGATCGGATTGGGAACCGAGTTTGTCAATGGTATAATAACTCAATATTGTATTGAAAATGGCATTGGTCATGAATTATCTACATCAAGGACTCCACAAAGCAGAATGGAGTTGCGAGAAAGAAGGAATAGAACACTCAAAGAAGCGGCAAGGACCATGTTAGGTGCAGGGGTTACCAAAGAGATTTTGGGTCAAGCAATCAACACAACTTGCTACAATCAAAACAGATGTATGATAAAAGACACAATGACAAAGACTCCCTATGAGATTTGGACAGGAGAAAACCAAATGTTGCATATTTTAGAATATTTGGATGTAAATGCTTCATCCATAAAAATGGCAAAGACAATCTAAAGGCTTTCGATGCTAAAGTCGATGAAGGTATCTTCTTGGGATACTCACCAAAGCAAAGCCTGAGTACTCAACAAAAGGACTATGGTTGCGAGGAATCCATTCATGTGGTATTCGATGAGCCAAATGTAAATGGAGAAGACATTGAAGAGTCACCGATGATAAAATTTGAATCATCCAACCATATAGAAAAGTCCCTATCTTTGGTCAAGCCGAATTATAAACTCGGATGAAGATGAGATAGCCGAGTCTCATAAAATCTTTGAAAATTTGCGGCTAAGTGATTGCGAGAGAGAGGCCGATCAAAGCAACACATCTCGCTAGACGATCAATCCAGCTAACTTACTTAAACTTTGATGTAAGATGGCTGAAAGACCATCCACGAACTTGTCATTGGAGATATAAGAGAAGGTGTCAAAATAAGATCCGAGAACTCAACAAGAAGCTATGTTCACATGCTTTATCTCACAAATAGAGCCTAAAGATGTGTTACAAGCATTGGATGACACACATTGGATTCAAGCTATGCAAGAAGAGTCAAATCGGTTTGAAAGAAATAAAGTATGGGAATTAGTTCAAAGACCCACCCATCAAAATGTTATTGGTACTAAATGGGTGTTCAAACAAGATGAACGAGGAGGGTTTACGTGGTAAGAAACAAAGCAAGACTAGTAGCCAAAGGATATTGCCAAGAAGAAGGAATAGATTTTGATGAAACATTTGCTCCTGTAGCAATATTGGAAGCTATAAGGATGTTTCTTGCCTATGCACGACTCACAAGAATTTTATTGTATATCGAGATGGATGTCAAAAGTGCATTCCTAAATGATTTATTGGAAGAAGAAGTGCATGTTGAACAACCTCCGAGGATTTGAGCGAGAAGACTCTTGGAGATAAGGTATACAAACTCAAGAAAGCTTTGTATGGATTGAAACAGGCACCCGAGCATGGTATGATACTTTGTCACAATTCCTAACGAGAATGGATTCACAAAAGGAAAAGTAGATAGAACACTTTTCGAAATTCAAGACAAGAAGAGCATCTTTGCTTGTTCAAATATATGTGGATGACATCATTTTTGGATCCACAAACAAAGAGCTATGTGAAAAATTTTCAAACCTCATGCAAAGCAAATTTGAAATGAGCATGATGGGAGAGTGACATTCTTCCTTGGACTCCAAGTAAAACAAATGAAGGATGGAACCTTCATAAGTCAAACAAAATACACCAAAGATTTAACGAAGAAATTTGGTATGGAGGAGAAGTCTTCTCGTGAAAATACCAATGAATACATCGATCCAAAATGGACATGGATGCGGATGGCAAGCCTCAGAGATCAAACAAGATCTGAGCACTTATTGGATCATTGCTTTATCTCACAAAGAAGCGGCCGGACATCACCTTTCTTTGTAGGTGTATGTGCGAGATTTCAATCTGCTCCAAAAGAGAGCCATATGACTGCAACTAAGAGAGGATTTTGAGATATTTGAAAGGAAGCCAAGAAGTTGGCTTATGGTATCCAAAGGAAGGTGGATTCAAGCTAATTGGCTATTCGGACTCGACTATCTTTGGATGCGAGTTGACAGAAAGAGCACTTCGTGCAATGTCAAATGCTTGGAAATAGGCTAATTTCTGGTTTAGCAAAAAGCAAAATTCAATAGCCACCTCTACAAATGAAGTAGAATACATATAGTTGGGGCAAACATTGTGCCCAAATCCTATGGATGAGGCAAAGAACATGTAGACTATGAAGTTGAAGAAAAGGAAATTCCAATCATGTGTGATAACACAAGTGCAATTGCAATCACTCGAAATCTGTGTTGCACTCAAGAACAAAGCATATCGATGTCGATATCACTTCATAAGAGATCATGTTGAAAAGAAGGACATCATCTTGGAATATATTTCAACCGATAAACAGTTGGGTGACATATTCACAAAACCATTATGTGAGTCAAGATTTGAAGAACTCAAGCATGAGTTAGGGTTAATTGAGCTGAAATGACACACTCGAAGATTCAAAGAAAAGAAATGAAACACAAAAAGAAAAAGGATGAATTCTCAAAATCGGCTAAATGAATCGACCATGTCGGAAAGACAACTATCTTGAATTAGTTTGACAAATGAGTCACGAAAAATGTGACTGAAAGAGTTAAATCACTAAGGGATAAGCTGAGTCATTTATGAGCAAAGTGACAAAAACGCAAATCATTTTTACTAAGCGGGAATGTTTTTAAGAATACGTCGGATAATGATGATGTGTACAGGCAAAAAGTCGCATACCAAGCTTATGATTGGATATAAATGCTTTGCCGCATTAAATTCGAGACATTAAATGCTAATCGGCGTGCAAAATCTAAGCCGTTGATTTTGTTCACATTTCAAAACCACCCGCACGCCCTTTCGTAAACCATACTTAAACCTTTTTCGTCTGTTTTCTCTCACATATTACCAAAACGGTTCATTTCTATCTCGGAAGCAAAGGCAAAACTCTCTCAAAACCCTATCAATATTCAAATCAACTTCTAAGCTTCTTTTTCGTGAAATCTTGAAAAATGGCATCAACTTATGATTTCGTCAAGCTAGGGAAGCAAATCCACACTGGTCTCTTTGTGGATTTCAAGGAATGGTCAAACAGGGGTCCGATGACGCCCTCATAAAGAAAATCGCTGAAAAGCTCAAACGTCCGGCCGAAACCATTTCCTCGACGATGGAGTTCTCGATGACCTATGTGGAAGAGGTCGCACGTTCTCGTGAATGTTGAGATTCACGATGAGGGGATTAAATCCTCTTGTTCACGGGAAGGAGTTCATCATCTCTCGCCAGGATCTGCGCGTAACACCGCTCACTACCGCGGAAGGAGCACCGAGAAATCAATGAAGGCGACGTGAGACTTGGTCAGCCGCTTGGAAGGAAGTAGCCAAGACCGACAATCTTTGAAAAGATAGTCTACACAACCAAAAAGGGGCTGCTTTGAAGGAGGACTACCACAAATCGTTGGACATAGTTGCCAAATGCATAGACATCAAATTTGGCGGCTTTGACCAATCGTTTGAAAAGCAAAACCGATCGTAATGGCTGCGATCATTGAAGAAAAACAAGTAAATCTGGGCTGAGTTTGTCTACAACGGACTGCGCCAGAATGTAGGAACAAATCCTTCAAGGAGAATGGTGCATTTGGAGGATCCCGGGATATGGCCTGTGATTGGCCGGTGATGGAGGTGAAAGGAGTCCCTCTTCGACATGGAAAGGTGTTCCATGTAAACAAGAGGATATTCGAGATCAAACCTCTCCGGCGCACGAGAAGAGAGCCCACGCCAAGAGAGCGATACAAGTGAGGGGAATCAACGACCACCAAGATACAAATGTTTCCTCTCCACCAAAGAAGAAAGTCGCCCGCACGGTGCTAAGAGAATCTACCCCTGCAGCCTAAGAAAAACAAATCTGCTCCCGCCCGCCGAAGTCGCTTTGCCCCAGTGGCCGTGTCTCCCGCCCTCTGAAGAAGCAGCGCCGAGAAAGGAATCTCAAATACCTTCTCTCGGTCTTCAAAAAGAGGAGAACGATAAGCCAAGACGGCTGCTCCTTAGAAGAAAACACCAAGCCCCCGCCGCCCAGACTCGAAGACACTCTCTCCGAACTGAAATCCTCTGCGTGCGTTTAAGAGACGAAGAAGAATCATCAAGCAATCCGAACTTGAAAAACCGGGCCGAGTCACCAATCACCAAACAGATATCGAGACTGCCGGAGAAGTAGAGTCTCCGGATATTATTGATGAAACAGACCAAGTCTGTTTGAAAGGCGATCGCAGAGGCAGAGGCAAATCAATACCCAGTGTAGTTCGAACAATGAGAGACACAAGAAGTAGATGAGAAATCTAACTTGCCTTGTGACAGAATCGTATCCCCTTCCGCAAATGCACGGTGACATAATAGAGCACCAAAGCTTGCTACCTTATATCCCCGAGAATGAGGGACAACAAGAAGAAGTGAAAGAGATGATGATGTGATGATCCTATCCCCACTTTATCCCGACATCCAAAATCGTCTGCGAGTGGAGGAAGTGGAAATTGAGTCGATCCAGGAATAGTTCCAACGGCCCGAGTTTATCGAAGAAGAAGAAAGCGATGAACTTTCTTGGAGTGACCACCGTGGTCCAAGCATTGGATGAAGAAAATCGCATGAGATATCTTGCGGATCTTCAGGACAAGGAGAAGGAGAGATAAGCGAGAGGAAGCCGAGGCACGTGAGAAGGCCAACATCTCGCCTAGCCGCAACAGTCCACTGCGCAGCTCCCCAAGCCGCAACAGTTTGAATCCAAAGGGAACTTCACGCGCACCACTCATCATTGAATAAATCCCGATTGCCCGTGATGATTCCTTTGTAGAATCATTTCCCTTCTCTCTCGAGGTACCCGACCTCCCTGAAGAGTCGAAAAATGATCTCGCGCTTCCACGACAGATCCTGTCATTCCATCGATACCATCATTCCTTGCTTATGATTTTGATTTTGCTTGGCCATCACCGCAACAGAGGGAACAACTCAAGTTCGGGAGGTGTTCAAAGCATTATTTGCGAAATTGAACGGATGGAGAGGCACCAGGCCTCGATGGACATGAGATCGGATAACAGAGATGCCAACCTTACGGTGATTTGAGAGGCATAATAGTCGAATCGGGGAGTGGTGGCAACAAAGAACAAACAATGCGCGTGGAACAAGCTAGATATTTGAACATTGTTCAACAAGCTTGATGTCCGGAGAGCCGAGAACGCTGATGCAAAGACGAAATTGAGAGAACACATTGAGCACATGCATGAATCTCACATTTTGAGATAAAACTGCTGCGTGAGCAAAATAAGAATGAGCTCTGCGTGTGGAAGAAAACATGGATAGAAAATTCAGCCTTCTTATAGGCCGAGATGAAGTTGCTTAAAGTCAATCCAACGCTACTCGTTCGAGTTTCGTGCATCATACACCACAAAGGACTCGAAGCGAACTCGGCTATCGCCAGACTCGACTTCTGCTTGCTAGTATGTTTCGGGGTTTCCTCTCTCCTTTGATGATGCCAAAATGGGGAAAGAGAATACCTTAAAGCGCTAAAGAGATCTGAAGGCGAGAAGGAGGGAGCAACTGTGAAGGGAAAGACAAATTGAGGAAGTTTCAAGGAAAAGAAAGGAAAGTCTGTTGAGGGGAAAGGATCGAGAAATGTGACCATAATGATTGCACAAACCCCCAACAAGGTCTTGTCACAGGTGATATTATCGATAGCAAACTCCCAAATGACTCTGCCACTCCAACACTCTGCCGCATCTATGGCCGAAAAAGAAATACAGTTGAAGCGAGGGATGGAGGAAATGGAAGGAGGTTGAATTCCCGAGTTATGGACATCTTGAAACAACATGGAGGCATTCCAAAGAGCGAGAGACACTTATGCCATCTCGGATGTCGGGGCCGAGCCAAGATCGATTGATGAATTTAAAACGCTCGCATCCCAAGGATACTTCGCAAACATGTCTATGGCTCAAGCCTGGGGACTTATCTTGGGAAAAGGGTCTCACGTTATGTGAAGAAGGCGACAGCAGCGTGAGACTACCGGATCACTCTGCTGGGTCACTCACTCAGTGGAAAGAAGACCCCAATACAATACACACCCAGAGGTAGAGGAAGAAGCGTGGTGGAGGAAGAGGTTTCGACCTGAGGCCTCTGCCCAAAAACATTGAGTACATAGATCCAGGCAAGAAAGGAGGGATCTACCGGGCTGTCTTGACCAAGTAGCCAATCTGCAAGTGGCTAAAAACAATGTTGAGTATGTGAAAAGAATCGAAGAAGAAAATAAAAGACAAACTCAGCTATGGGAGGAGAGACAAGAGAGATTAAGAAGAGATGAAGCTGCCCGGAAGGCATATGAAAAGAAGAAGAAGGCGGCTGAAGATGAGAAAAAGAGAAGAAGACCAGAAGATGAAAGAATCAAGAAGATGAAAGAAGGAGGCGTGAAGGAGATGAAGTGTTCTTTGTCCACCCCTTCATGTATTTTACTATGTAAATACATACTATGTAAGTCTTCTGTAATAAATCTGTAAATTCTCTATTTTTTTGCGTAGACATAAATGTTTGCTTTGATACACCTTGTAAACAGTTGTGTAAAAGAACAAGAATGTTATGATCAATAAAAGGATTGATTCTACGCATACATTCTCTGTGAATGCACTATCTGTATGTATCTTTGCTATTTACATTTTGAATGTTTTAAGTTTTGGCATCATCAAAAAGGGGGAAATTGTTGGGAAATTTATTGTTTAGATTTTGATGAATGCCATGTAAAACTTAGAATAGGAAGTTGGCACCCCATTTTTGTTGTAAACGCATTGTAATAAATAGGGCTGGTCAAGGTTTGTTAAGTCGGCTATGCCCAAACATGCAAGAAGACAACCGGAGACTAGTAGGAAGACTCATTGCGAGACAAATGAGTTTGGCAAAAGAAGAGAAGACGGGAACTTTAATTCAAGGTGCGGTGAGATACAATCGAGTAAAGCATCGTCAAGTCAACTCAAGATAGTCAAGTCTCTAGTTGAAGTGACAAAGAGTCATTTAATGATTGGAAGTGACTCTAAGTCACCTGGGAAAGCAAGGAAATGCGATCAAGTCGAGATAACTAAAAGAGATCCGTTGCACGAGAAATCAAGAGAATTACTTAAACAAGTAATATCTCCATGCTACCTTTCTCGAGTGCTCGATCCGAGAAGCGTGTAAGGGAAATAAACCAATGGGAAGCACTACACCGTGTCGATTATCTGAAAAGTCAAGAATAATTCATACGAGAAAGTGGCAATTCCAAGGATCGCAACAAGACAAGCCAACGACCACAAGTGACTTTCAAAAATAAGCCTATCTCTTCAACGGGCAAATTTTTGAAAGATCACTATAAAAGGCTGAGGGATGACTCTAAATATAGTTTTGAATACGAACAAAAAAAACATTCAAGCTAACATCTGAACTGTAATCAAAATATTCTCAAAATCATTCAAGTTTAATCCTCAAGCCTACACTACGAAGAAAATCAATCCAACACTCACCTGTGAAGGAAAGATAGCTTCAATCGCTTGAAGAGGAAACTTTAGAAGAAAAGGGGTCTACATTCCGCGAAGGATTGTAAGAAGGTTCAAGGTCGAACCAGTCTCGAGTTTTTTGGAGGGCTTCGTGATCAAATCCTAAGAGCTTGAGCAAGTGAGTCTGTAGTAGCAAGGCAAACCCTGTGAAGAAGATGAGTCGGACGAGAAGCCGGTGAGTGATCAAGGCATCTCCGATCGAGTCCCAAAGGATCAAGTCACCGTGTGTGATCAAGACTTGTATCCGGACTGTACCACCACTCAGATATCTTGATCAATACTTAGTGGATTCCTCCAGGAGTTGGAGAAGAGAGGAGTAGAAGAATTACCCCATCTTCGAACCTCTATAAAACTTATCGTGTTATTTACATTTCAAAGACTTTAATTCCCGCATCTTATTTGTTTAATTCTCACGACATATTTGCTATCCAACCGATAATCTCTAAGTACTAAAACCAAGTATTAAATCATAACTAAATCAAACTTAAGGGTGTTAAGTCTTCCGCTGAAAAAACAAACCACGATTGAGCTAATTCATCTTAACAAATGAGTTACTCTATCAACAAATCGATCAGTCATTTGAGTGACTAACTCTTGATTAACTAAATTGGTGTCCACCAAGGACACAAATCAGATATAGTGTCAACTCTGAATTTTAAAAAGGACCAAAAGAGAAAAGTTGGTAAGGTTTATTCAACCCCCCCCTTCTAAACCTTACACTCACACCCTATGGGACCTACATACCCTTTTTACCACAATAAAAACAAGTAGTAATTCTAGGAGCATAATGATCAATATGCATAGAGACTTGATCCTTTTTCATATGATTGACAACATTAGGCTTATGATCAAGTCCTTTATCACAATTATGAACATCAACAATCTTGGTCCTTTTATTGGTACTCAAGTTGAATTTTAATACATCCTTTTTCATGCAATCAATATCCTCAACAAGAGTACTATTTTCTTTTTCAAGGTTTCTAACCTTATCAAGAGTGGTGGTGTGAGAACATGATAGTGATTCATAGGAAGTAAATAAACTATCCTTATCATTTTTCAAAACATTGAATTCCTTTTTCAAATTTTTGTATTTAACAAGTAAGCTTTGGAATTCATTTTGAAGCTCATCATAATCCTTTGCAAATCACTATACTCATTTTGTAATTCATTATCATAGGAAGTAGAAGGTTTAGAACTTACCTCGTTTTCTTCGAAGCCCATAAGACAACGTTCGTTTTCATCATCGTCGGAAGTTGTAGTAAGCTCATCCCATGTTGTTGGGTTTGATGTTGTACCCATTTGAGAAGTGGATGCTTTTGAGTTGCTCCTTTCATTTGAATATACTTCTTCAAACTTTCTCCATACTTCATGTGCCGATTTAATTCCTACAATATGATCAAATTCCAAAATGGTAAGTGAACAATAAATAATATTATGAGCTTTACCATTTAAGGAGATGATTTTCTTCTCTTCATCATTGAGCTCTTTGAAGCCTTGGAGGTGTGTGGTGTGTCCATCATCGGAATGGATTCTTCATTAATGACCGTGTTCCAAATATCGAACTCGCAACCTTGTAGATAACATTCCATTCTTTCTTTCCAAAATGTAAAATTTTTGGAATCAAATAGTGGTGGCTTGGTGGTGGAGGCGCCGGTAAGGTAGACTTCATTCGTAGCCGATGTTCTTTCCTCTTTACTCGCGATGTGGAACGAGATTGCCAAAGAGTTTGGCTTTGATACTACTTGTAAGTCCAAGCGACTACGATAATCTAGAGGGGGGGTGAATAGATTATCTCCATTTTCTCGATTTAGCCCTCTTTTTCGATTCAAAAAAGCCAAGACAATAGTAAAGGTGCGGGAAGTAAATAACACGCATCGATTTATTGAGGTTCAACCCACCTAGGGCCTAATCCTCTACCACCCCAGTATCTCCGGGATGGATTTCAAAAAGAAAAAAAGATTTTATTAATTACCAAAATTAATACAACACCTTACAACATCACCTTGTAGAGCACCGCACTCTTCTACAACACCACCTTTGAGATTACCACAATCTCTCTTGAAGATTACCACAATCTCCAACGTCACCTTGTGAAGATTACCACAATATTCAACCTTGAAGAACACCAATTTCTTCAATACCTCAAGAGCACCACACTCTTGAAACACCTATCACCTAGATCACCCAAGTGTATTCTTTCCACAAGAATACTCACAAGGATGTCTTGTGTTGAATGATGACCAAAATCAAGATTACAACTCAATAATGAATATTACAATTTGAGTGCAAGTGTAATCAAGAATCAAGCCTAGACCTCAAGATGTGAAAGTGAAATACTTAGGCTATAAATACAACAAGAGTGTTGAATATGAAAACTTAGAAATTTGCAGATTTCTTGTTGTGTATTTGCTTGTGTGTTGTTGTGTTGTGTCTTCAAATCATCCTCTATTTATAGGAGAGTCTTCACAAACATAGGCTCCTCCTTCTTCACTTTTGTCTACAAAAAGAGGATCACAAGATGTAGAAATAATGTACAAAAATGAAAATCAAATCTTGCTGATATGGAGTTTCAACGGTACAAATTTGCTGTCAAAAGATTACACAGTGCGACTGGTCGCTATATAGAAAATTTTGAACGTTAAATGAAATTAGTGCAATCCAGGTACAGGTTGAAGGGGGTCCGACCGGTCGGCCCTTCCCTTAACTGGTCGCCCTCCCTCATTTTTCATGTCCAGTACGTTCTGTTTCATGTTGTGCGTTCTTCAGGTACCGGTCAACCTCTTGTTCGACCGGTCAACCTCAAAATTGAAATGTTGTCCGATTTTTGTCAAAAATAAACTTCAAGAAATACTCCAAAAAATTAGTGAAAATATTTTAAATCAATTGGGAGTGTTTGGACAACAATTATAAACATGGTTTTGGTGTAAAAACCAATTAACACAAAATCATCAAAAGTGTTGTCCAATTATTATCGAATAATAAATTCTAAGAAATACTCCAAAATTTAGTAAAAATATTTTAAATCATTTGGGAGTATTTGGACAACAATTATAAACATTGTTTTGGTGTAAAAACCAATTAACACAAAATCATCAAAAGTGTTGTCCAATTTTTATCGAATAATAAACTCTAAGAAATACTCCAAAAATTAGTAAAAACATTTTAAATCATTTAGGAGTATTTGGACAACATTTATAAACATTATTTTGGTATAAAAACTCATTTAAACAAAATCATCAAAATCTTGATAAAAACATTTATCTAACAAGGACACAATATGATGGTCCCTCAGCAGGATTGTTAAAGGATTCCCCTGTGACCAAACCCCCGAGAGAAATTGATACACCTGATGCTTGATCTGAGCCCAGATCACTAGAGGAGTTTCCAACTCTAGAAGCAGAAGGCTACTTCAAGAATATGACTCTACTGCAAGCCTGCGACATGTACTGGGAGAAGGGCCTCGATGTATGTAAACCAACTGATAGACAGTAGAGTTCCAGCAGTCACTCAGCTGGAAAAACATCGGTACAGTACACTCCCAGAGGAGGAGCTGAGTCAGGAAGAGGAAGGGGAAGAACTGGTGGCAGTGGAAGAAGTAGAAGCTCACCAGAGCCAAGACCAAAAGACATAACGTACATTGATCCATTGAAGAGAGGGATCACTTACTGGGCTGGATACGATCATCTTGCAAATTTAGAGGTAATGCATAAGAATGAGAGGGTGCCTCGAGAATGGGAAGAAAGGCAGCGTAGGGATGACCTAGCTGCAAAGCATGCCTATGAGAAGAAGAAGAAGGAGGAATAAGAGAGTAAAAGGATAAGAGAAGAGGAAGACAGGAGGAGAGCTGAAGATGAAAGAAAGAATCAGCCAAAGCGTTGAAGACGGCTGTAACCCCTTCATGTATTTTACTTAGTTGTAAATACACAGCTTGTAAGTACTTTGTAATAATGCTCTGATACCTTTGTAACTTAGCTCTGATAGATGTTGTAAATCAATATATGTATAAGCTTTGATACATTTTGTAAACAGCTTTGTAAAAGACAAGAATGCTATGAACAATAAAATTAATATATTCAAAGCATACATTCTTTGTTATTGCACTGCTTGTGTTTGCTATTTATTTTATGTAAGTTTTGGCATCATCAAAAAGTGGGAAATTTTAGGAAATTTATTGTTGAGATTTTGATGATACCATGTAAAACGTTGAATAGGAAGTTGGCACCCCATTTTCCTTGTATTCCTGCTTTGTAATAGATAGGACTGCATGAGCTGAGTGAAGTCAACTATGTCGAAGAATGCAAGAAGTCAACTAAAGACTATAGTGAAGACCCAACTGTGTGTCAGCTGAGTATGGTCAAGATGGAAGGCACAAACTCGACTGAAGAAGATCCAGCTGAGGAACAACTGTGTAAAGAATGTGGAAGTGTCAGTCAAGTCAGTAAAGAGCAAAGTCTAACAGTTGAACTGACAGTTGAGTCTTCCCTTAAATGATGAAGCAAACTCAAGTCAGAGGGGTAAAGGCAGCAGTCAAGTCAAGACTACTGACACTGATCCGTTGGAAGAAAGTCAAGGATATTACTCAATATAGTAGTAAGTCCAAGCCGCCCAGTCTTAAAGTGTTTGGCCCAGAAATATGCAAAAGGAATAAACCAATGGGAAACACTGAAGCATGTGTCAGGCCCTGTAAAGCTGCAGAATCATTTCATACAAGGAAGGGTCAACATCACATTGCTGCAGACCAAGAAAAGACAAGCCAACGAACAAGAAAGTGTCATTTAAAAATAGCCTATCTCTTCAACGGGCAAATTTCCAAATGAGCACTATAAAAGGCTGAGGAAGCATTTGAGAAAATGTTACGAAATACACGAATGAATCAATTTTAGAAGCAAGCAAAACCTGCAAACATTCTCAAATCTTATCAAAAAATTCCTCAAGCCTAAAACCTCGAAGGAGCTCAATCCAACATACGCTGTGAAGGAAAGAATACTTCAACCAGTTGAAGAGTGGATTAGAGGAATTACCCCATCCTCGAACTACTATAAAATTTTCTTGTGTCATTTACTTCCATCACTTTACTTTCTTGCATATTTTTATATCTGATGATAAGTTAAATTGCAAACTCTACTGATAATAACAAGTGCTAACAACAAGTGTTAAAAACGTGCTTCAAATTAACAAAGGGTGTTAAGTCTTCCGCTGTTTAAAACCAAATCATCTAAAAGTTAAGTGTTAGCTGGACACAGCTAAGTTATACTATCAACAGCTTAGTCGGAGTCTGTCGAGTGGGTAACTTTGTTGAAGAAAGCCAACCTAGCTGTCCCCTAAGGACTTAGTTGATTTGAGTCAACTCTGTTGAATATTTTAAAAGGACTAAAAAGTGAAAATTTGGTAAGATTTATTCAACCCCCCTTCTAACCACACCCCTTGGGACCTACAATTTCCTTTCGGTTACACCATTTTGTTGAGGAGTTCTCGGAGCTAAAAAATTATGAGCATATCCTTTGGTTTCAGACAAGATTCTAAAGTCACCATCAAATTCACGTCCTCGATCACTTCTTATAGTCTTAACAATATCTTCCTTTTCATTCTCAATAAGTCTACACAACTTAGCAAACTCATTAGCGGCATCACTTTTATTAGCAAGAAAAATAGTCCAAGTATATCTAGAAAAATCATCGACTATAACAAAAGTGTAATATTTTCCACTTAGACTCTTCATGCCAATATCCCCATACAAATGAAGATGAAGAAGTTGTAGAGATTGGTTGTGGAAATTTCATTTTTGTGCTTAGAACTACTCTTAACTAATTTGTTCTTTTGACAAATGTCACATAAGCCAATGTTTTCAAAATTTAATTTGGGTAGTCCTTTGACATGTTCATTTTTATAAATAGTTTGTAAATTTTTGTATCCAACATTTCCAAGTCTCCTATGCCATAAACTAGTTAAATCATTACTAGCGACAAGACAACAAATATTTTGACTAACCAAATCACTTGTACAAATTTGATAAAGATTGCCTTTTCTACTAGCTTCATAAATAATTTTACCATTTTTAAGAATAAGACATTTTTCTTTATTAAAAAAATATCATAATTTAAATCATAAAGTTGGCTTACACTTATCAAATTGAACTTAAGCCCATCTACTAATAATACATCATGTAAAGATAAAGAAGTTACCAATGTCTCCGTTGCCAAGGATTTTACTTTGCAATTCCCGGACATGACCATTCCTTCTTCTTGGAGCTTGATGTTGGTAAAGAAGTGTTCTCTTCTGGTCATATGCCACGAACATCCGCTGTCCACGAGCCATTTGGAATCCTCCATGATAGTTATTGCCCTAGTACCTACAATTAAATTTTTTTAGGTACCCTAGAGTTTTGGGGTCCATGGGGGTTAGTTTTGAGACCTTTGGGTCTCTAATAATGACTACTACTATTCCTAATTTTAGAATGACTAGCAAGATGTCCATGTTTACCACAATAAAAATAAGTAATTATTCTAGGAGTACTAGCACGGATAAAAGTTGGAGCTTGGTTATTTTTCTTGAAATTTATTTGAAAAGGTTTGTAACCAAGTCTTAGTTTAGATTGCTCATTTCTTTGATCATCAATAATTTTTATGACCTTATCGCTACTTAAGTTGAAATGTGTACGTCCTTTTTCAGACTTTCCATTTCCTTAGTGAGCAATATATTTTCAGAATCAAGACTTTTAACTTTAGCAAGAGTAATGGAATGGGCATGGTCAAGAGATTCATAAGAAGTAAATAACTTATCTTTTTCTAATTTTAACTCCTTGAAATCTTTTTTCAAATTTTTGTATTTAAAAATCATGTCTCTAAACTCATTTTGTAAATCATCATAATCATATTGTAGTTCATCAATTAAAGATGAAGAAGAAGAGTTAGAGCGTACCTCATTATTCTCATCGTTTATAGCCATGAGACCATTTTGGTTTCTTCCTCATCATCGAATGTTGCAAGGAGTTCATCCCATATTTTGACATATGCTAATGCCTTCTTTTTCGGAAAGAATTTCTTCTTCTTTTGCTCTCCTCCACCATTTTCGGGCAATCGACTATGTCGGGAAATTTATTTGATAGATTTTGATGAATGCCATGTAAAACTTAAATGAGAAAGTTGGCACCCCATTTTCCTTGTAATTTTTGTTGTAATAGATAGAAATTTGAAAAAGTGAGTCAAGTCAGCTATGCCTGAAAATACAAGAAGTCAACTGAAGACTGAAGTGAAGACTCCGCTGTGGAACAACTGAGTATGGCCAAGAAGGAAGATCAAGAACTTGACTGAAGATGTATTAGCTGAGGAACAACTGTGTTTAGTGTCAGTCTAAATCATCTCAAGAAGCCAAGTCAGAAGTTCAAAGTGACAGTTGAGTCTTCAAATGATTGAAGCAGACTCAAATCACCTGGCGAAATAGGAAGCAACCAAGAGAAGTCAATTGAAAGTAATCCGTTGCACAAAAGTCAAGAACATTACTTAAATAAGTAATACTTCCATGCTGCCAAGTCTTAAAGTGCTCATCCTAGAAGCGTGCAAAAGGAAAAAACCAATGGGAAGCACTGCACCTCGGGCCAGAACCTGAAAAGCTGAACATTCATTTAATACAAGAAAAGGTCTACATCTCAAGATTAAAGACCAAGAAAAGACAAGCAACGAACACAAATGTCTTTTGAAAATCAGCCTATCTCTTCAACGGGTAGATTTTTGAAAGTTCACTATAAAAGGCTGAGAAAACTCATTGAGAAAAGGTTACTTGAACCACGAACAAGCAAGCAATACTCAAACTGTAACCTGCAAATATTCTCAAGATATTCAAGCAAAATCCTCAAGTCTGAAACTCGAAGGAAATCAATCCAATACAAAGCTGTGAAGGAAAGACAACTTCAAACTGTTGAAGAGGAAACTTTTGAAGAATCAAAAGGGGTCTACTTTCCAAGAAAGATTGTAGGAAGGTTCAAGGTTGAACCAGTCTCAAGTTATTAGAGGGCTTAGTGATCAAATCCATGAAGCTTGAGAAAGCGAGCTAAAGTAGCAAGGCAACTACCCTGTGAAGAAGCTGAGTCGGAAGAGAAGCCAGTTGTGTGACCATGGCATCTCCAGACTGAGTCCAAGGAGCAAGTCAGCTGTGTGATCAAGACTTGTCTCTAGACTGATAACCACTTTGTGAACTGATCATTACTTAGTTGATTCATCCAGGAGTTGGAGAAGAGAGGATTAGAAGAATTACCCCATCTTCGAACCTCTATAAAAATCATTTGTGTCATTTACATTTCAACACTTTTATTTAAGTAATTTTCTATCCAACTGATTAAAAACTATGTGCTAAAATCAAGTGTTAAAACATTTTAAATCAAATTTGTTAAGTCTTCCAATAAAACTCAACACAACCAAGTTAAGGTTTATCTAACAATTGAGTTATTCTATCAACAGCTCTATCGAGTTTGTTGAGTGGCTAACTCTGCTGATTAACTAACTATCTTAGCTGTCCCTCAAGGACTTAGCTGTGTGTTAACTCTGTAATATTTTAAAAGGACTAAAATCAAAAAGTTGGTAAAGTTTATTCAACCCCCCCTTCTAAACCTTACTCACACCCCTTGGGACCTACAAGTGGTATCAGAGCGGTTGGTTCATTGAGCCTTCCGCACTGGTTACTAAACTAGATCTCTATCTTTTCTAAAAGATTTTAACACTTGTATTTTCAAAATCTTTCTTTCATAGCAAAAGTTATTATCATGGAAGCAAATCTGACACGCATTCCTATGTTCACTGTTGAGGAATTTGATGACTGGAAAATTCGTATGCAGGCTCATCTATCTGCTTTACATGATGAAATGTGGCTAGTGATAGAGGATTGTCCACTGCAAATACTTAAGGTGAACACGGCTGTAAGAATAGCAACTATAATAGCAGAAGCAGAAGAAGACACACCAGCCATGGTTGAAAAGCCAAGGACTGAGTGGACCAATGATGATAGAAAGAGATACAACTTGGATAATGTGGCAAAGGACATTCTCTACAAGACATTGGACAAAGCAATGACTAATAAAGTCAAATCTTGCAAATCTGCAAAAGAAATATGGGATAAATTAACTTTAATTTGTGAAGGATCTGAGCAAATTAAAGAAAATAAATTGTCTGTTGCTGTAGAGAAATTTTAAAATTTTAAAATGGTTGCAGGTGAAACCTTGGATCAGCTGGATGCCAGATTCACTGAAATCACAAATGAGCTATCAGCACTTGGGAAAGAATATACACAAAAGGAAATGTATATGAAGATTCTGAGAAGTCTCCCAGTTGAATGGGAAATGAAGGTCATGGCCCTGAGACATTCAATGAACCTCACAACAACATCCAATCATGAGCTATTCTCAGATCTCAAAGCTTATGAGTTTGAGCTGAGAAGAAAAGATCAAGAGGAGACAGTTGTACCCAAAACAACTGCATTTATAGTCAAGGAGGGAAAGAGAGCTGAAGTCAAGGAAGCCATAGAACAGGAGGAGATTGCCCTGATGGTTAAAAGATTCAACAAATTCTTCAATAAGAACTATAAAAGAATGAAGGGTGAATACTCCAAGAGACATTCAACTCCCTCCAAGTCAAGGGAAGACAGGCCACCCAAGAGATCTGAGCATCAAAGTGTTGAATATCAGAGAGCTGATAACCCAAGGACAGAAAGAGCTGATCAAAGAGCTGAGAACCTTTGTTGGAACTGCAGACAACCAGGACATTTTACAATTGACTGTTCCTATCCACCAGTCAATAAGTACATGAATGAAGAAGAAAGAGAAGTCTTCAGAGAGAGAAGATAGGAAAAGAAGAAAGCCATGTTGGCTGCTGAGACTGCTGAGACAGCTAAGTCGAAAGAAGCTGCAGACTCAGAGAGTAGTGAAGCTGACTACTCAAGTGATTCGGAAGAAGAAACAATGATCCGTCTAATGGCTAAAGAACAAGATCAACCAGACCAAGAAGAAGAGGTACACTCTAACTCATCTCATTCAGATTCTAGTGATAGTGATTGTGGTACACACACTTCATCACCCAGTGATCTTTATGATTCACTAGGCAAAATGATGAAAGACATTGAGCATATTAAATCCTCCCACACACTATTAAATGAGGAAAACAGCCAGCTCAAAAGCCATAACTCACAGCTGACTAAGGAGCTGAGTACTCTAAGTCACATAGCTGATGAGAACAAAGAGCTAAAGGCTGAGAATGCTAAACTAATAACAGAGATAGCTGCTATAGAAAAGAGGGAAAATGATCTCAAAAATGTATTGCCTCATTTACAAAGGCATCTAAATCATTGGATGACCTTATTATGAGCCAAAAAGACTGTGGAGATAAGACAGGCATAGGATTCTATTCCTTTGTGCTCAGTAAAACTCCGATAGTGAATTTGGAAAAGGGATCTTCAAGTAATGAAGCATCTCAAAAACCCAAAACACCAAATGTTGCACCCACATTCATTCCAAAGCACAATCACAAACAAACTGGCCTTGGATATAAAGGAAAAGGAAAACGACCGATTGAGTATCTTTGAGAGGACAACGAGAAGAAATCCATCAGAGTTCCTCAACAAACTCCAAACAGAAAGTACTATGTGAAGAATGAACAGAGCTACCAAAAACCCCAGAAGTTTTATCAAAGAAACACATATGATGGGAATGGTAGAAACTACCCAAACCAGGTTGATTGGAATAATGTGAAAATCAAAAAAGACCAATGGAATACAAGCCTAAATGGCAAAGACCTAGACCTCAGCAAAGGTCATTCCAAACGTAAAATAGCTATTATCAGCACACATATGCACTTAGGCACTACACTCAGAAATATCACAACTACCCAAAGAAGGCAATTGCTAAAACACACACACATAGGCATACAAACAAAAGAGACAGCTGTATGAACCTAAAGCCCCCAAGCAATTTGCCAAAGTGAATAATGATTATGGCAAAGATAGATGGCAACCTCTTAGAGTCAAGTCATTTGGCTATAGGTTGGTTGGATCATCTTACAGCACTAACCCCTCAGAACCCAGGCAAGTATGGGTACCTAAAAACTAATTTCCTTGATTGCAGGCTCAAGGAACAGCTGAGTGCCAAGGAACCTGGTACATGGATAGTGGCTGTTCCAGACATATGACAGGAAATAAGAAAAATCTGTCAAGATTCAAGGAGATAGAGGTGCAAAATTCATATTTGGAGGAAATGAAGCTCCAGGGGAAATCAAAGGCACATGATCCATCAAGAAGAATGGATTAGAGATTACAGATGTTGCATATGTTGAAGGCCTCAACTTCAACCTATTAAGCATCAACCAACTCTGTGACAAGGGCTACAATGTTGGATTCAATATGGGAGTTTGCCAGATCAAAGATACTGAATCAAATAAAATAGTGCTGCAAGGATCAAGACAGAATAATATGTATGTGGTAGACTGTCTCTTTGCCACACCAAGCACTGTCATAGCAAAGAGCACATGCGAATCAAGTTGGCTGTGGCACAAGAAGCTGAGTCATCTGAACTTCAAGACAATCAACAAGCTTGCAAGGAGTCATCTTGTGGAAGGATTTCCAGACTCAGTGTACAAGAAAGAAAGTGTATGTGATGCATGCCAGATGGGAAAGCAGATCAAATCTTTATTCAAGGAGAAACCTAGTTATTCTCCAACAAGGATATTGCACCTGTTGCATATGGATTTATTTGGTCCAGTTGAACCAACCAACATAAGTTGAAAGAAGTACACCTTAGTGGTGGTGGATGATTATTCAAGATATACATGGACAATCTTCATGTGCAAAAAGAAGGAAACTTTGCAGAAGTTACCTCAGTTGATGAGAAGAGTTCAAAATGAAAATAGCCAAACCATTATAAAGATAAGGTCTGATAGAGAAACTGAGTTTGTCAATGGGATAATAACTCAGTATTGCGTTGAAAATGGCATTGCTCATGAGTTATCTGCAGCAAGAACTCCACAGCAGAATGGAATAGCTGAAAGGAGGAACATAACTCTCAAAGAAGCTGCAAGAACCATGTTAGCTAAAGCTGGATTGCCTAAGAGATTTTGGGCTGAAGTGATCAACACTGCATGCTATACTTGAAATAGATGCATGATCAATAGGCAATTAACCTAAACTCCCTATTAAATATGGACAGGGAGAAAGCCAAATGTTGCATATTTTAGAATATTCGGATGTAAATGCTTCATCCACAACAATTGCAGGGATCTAAAGGCTTTTGATGCTAAAGCTGATGAAGGTATCCTTTTAGGATACTCAGCTGAGAGCAAAGCCTATAGAGTGATGAACAAGAGGACTATGGTCACAAAAGAGTCTATTAATGTGGTTTTTGATGAACCTAATGTGAATGGAGAAGACATTGAAGTGTTAGCTGATAAGCTGAGTCCTTATGTTGAAGCTGAAGTAAGAGTAATCAGCCAAGATGAAGATGAGATAGCTGAATCTCAAAGATAACTGGAAAGTCTACAGCTGAATGATGATGAAAGAGCTGCTCAAAATAACACAGTTGCGAGATAGCTGAACCCGGCTGATTTGCTTCAACCTGATGTGAGATGTCTGAGAGACCATCCACCTGAGTTAGTCATTGGAGATGTGAGAGATGGTGTAAGAACCAGATCCAGAGCTCAGCAAGAAGCTGTAGGTCCCAAGGGGTGTGAGTGTAAGGTTTAGAAGGGGGGGGGTTGAATAAACCTTACCAACTTTTTAAATTAGTCCTTTTAAATATTCAGAGTTAATACTTCACAGTTGTGTCCTTGATGGACAACTAAGTTAGTTAATCAGCAGAGTTAGTCACTCAATAGACTCGACTGAGCTGTGATAGAATAACTCAACTTGTTTTTTGACTAAAGACTTAACTCGATTGTGATTTATTTTCATGGAAGACTTAACACCCTTGAATTTGGTTAAGTTTGTTTTAATACTTGGTTTTAGCACTCGATTGATTATCAATTGGACAACAAATTTATCGTGAGATATAAAAATAAGATGCGAGAAATTAAAGTCTTTGAAATGTAAATGACACAATAAATTTTTATAGAGGTTCAAAGATGGGGTAATTCTTCTACTCCTCTCTTCTCCAACTCCTGGAGGAATCCACTAAGTATTGATCAATATACAAAGTGGTTAACGATCCCGATACAAGTCTTGATCACACAAATGACTTGATCCTTTGGGACACGAGGTAGTATGGAAGTATTACTTGTTTAAGTAATTCTCTTGGTTTTACGTAACGGGATCTCTTTCGATTATCTCGACTTGATTTGCATTTCCTTGACTTTCCCAGGCGACTTGAGTCGACTTCCAATCATTGGATGACTCTTCTATCACTTCAACTTGAGACTTGGCTATCTTGAGTTGACTTGACTGATACTTCACTCAGCTGCATCTCAGCTGCACCTTCATCGAGTTCCTATCTTCTCTTCTTTGCCATACTCACCGCCTCACAAAGTGAGTCTTCCTTCTAGTCTCCAGTTGTCTTCTTGCATGTTAAGGCATAGCTGACTTAACTCAGCTAGATCAGCCCTATCTATTACAATGCAATTTACAACAAAAATGGGGTGCCAACTTCCTATTCTAAGTTTTGCATGGCATTCATCAAAATCTACAAAATAATTTCCCAACAATTTCCCCCTTTTTGATGATGCCAAAACTTAAAACGTTCATACAATTAATTAAACAACAAAGATACATACAGGCAAATGTAGAATCACAGAATGTATGCTTAGAATCGATCTTTTATTGATCATAACATTCTTGTTCTTTACATAGCTGTTTACAGAGTGTATCAGAGCTTGAATCAAAAGAAAATGTATCAGAGTTTAAATTGTACAATTTTATTCAATGTACAGAAGACTTACATGAAAATGTATTTACATAGTAAAATACACGAAGGGGTGGACAACAACACTTCATCTCCTTCGCTGCCTCCTTCTTTCATCTTCTTCAGCTCTGTCATCTTCTGACCTTCTTCTCTTTTTCTCATCTTCAGCCGCCTTTTTTTTTTTTTCATACGCTTTTCTGGCAGCTTCATCTCTTCTCAGTCTTTCTTGTCTTTCCTCCCATAGCGGAGTTTGTCTTTTATTTTCCTCTTTAATTCTCTTCACATACTCAGCATTGTTGTTAGCCACTTGCAGGTTGGCTACTTCGTCAAATCCAGCCCAATAGATCCCTCCTTTCTTGCATGGATCTATGTACTCAATGTTTTTGGGCAGAGGTCTAGGTCTGAAATCTCTTCCTCCACCTCTGCTTCTTCCTCTTCCTTTGGGAGTGTCTTTGTCTTGGGGTCTTCTTTTTCCTAGGTGAGTGACTAGCGAGTGACCAACAGAGTGACCGCGATGTCTCAGCTCTGTCGGCTTCTTCACATAGTGTGAGACCCTTTTCCCAGTACAAATCCCAGGCTTGAGCCGTGGACATATTTGCAAAGTATCCTTCAGATGCGAGCGTCTTGAATTCATCAACTGATCTTGGCTCGGTTCCGGCATCTGAAATGGCATAGGTGTCTCTGTCATTGGAATGCCTCCATGTTGTTTCGAATATCCATAACTCGGGCATTCATCTTTCCTTCCACTTCCTTCATCCCTCGCTTCAATCTGTCTTTCTCTTTTCAGCCATAGGTACAACAGTGTTGGAGTGGCGAGTCATCGGGAGTTTGCTTGATAATATCACCGTGACAAGACCTTGTTGGGGGTTTTAGCAATCATCAAGGTCACATCTTTCGAACCTTCCCCCTCAATAGACTTCCCTTTCTTCTCTCTTATTACTTTCTCACCGTCTTTCCCTTCACAAATGCTTCCTCCTCCTTCTCAAACTCGCCTTCGATCCCTTCGGCGCCTTTAGGTATTCCTCTTCCCCCTTTTTGGCATCATCAAAGGAGAGAGGAACCCTGAAACAAGCTAGCAAGCAAGAAGTCTAGTCCGTGATAGCCGAGGGATTCTGCTGCGAATCTGTGTGGAGTATCTTTTGCACGGAACTCGGAGCGGGTGGCATTGGATTCAATCGCTACCAACTTCATCTCAGCCATGAGAGACTGAATTTTAGATCCATATTCTCTTCCACGCGAGCTCGTTCTTATTATGTTCACGCATCGCTTTATCTCTCGTAGTATGAGATTCATGCATTTATTCAATGTGCTCTTGCAATTTTGTCTTTGCATCGCATTCTCACCCGCCGACTAACAACTTGTTGAACAATGTCCTGAAATATCGAGCTTGTTCCACACGCATTGTTTGTTGTTGTTGCCACCACTCCCGGATCCTGACTATGATGCCACGCAAATCAGCAGTAAGGTTGGCATCTCTGTTATCCAGCCTCATGTCCAGTGAGGCCTGGTGCCTCTCCATCTTTTCAACCTCAACAAATAAGTCTTTGAAAACTTCCCGAATCGCATAATGTCTCTCCTCTGTTTGGTGATGGCCAAGCGTCAAAAGTCAAAGTCATAGTCACCGGAACAATGGTGTCTCGATGGAATAACAGGGTCAGTCAGTGGTGGAAGCGCTCACAATCTTTAGTTGATTCTTCGGAGGTCGGTACATCCAGAGAGAAGGAAATGATTCTACGAAAGGATCATCACGGGCAACTGGAATCTGTTCAATGATAATTGGTGCTCGTGAAGTCCTTTGTGAAGTCTGTTGTGAAGTCGACCCAGCTTGCTGAGCCTCAGCTGTCTCAATAGCTTCGTCGGTCTCAGCTGGTTTCTCCAAATGAGTTGACTGGTCCTCGGCCTTATCAGAAGCTTCATCATCGGACGATGATGAGATTTCCATGGGTGGCGCATCATCAAAGTTGAATGTTTGGAGAGTAGTCTTGAGATCGAGACTTACTCGTGGTTGGAACATCCTCACCGAGTCTTTGGGATCGATCACGGGGGGATGACTTAGCTTCATCGTCTCCTTCCGATCCCAAAAAGGTTACATCAGATTATCCTGGGAATCGTGAAGAGCATTTATCTCCTTTTCTCGATGGATCAATGATAGTAGGAGGGATGTTACGTGCTTGATTTCTCTACCCCGGAAGTCTCAACCTCCCGTTGGCCTTGATTACCTCCTGCAGCCTCAATTTCAGCGAGGCCTGACATCCCTTTCGAAGTGTCACTGTCTTGGGGTCTTTCGAGGTGGCATCCATTTGAGTCTCAACTCCATGGATTGCACTTTCATCGCCAGTGTTAACTCCCGGGCGATTCCTTCCTCGTGCCTCGACCGCATCATCGCGTCATTAGCTGCAGAAGCGATTGGCACTTTCACCGAGACAATCACAACTATCTAAGCCTCGCATCGATGACAACTTGTTGTGTATTCAATCGTTGTTCCTTCTCCACTCCGCCTCGAGATGCATTGTGGAGTCACCGCAACATCCTCCGACCTTGCTTTGCGTGGAGGAGTTTCCCCCTCACCGGCACACCAACTAAGTGACTTGGAATGGGGTCACTCGTCTCGGACTTTCGGCTTTGTTCCCACCGAGTATTCAGCCGTTGGGGCAGGTGGTGAGACACCTTCATTAGGGGTTGGCTCGACTAGGGTCCCCACAATCCCAGTTTCATCACCATTTCCCTTAATACCTTCCTCCGAATGAGCTGGGGAAGTGGTGGCAGCAATAAAAGTGGCAATATGCTGGACCACTCCCATTGGGTCTATCTCCAACTGTGATTTGGAGGACTCTCCTGGTCCCTCCATCATTCTTTGCTCATGAAGGATTCTAGATTCTTGCATTGCTTGCTGCATTTGCAATTCTTCTGTGGCAGCAACAGGGTCCAGATCCTCATCACTCTCTGATAGGACGTCAAGGTTAGGGTGTGTATGATCGGTGGTGCCAGTGAGAGGGCAGATGTTGGCCTTCTCACGTGCCTCTGCGTCTTCAGCTGCTCTAGCCCATTCATTTTCTTTTCGAATCTGCAGTATATTGATGCAATTATCCTCGTCAAGGGCTTGCAGCACTGTGTCCACCTCAAGAAACCTGAAGAGTTCTTCTTCCTCAGCAATGAACTCTGGTCTTTCAAACTGCACTCTGGATAGGCTCAGCTTCCATTTTATCCACTATCGCAGACGATTTTGGATGCCTAGATACAATGGAGAGTACATGATTACATCGTCTTCATCATTCTCTTGTTGGCCCTCATTTCCACGGATTAGGGGTAGCAGACTTCGCTGCTCGACACCCTCAGTAGCCTTTGTTATAGGCGGAGACACAACCCTATCAACAGGTGATTCGGTTGTCTCAGCCATTCCTTGTTCCTCAGCTGTTCTGTCTACAGCTGGGTCCTCGACTTGCCTCTGCTGATCGGCCTCAGCAGACTTGGCCATTTCATCGATCACTTCTGGAGACTCTACTTCTCCAACAGCCTCTCGGTATCTTCTCCACCGAGTGACAGACTAATCGTCTTCTCAAGCTCGGAGAGCTTGGAAAGTCTTCTTCTTCTCTTTGTTTTTACCAAGGGGATATCTGGCTCCACTTCCTCTGGTTCATTGAAGGTAAATGCCTTCGCAGATGTCTTAGAGGCAGCTGCCTTCCTTGTTGTGGCAGTCCTCTTCTTCTTGATTACGGAGAAGGGACTAATGGTTCCTTCTCCTTTGCGGCTGCGGGGCGGGAGACACGGCTGCGGGCGAGTGACTCGGCTGCTGCGGGGGCGAGGAGCAAATTTCTTTTTCTTTCTTTGCAGGGGGCAACATCTTTTTAGCAGTGCAGGGGCACCTTTTTCTTTGGAGGAGAGGAGACAATCAGTATCTTCAGGGTCACCGATTCCCCCTCACTCGTGATTGGCCTCTTGGCGTATGCTCTCTTCTCAGGCGCCCGAGAGGTTTGATCTCGAACATCCTCTTATTTACATGGAACGCCTTTCCATGTCGAAGAGGGACTCCTTTTACTTCCATCAGCCGGCCAATCACCAGGCCGTACCTTAGGGAACCTCCAAACGTTCCATCCTCCTTGAAGGATTTGTTCCCAACATTCTGGCAGAGTCTGCACTGTAGACAAACTCAGACCAATTCACCTTCTTTTCTTCAAGGATCGCAGCCATTACGATCAGCTTTGCTTTAGACAGCTGGTCAAAGTTACCAAACTCAGACCAATTCACCTTCTTTTCTTGTTAGCTTTGTAGACCACTTTTGCAGCATAGTCGGACTTGGCTACTTCCTTCCAGGCAACAGTCAGGTCGACCTCAGCTTCATAAATCTCCGGCACTCCTTCCGCCGGCAACAAGCAGTGTTCAGCCAAATCCTTAGCAGCGATGGTGAACTTCTTTCCATGAACAGAGGACTTGATGCCCTCATCGTGAACTTTAGCGTTCACATAGAACTGTGCGACCTCTTCCACATAGGTCATCGGAAACTCCAACGTTAGAAACAATTTCAGCCCAGACGTTTCCAATTTCTCAGCAATCTTCTTCACTAGGGTGTCGTTGGACCCCTGTTTAACCATACCATCGAAATCCACAAAGAGACCCGTGGGATTTGCTTTCCTAGCTGGACAAAATCATGTGTAGATGCCATTTCGAGATGTTTTACCGAACGAAACTTGAAAACTGAACTGAGGATAGATAGGGTTTTGAGAGAAAATTTTTGCTTTTGCTTTCGAGAGAGTGATGAACAGTTTTTGGTAAAGTGTGAGAGAAACGGACGAAATGGTTTAAGTATGGTTCATGGAAGGACGTGCGGGTGGTTTTTTGAAATTTGATCAAAATCAACGTCTTAGATCTTGCACGCCGATTTCATTTAATTTATCACATTTAATGCGGCATCATTTATATCCAATCATAAGCTTGGTGTGCAGCTTTTGCCTGTACACGTCATAATTATGCTGACGTCATTCTTAAAGACATTCCCGCTTAGTAAAAACGACCGCGTTTTTGTCACTTTGCTCTTTAATGACTCAGCTTACTCCTTAGCTGATTAAATCCTTCTTCTCACTCCTCTCCTAGTGACTCATCTGTCAGCTAATTCGATACAGTTGACTTTCCAATATGGCTGATTCACTTAGCCGAATTTAAGAGTTCAGCTCTTTTTCCTCTTTTCGTGTTTCATCTCTTTTCTTTGAGTCTTCTGAGTGTCAACTCAGCTCAATTAACCCTAACTCATGCTTGAGTTCTTCAAATCTTGACTCACATAATGGTTTTGTGAATATGTCAGCCAACTGCTTATCAGTTGAAATATATTCCAAGGTGATGTCCTTCTTTTCTACATGATCTCTTATGAAGTGATATCTGACATCAATATGCTTTGTTCTTGAGTGCAACACAGGATTTTGAGTGATTGCCATTGCACTTGTGTTATCACACATGATTGGAATTTCCTTTTCTTCAACTTCATAGTCTCTCACCGTTGTCTCATCCATAAGACTTGGGCACAACAATTTGCCCCCGCAGCCTATGTATTCTCGTTTCACCAGAGAGGTGGCTATTGAATTTTGATTTTTGTCTTGAACCAGAAATTAGCCTATTTCCAAGCATTTGACATGTGCCTCGAGGTGTTTTCTGTCAACTCTACATCCAAAGATAGTCGAGTCCGAATAACCAATTAGCTTGAATCCGCCTTCCTTTTGATACCATAAGCCAACTTCTTTGCTTCCTTTCAAATATCTCAAGATCCTCTTGGCAGATCATGTGGCTTTCTTTTGGAGAAGATTGAAATCATGCACATACACCTACAACAAAGGTGATGTCGGCCCGCTTCTTTGTGAGATAAAACAATGATCCAATAAGTGCTCAGTATCTTGTTTGATCTACAGGCTTGCGATCTGCATCCATATCCATTTTGACTGATGTATTCATTGGTATTTTCACAGAAGACTTATCTTCCATACCAAATTTCTTCATTAAATCTCTGGTGTATTTTGTCTGACTTATGAAGGTTCCATCCTTCAGCTGTTTCACTTGGAGTCCAAGGAAGAATGTGAGTTCTCCCATCATGCTCATTTCGAATTTGCTTTGCATAAGGTTTGAAAATTTATCACACATCTCTTTGTTTGTGGATCCAAAAATGATGTCATCCACATATATTTGAACAAGAAGTATACTCTTCCTATCTTGAATTATGAAGAGTGTTCTGTCCACTTTGCCTTTTGTGAATCCATTCCTAGTCAAGAATTGTGACAATGTATCATACCATGCTCTAGGTCCCTGTTTCAACCCATATAGAGCTTTCTTGAGTTTGTATACTTTATCTCCAAGAGTCTTTCTACTCAAATCCTGGAGGTTGTTCAACATACACTTCTTCTTCCAATAAACCATTAAGAAATGCACTCTTTACATCCATTTGATATACAATAAAGTCCTTGTGAGCTGCATAGGCAAGAAACATCCTTATGGCTTCCAATCTTACCACATGAGCAAATGTTTCATCAAAATCTATCCCTTCTTATTGGCAATATCCTTTGGCTACCAATCTTGCTTTATTTCTTACCACATAACCTTCCTCATTCATCTTGTTTCTGTATACCCATTTAGTCCCAATAACATTTTGATGTGTATGTCTTTGAACCAATTCCCACACTTTATTTCTTTCAAACTGATTCAGCTCTTCTTGCATGGCTTGAATCCAATGTGTGTCATCCAATGCTTGTGACACGTCTTTAGGCTCTATTTGTGAGATAAAGCATGTGAACATTGCTTCTTGTTGAGCTCTGGATCTCGTTTTGACACCTTCTCTTACATCTCCAATGACTAGTTACGTGGATGGTCTCTCGGCCATCTTACATCGAGGTTGGAGTAAGTTAGGCGGATTGATCGTCTTGCGCTTGTGTTGCTTTGATCAGCTCTCTCATCATCACTTAGCTGCAGATTTTCCAACTATTTTTGAGACTCGGCTATCTCATCTTCATCTTCATCGGGTTTATAATTCCGGCTTGACTTGATAGGGACTCTTCTCACGCATGATTGGTTGATTCACTTATCACCAATCTTCAATGTCTTCTCCATTTACATTTGGCTCATCAAACACCACATGAATAGATTCCTCTGTAACCATAGTCCTTTTGTTGAGTACTCTGTAGGCTTTGCTTTCAAATGAGTATCCTAAGAAGATACCTTCATCGGCTTTAGCATCAAAAGCCTTTAAATTATCTTTGCCATTGTTATGGATGAAGCATTTGCATCCAAATATTCTAAAATATGCAACATTTGGCTTTCTCCCTGTCCAAATCTCATAGGGAGTCTTTGTCTGTCTGCTTATCATGCATCTATTTTGAGTATAGCATCTTTTGTTTATTGCTTGACCCAAAATCTTTTAGGTAGCCCTTCACTAACATGGTCCTTGCTTTGCTTCTTTAAGAGTTATGTTCCTTCTTTCTCGCAACTCCATTTTGTTGTGGAGTCCTTGCTACAAATAATTCATGACCAATACCATTTTCAATACAAGATCTTGAGTGATTATACTATTGACAAACTCGTTCCTCTGTCGATCTTATTTTGATAATGGTTTGACTCTTCTCATTTTGGATTCTTTTCATCAACCGTGTGGTAGTTTCTGCAGAGTTTCTTTCTTCTTACACATGAATATTGTCCATGTATATCTTGAGTAGTCATCTACTACCACCAAGGTGTATTTCTTCCCACTTATGCTAGCTTGTTCAATGGACCAAATAGATCCATATGTAGCAGGTGCAATATTCTTGTTGAAGATGGACATGTCTTTTCTTTGAATGATGATTTGATTTGTTTTCCCATCTGGCATGCATCAGATACACTTTCCTTCTTGTATACTGAGTTTGGAAGTCCTTCTACAAGACTGTTTCTGGCAAGCTTGTTAATTGTTTTGAAATTCAGGTGACTCAGCTTTTTGTGCCACAACCAACTTGATTCAGCTGTGCTTTTTGCTAGTAGACAAGTGCTTGGTGTTGCAGTTGACCAATCTACCACATACATGTTCTTTTGTCTGCATCCTTGCAACACAACCTCATTGGATTCAGTATCCTTGATTTGGCACATACCCATGTTGAATCCAACATTGTAGCCTTTGTCACAGAGTTGGCTAATACTTAGCAGATTGAATTTGAGTCCTTCAACATATGCAACATCTGTGATTTCTAATCCATTTTTCTTGATGGATCCAATGCCTCTTATTTCTCCTGGAGCTTCATTTCCTCCAAATATGACTTTCGCACCTCTGACTTCCTTGAATTTTGACAGATTTTTCATGTTTCCTGCCATATGTCTGGAGCAGCCGCTATCCATGTACCAGGTTCCTTGGCACTCAGTTGTTCCTTGAACCTGCAATCAAGGAAATTAAGTTTTAGGTACCCATACTTGTCTGGGTCCTGAGGGGTTAGTATTATTAGATGATCCAACCAGCCTATAGCCAAATGATTTGACTCTAAGAGGTTGCCATCTATTAGTGCCATAATCATAATTAATTTTGGCAAATTGCTTGGGGGTTTAGGTTCATACAGTTGTCTCTTTTGTCTGTATGCCTGTGTAGGTGTTTTAGCAATTTTCTTCTTTGGGTAGCTGTGATATCTTTGAGTGTAGTGCCTAGGTGCATATGTGTGCTGATGATAGCTCTTGTGCCTTTGGAATGGCCTTTGTAGAGTTCTAGGCCTTTGCCATTTGGGCCTATATTCCATAGGTCTTTGCTGATAGTTCACTTTATTCCAATCAGCTTGGCTTGGTTAATTTCTACCATTCCCATCATATGCGTTTCTTTTATAGAATTTCTGTGGCTTTTGGTAGCTTTGTTTCCTCTTTACAGAGTATTTCCTGTTTGGAGTTTGCTGAGGAACTCGGCTGGATTTCTTCTCAGCTGTCCTCTCAGCACACTCAACTGGCAACTTTCCTTTTCCTTTATAACCAAGGCCGGTTTGCTTGTGATTGTGCTTTGAAATAAATGTGTGTGTACCATTTGGAGTTTTGGATTTTTGAGATACTTCATTACTTGAAGATCCTCTTTCCAAAATCACTTTTGGAGCTTGACATAGTACAGAGGAATTAAATCCTAAGCCTGTCTTGTCTCCACATCCTCTTTGACTCATAATAAGGCCATCCAAGGATTTAGATGCCTTAGTGAATGAGGCAATCACATTTTTGAGGTCATTCTCCCTCTTTTCTATAGCAGCTATTTCTGCTATTAGCTTAGCATTTTCAGCCTTTAGACTTTTATTCTCATTAGCTATTTGACTTAGAGTACTCAGCTCCTTAGTCAGCTGAGAGTTTCTGCTTTTAAGTAGGTTGTTTTCCTCATTTAGTAGTGTGTGTGAGGATTTAATGTGTTCAAAGTCTTTCATCATTTTGCCTAATGAATCATAAAGATCAGTGGGTGATGAAGTGTGTGTGTCACAATCACTATCACTAGAATCTGAGTGTGATGAATTTGAGTGTACCTCATCTTCTTGGTCAGGTTGGTCTTGTTCCTTGGCCATTAAGCAGATTAAGGCTTCTTCTTCAGAGTCACTTGAGTAGTCAGCTTCACTACTTTCTGAATCAGCTGTGTCTTTTGACTTGGCTGTCTCAGCAGTTTCTGCAGCCAACATTGCCCTTTTTCTTTTCTTGTCTTCTTTCTCTGAAGACCTTTTTTTCCTTTTCATTCCTATATTTGTTGACTACAGGATATGGGCAATCAATGGCATAGTGACCTGGTTGTCTGCAGTTCCAGCATAGATTTTCAACCTTTTGATCAGCTCTTTCCATTCTTGGATGGTCAGCCCTTTGATATTCAACTTTTTGATGCTCTGCTCTGTTGGTTGGCCTATCTTCCCTTGACTTGGAGGGGGCTGAGTGTCTTCTGGAGGATTCACCCTTGCCTCTCTTGTAGTTCTTATTGAAGAACTTGTTAAACCTTTTAACCATCAGGGCTATTTCCTCTTGGTCAATGACTTCTTTGACCTTAGCTCTTTTGCCATCCTTAACAATTAGAGCAAATTTTTTGGGCACAACCTGTCTCTCCTCCTGGTCTTTTCTTCTCACTCAAATTCAGTAGGCTTTGAGATCCGAGAATAGCTCATGGTTGGATGTCTTGGATAGGTCCATGGAATATCTTAGTGCCATGACCTTCATTTCCCATTCAGCTAGGAGACTTCTTAGAATCTTCATACACATTTCCTTCTGTGTATATTCTATTCCAAGTGCAGATAGCTCGTTGGTAATTTCTATGAACCGAGCATCCAGTTGATCCAAGGTCTCTCCAGCGAACATTTTGAAATTCTCAAATTTCTATACAACAATCGATAGTTTGTTTTCCTTGATTTGCTGTGAGCCTTCACAAATCAATGTTAGCTTGTCCCAGATTTCCTTAGCCGTTTTGCATGATTTGACTTTATTGAACATGGCTTTGTCCAAGTGCGGATAATTCATTGTGATCTCAATGAATCGAGCATCCAGCTGATCCAAGGTTTCACCTGCAAGTATTTTAAAATTTTCAAATTTTTGTACAGCAACGGACAATTTGTTTTCTTTAATTTGATCAGATCCTTCACAAATTAAAGTTAATTTATCCCAGATTTGTTTTGCAGTTTGGCAAGATTTGACTTTGTTGAACATTGCTTTGTCCAAGGTTTTGTAAAGTATGTCCTTGGCCACATTGTCCAGGTTGTATCTTCTTATGTCCCCGTTTGTCCATTCAGTCCTTGGTTTTTCAACCATGACTGGTCTGGGAGCAACATCCTCTTCACCTTCAGCTGCAGCTCTCCTTACAGATGTGTTCACTTTTAAAATTTGCAGTGGCCCATCTTCTATCACTATCCACATCTCATCGTGTAATGCTGATAGATGAGCCTGCATACGAATTTTCCAATCATCAAATTCTTCAATTGTGAACATAGGGATGCGTGTCAAATTTGTTTCCATGATAATAACTTTTGCTGGTAAAAAGAGTTTTGAAAGATCAAGTACTAAAACAAACTTTGAAAAATTTGGAGATCTAGTTCAGTAACCAGTGCGGAAGGCTCAATGAACCAACCGCTCTGATACCACTTGTAGGTCCCAAGGGGTGTGAGTGTAAGGTTTAGAAGGGGGGGTTGAATAAACCTTACCAACTTTTCAAATTAGTCCTTTTAAATATTCAGAGTTAATACTTCACAGCTGTGTCCTTGATGGACAACTAAGTTAGTTAATCAAAGAGTTAGTCACTCAACGACTGACCGAGCCGTTGATAGAATAACTCACTTGTTTTGACTAAAGACTTAACTCGACCGTGATTTGTTTTCAACGGAAGACTTAACACCCTTGAATTTGGTTAAGTTTGTTTTAATACTTGGTTTTAGCACTCGATTGATTATCAATTGGATAGCAAATTTATCAAACAGATATAAAAATAGGATGCATAAATTAAAGTCTTTGAAATGTAAATGACACAATAAATTTTTATAGAGGTTCAAGATGGGGTAATTCTTCTACTCCTCTCTTCTCCAACTCCTGGAGGAATCCACTAAGTATTGATCAATATACTGAGTGGTTAATAGTCCGTATACAAGTCTTGATCACACAAATGACTTGATCCTTTGGGACTCGATCCGAGATGCCTTGGTCACACAAATGGTTTCTCGTGCGACTCGACTTCTTCATAGGGCAAAACCGCCTTGCTACTAGAACCCACTTGCTCAAGCTTCTTGGATTTGATCACGAAGCCCTCCAAAAACTTGAGACTGGTTCGACCTTGAACCTTCCTACAATCCTCCGTGGAATGTAGACCCCTTGATTCTTCAAAAATTTCCTCTTCAACTGATTGAAGTTATCTTTCCTTCACAGGTGAGTGTTGGATTGATTTCCTTCGTAATGTAGGCTTGAGGATTGATCTTGAATGATTTGAGAATATTTTTGGTTACAGTTCAAATGTTTGCTTGAATGTTCGTGGTTTTGGTAATCAAGGTAACCCCTTCTCAAATAAACTCCTCAGCCTTTTATAGTGATCTTTTAAAAATCTGCCCGTTGAAGAGATAGGCTTATTTTTGAAAGTCACTTGTGGTCGTTGGCTTGTCTTGTTGCAGTTCTTGGAATTGCCATTTCCTCGTATGAATGATTCTTCAGCTTTTTAGTGTTCTGACACAGGTGCAGTGCTTCCCATTGGTTTATTCCTCTTGCGCTCTTCTGGGACTGAGCACTTCAAGAAAGGTAGTATGGAAGTATTACTTGTTTAAGTAATTCTCTTGATTTCTGTGCAACGGATCTCTTTCTTTTATCTCGACTTTACTGCATTTCCTTGACTTCCCCAGGCGACTTCGAGTCAGCTTCCAATCATTGGATGACTCTTCTGTCACTTCAACTTGAGACTTGTCTATCTTGAGTTGACTTGACCGATACTCCACTCACCGCATCTCACCGCACCTTGATCGAGTTCCTATCTTCTCTTCTTTGCCATACTCACCGCCTCACAAAGTGAGTCTTCCTTCTAGTCTCCAGTTGTCTTCTTGCATGTTCAGGCATAGCTGACTTAACTGAGCTCGATCAGCCCTATCTATTACAACGCAATTTACAACAAAAATGGGGTGCCAACTTCCTATTCTAAGTTTTGCATGGCATTCATCAAAATCTACAAAATAATTTCCCAACAGAAGCAATGTTCACTTGTTTTATTTCCCAAATAGAACCAAAATATGTGTCTCAAGCATTGGATGACACACATTGGATTCAAGCCATGCAAGAAGAGATGAATTAGCTTGAAAGGAACAAAGTATGGGAATTGGTGCTAAGACCAACCCATCAGAATGTTATTGGCACAAAATGGGTTTTCAGAAACAAGATGAATGAGGAAGGATCTGTGGTAAGAAACAAAGCAAGATTGGTAGCCAAAGGGTATTGCCAAGAAGAGGGAATAGATTTTGATGAAACCTTTGCTCCTGTTGCAAGATTAGAAGCAATAAGGATGTTTCTTGCCTATGCTGCTCACAAGAACTTCACTGTATATCAAATGGATGTGAAAAGTGCATTCTTAAATGGACTGTTAGAGGAAGAAGTCTATGTTGAACAACCTCCAGGTTTTAAGCAGAAGACCATTAGAGATAAGGTGTACAAGCTCAAGAAATCATTATATGGATTGAAACAGGCACCAAGAGCATGGTATGATACATTGTCACAGTTTCTAACTGATAATGGATTTACCAAAGGCAAAGTGGACATAACACTCTTCAGAATTCAAGATGGAGAGAGTATACTGCTTGTTCAAATATATGTGGATGATATCATTTTTGGATCCACAAATAAAGAGTTATGTGATAAGTTCTCAAACCTCATGCAAGGCAAATTTGAAATGATCATGATGGGAGAACTGTCTTTCTTCCTAGGACTTCAAGTTAAGCAATTGAAGGATGGAACTTTCATAAGTCAAACAAAGTACACCAGAGATTTAATGAAGAAATTTGGTATGGAAGCGAAGTCTTCTGTGAAAATACCAATGAACACATCAGTCAAGATGGACATGGATGCAGATGGCAAGGCTGTAGATCAAACAAGATACAAAGCACTTATTGGATCACTGCTCTATTTAACAGCCAGCAGACCAGACATCACCTTTGCAGTAGGTGTATGCGCAAGATTTCAATCTGCACCAAATGAGAGCCACATGACTGCAGCTAAGAGAATCCTAAGATATTTGAAGGGATGCCAGGAAGTTGGCTTATGGTATCCAAAGGAAGGTGGATTCAAGCTTATTGGTTACTCAGACTCTGACTATGCTGGATGTAGAGTTGACAGGAAGAGTACTTTAGGTACATGTTAAATGCTTGGAAACAGATTGGTTTCCTGGTTTAGTAAGAAGCAAAACTCAATAGCCACATCCACAGCTAAAGCAGAGTACATAGCTGCGGGCAGCTGTTGTGCCCAAGTCTTATGGATGAGACAACATCTGAGAGATTATGAAATTGAAGAAAAAGAAATTCCAATTATGTGTGATAACACAAGTGCTATTGCTATCACTCAGAATCCTGTGTTGCATTCAAGAACAAAGCACATTGATGTTAGATATCATTTTATAAGAGATCATGTTGAAAAGAAAGACATCACTTTGGAATATATCTCAACTGATAAGCAGTTAGCTGACATATTCACCAAGCCCTTATGTGAATCAAGATTTGAAGAGCTTAAGCATGAGCTAGGGTTAATTGATCTGAGTTAACACTCAGAAGACTCAATGAGAAGAGATGGAAGAGAGAAAGTGAGAAATGAACAAGTTTTTCACATCAGCCAAGTGAAACAGCCATATCGGAAAGTCAGATGTATCGAGTTAGCTGACAGCTAAGTCGCTTAATGAAAAAGAGAGAAGAAGAGTTAAGTCACTTGTGAAATAAGCTAAGTCATTTATGAGCTAAGTGACAAAAACGCAGTCAGCGTAATAATGACGGGTACAATCAAAAGCTGCACAATAAGCATATGATTGGATATAAATGCTGCAGCATTAAATGCGAGGAATTAAATACGGTTGGACGTGCTAAATATTAGCCGTTGATCTTGATCAAATTTCAAAATCCAAAAGCCCGTCCTTTCATAACCCTTATATACGGTTTTTAGTCTTCTCTCTCACACTTTACTGAAACTGTTCATCTTTCAAACAAAATAAAGCAAGTTCTTTGCTCTCTCGCAAACCCTATGTGTTCTCAAGCCAGTTTATCAATTTTTAATCAGTAAAATTATCTACAAATGGCTCCAAAGTTCAATTTCGTCAAGTTATCGAAGCAAATCCACTCAGGATTGTCCGTGGATTTTGAAGGCATGATGAAGTAGGGTTTGGATGAAACCCTAGTGAAGAAGATCGCAGAAATGTTGGAAAAGTCAGGTCTTCAGGCTTTTCTGACTTTGGAGTACTCGCACACTTACCTTGAAGAGGTGGCGCAGTTCTATGTGAATGCGGAGGTGCATGACGAAGGCATCAAGTCTTCGTCCACCGCAGGGACATTATGATAACTTCTAAAGACCTTGCGGAGCACTGTTTGTTGCCGTCTGAGGGCATGTCCGATAATAAACGGTGATGTTGACTTGGCTGCCGCATGAAAAAGAAGTAGCCAAACCTGAGTGTGCTGCTAAGGCGGTCTACACAACTGAGAAAAAGTTGCTGAAGGACGACTATCACAAGTTGATGGATGTCGTCTCAAAGTTTGTAGACATGAAGTTTGGCAGCTTTAACCAGCTGTCAAAGACTAAGCTGATCGTCATGGCTGCGATCATGCAGGGAAAGAAAGTTAACTGGACTGAGTTCGTGCACAGCAGACTCTGCCAGAATGTTGTAAATAAGTCATACAAGGAAGATGGATCCTTTGGAGGATCACTCGGATATGGCCTGGTAATTGGCCATCTGATGGAAGTGAACGACATTCCCCTTCAACATGGAAAGCCTTTCCATGTAAACAAGAAGATGTTCTGGGCTAATCTTTCAGGAGCCCTGAAGAGAGCCCATGCGTAGAGGGCGGATACAAGTGAGGGGGAATCAGATGACCCCGAGGACACAACTGTCACATCCCCTCCCAAGAAGAAAGGTGCAAAGAAGAAGGCTACCCCTGCAGCAAAGGAACAGGATGCACCTGCCCCTGCAGCTGAGTCACCTGCTAGAGCAGCCGTGTCTCCTGCCCCTACAGCCGAGGCTGAGAAGGAAGCACAAATACCTTCTCCAGCTATAAGGAAGAAGAGGACTGCCAAGACGACAAGGGCAGCTACCTCTAAGAACACTCAGAAGTCCTTTACTTTCGAAGAACCGGAGGAAACAGAACCATACATTCCTCTGGTTAAAACCAAAAGAAGAAGGATAGTTAAGCTTTCAGAGCGTGAAAGGACAACTGAGTCTACTACTCAGCTGGAGAAAACATCTGAGACTGCTAACACTCGAGAAGTGCAGTCTCCTGAAGTAGTTGATGAAACTGCCAAGACTGCTGATGGTCATCAGCAGAGGCCCCCATAAGACACAGCTGTGAAGAGAACAACTGAGGACAAAGAAGCAGCTGAGACAACTGAATCTCAAGGTGAAAAAGTTGTCTCTCCACCTGCAACTGACGCTGCTGAAGGTGAAGAGCAGCAGAGCATGCTACCATCCATTCCAGAAAAGTAAGGACAAGAAGAGAAGGATGAGGATGATGATGTTATCGTACTCTCTCCAGTATATCCAGACATCCAGCGTCGTCTACGTGAATGGAGGGCGTGGAAGCTATTCCACTCAAGGGTGCAGTTTGAACGCCCTGAGTTTATCGAAGAAGAAGAGGAGTTGCTGCAATTTCTCGAAGTCAACACTATTCTTCAGGCTCTTGATGAAGATAATTGCCTGGATATTCTTCACATCTACAAGGAGAAGGAAAAAGCTAAAGCAGTTGAGGAAGCAGAAGCTCTCGAGAAAGCCAGTATATGTCCTCTTACTGGAACTCTGGAACACACTCACCCTCATATAAATGTGTTCTCGGAGAGTGATGAAGACATGGATCCCATTGCTACAACAGAAAAGTTAGACATGCAGCAAGCTCTGAGGGAATCCAGGGTGATGCATGAGAAACAAATGTTTGAAGGACCAGGAGAGTCCTCACAATCTATCCTGAAGATAGACCCATTGGAAGTAGTGCAGCAGATCGCCACAGTTATTGCTGCAACTACATCCCCTGTGCACTCGGAAGAAAGGCCCAAGGGACTTGGTGATGAAACTGGGAATTTGGGCACCCAAGTTGAGCCAACCCCTACTGAAGGTGTTTTACCACCTGCCCCAACGGTTGAGCACTCAACGAAGCAGCCGCGTGTCTGGAGAAGAGTGACCCCGTCATCAGTCACTCAGCGAGTGTGCCAGCTGAGGGGGAAACTCAATCCACTGCAGCAGGGTCGGAGGATGCTGCAGATGACTCCATATTGAAGAAATGAGGTGGAGTGGAAACTAAAAAAGAACCACGATGGTTGACATTGATGAAGCTCGGACAATACTGTCCCGGTGAAATGTGTGTCACCGCTTTGCAGACGACGACGACATCGCATTGTTGCAGGAGAGGCATAGGATGGAAATGCCCCGCGAGTTAACACTCTGGGTAGTGAAAGTGCAATCCAAGGGGTTGAGACTACTTCGGATGCCATGGTCCAAGACCCTAAGACAGCTGCGACTGTCGAAGGAAATGTAGAAGGCCTCGCTGTAGTTGAGACTGCTGGAGGTGTTGAAGGCCCAAGGGAAGTTGAGACCTCCCTGGGTAAAGCTCAAGAAGTTCATGTTAGATAAATGTGTTTATCATGATATTGATGATTTTGTTCAAATGGGTTTTTAAACCAAAACAATGTCCCTAAATGTTGTCTAAATACTTCCGATTGTTTTAAAATATTTTTACTATTTTTCGGAGTATTTTTTGGAGTTTATTTTCGATAAAAAATTGGACAACACATTTGTTTTAAACGACTGTCGCCTATATAGGGCAACCCATAGCTGAGTTGAGTTTTGAAACAGAAAATGGGACGTAGAAAAAATGAGGGAGGGCAACCGGTCGACCAGGTGGTCGACCGGTGAGGGCGACTGGTCGACCCCTGGGCAACCGGTACCTGGGAGTGCCCTCTTGAAGCCTGTCTTCTCTGTTTCGTATTTTAAATACCCCCAACCGGTCATGGTCTAGGGCGACCGATCGCACCCCCCTTCGACCGGTCCCCCTATGTAAAAATCGCAGAAATTCAATTTCAATCTTATCTCTGCGTGACCGGTCGCACCTCCGTTTTATCAACAAACTATCCGTTGCATTTTCAGACAGCTTTTCCCTATTTTGTGGGATTGATTTCTAACAGCTATTTTGATGATTTTAAATGGTTTCTTTTGCAGCAAATCACTCCCCAAGGAGGAGCCTATGTCTGGAAATCAAAGCCAAGACCTCTCCTATAAATAGAGGCTTCATTCAAGCAACAAGACACAACACTCTACACAAGCAAAGAGCAAACAAGCAAACACTTTCATATATCTTGTTGTATTAGCCTTAGCACTTTCACTTGCACAAATTTGAGGTCTAGGCTTTCAATTCTTGATTACACTTGTACTCTTATTGTATCATTCATCATTGAGTTGTAATCTTGATTTTTGGTCATCATTCAACACAAGACATCCTTGTGAGTATTCTTGTGGTAAGAATACACTTGGGTGATCTAGGTGATAGGTGTTTGAAGGTTGTGGTAATCTTCAAAGGTGTTGTAAGAGGGTTGTGGTAATCCTCAAGGTGGTGTAAGAGGGTTGTGGTAATCCTCAAGGTGTTGCAAGAGGGTTGTGGTAATCCTCAAGGTGTTGTATTATTAATTTTGGTAATTAATAATTTTTTTTTTCTTTTTTGAAATCCATCGCGGATATACTGGGGTGGCAGAGGATTAGGCCCTAGGTGGGTTGAACCTCTTTAAATCGAAGTGTGCTATTTAGTTTCCGCACTTAGCATTTCTTCTTTGCTTGAATTTTCGAAAAAGAGGGCAAAATTGGAAAAACCGAGATAATCTATTCACCCCCCCTCTAGATTATCGTAGCCACTTGGACTAACAGTTCAGAACATCCCTCCTGTTAACATTGATGCATCTGAGAAGGAGATTAGTGCACTTCATGACTCCCAGGAAAACCCTAACATATCATTTCTGGGGTCTGAAGATGAAGCTGAGTCCATACCTGTTGAACATCAATAGGACCCAGCTGAGGATGTTCTCCCGCAGACGAGTCAGTCGAGTTTTAAAGCTGCTCATCAAACATTCAACTTCGATGATGAACCAAGCCCCAAAGTTTCATCATCATCCGATGACGCTGATATTGCAGCCGAGAACCAGGTACTTCACTTAGCAAAATCCACTGAGGCCGAAGAAGTTGTTAAGATAGTTGAGGCTCAGTCCGCTGGCCAACCCATTTCAAAAGGCCCAGCTGAAACCGAGTCATCTACGCAGGCTCCCACAGCTGCAGTAGACTGAAATTTCAATCCCTTATGTGCGAGATGATACTTTTGAGCAATTATTTCCCTTTTCACTTGAACTGCCAGAGCTAGAGGAAGAGACATCTAAAGAGCAGCGATGATACATCGTTCGAGAAGATCCAGTAATCCCTACAGACTCCATTGTGCCAGCAAACTTTGATTTCGATGCAAAATGGCCGACAACTGAATCAGGTGTGGCAACTGAGATCCGTGAAGTCTTCAAGATGATCTGTGCAGAGATTGAGAAGATCGAATGGCACCAGGCGTCATTAGATCTACGTCTGGACAATAGAGATGCCACCCTCACAACAGATTTAAGAGGGATAGTGGTAAAGATCAGGGAGTGGTGTCAGCAGCAGAGTGCAATGCGATATGAGCAAGTTCGCTATTTCAAAGCATTGTACAATAAAATGTTTGTTTGGAGTGCTGACAATGCTGATATGAAGCAGAGGATGCAGGCTTATATGGAGAGATTGCATGCCTCCCACACAACTGAAATGGAGTTACTGCGTGAATTCCATCGAAAAGAAATTCTACGTCTTGAGGAGAACATGAATATGAAGTTTAGCCTTCTCATGGCTGAAATGAAACTTGTGGCAGCCGAATCAAAGGCCACTCGTTTAGAATTTGGAACAGCACATGCCGCAGCAGACTCAAGCGAAACTCAACTCTCAAAGTGACTCGACTTCATGCTCGCTGGAATGTTCCCCGGGGTCCCTCTCTCCTTTGATGTTGCCAAAAAGGGGGAAGAGGAGTACCTAAGGAATTTGAAAGAAGAAATAGCAGCTGGGAAGAAAAAGGGAAAAGCAGTTGAGGGGGAAAAGTCAAAAGTATTTGACACTAATGATTGCTGAAATCCCTCAGCAGGGTCATGTGATAGACTCAATAATCAGCAAACTTCCAGTAACTCTGCCGATCGAACACTCTGTTGCGCCCATGTCAGAGAAAAGATAGATTGTAGTAGCAGATCAGTTAGAGTTCGATAAAAAGACGGATGCCCACATTAAAGCATTGATGAGACAATTCGGTGGCATTCCGGTAGGGAAGGATCAAGATGCTATTCCAGATGACGGATCCAAGCCATGATCTGTTGAAGAATTTAAGACGCTCGAATCCAAAGGCTATTTCTAGAAGATGTCTGTAGCCCAAGCCTGGGATCTCATCTTTGGGAGAAAGTCGGAGTAATGCGAAGAAGGCGATAGACAATGATTACTACAATGACCATTCTCGCTAGTAAGCGAAGACTCTGTCTGATATACACCCAGGGGAGGAGGAAGAAGTGGTGGAGGAAGAGGTTTTCAACCTAGACCTCTACCCAAAAATATCGAATATGTAAATCCCGGCAAGAAGGGAAGGATCAACTGGGTTGGGTATGATGAAGTAGCGAATCTGGAAGTGGCTAGGAAGAATGCTGACTACGTGAAAAGAATAGAAGAGGAAAATAGAAGACAAGCCCATCTATGGCAAGAGAGGCAAGAGAGGAAGCGAAAAGATGATGTTGCGAAGAGAGCTTATGAAAAGAAGAAAGCAGCTAAAGAAGAAAGAAAAAGAAAGAGAGCTGATGATGACAGAGCTAAAGAGGAAAGAAGGAGGCAACAAAGACGATGAAGTGTTGCTGCGAACCCTTCATGTATTTTACTCTTGTAAATACATCTTTGTGTAAGTCATCTGTATATTCAATAAAGTGTTTTGTAATTTCTCACTTTATATTTGTATCTTAGCATAGATTCTTGTCATTTGCTTAGCTTTAAATATGCTCTGATACACTTTGTAAACAGCTGTGTAAAGGACAAGAATGCTATGATCAATAAAATAATTGATTCTGCGCATACATTCTTTGTTACTGCATTGTCTGTATGTATCTTTGTTATTTACATGTTGTTTAATGATTTTAAGTTTTGGCATCATCAAAAAGGGGAAATTTATTTGATAGATTTTGATGAATGCCATGTAAAACTTAAACGAGAAAGTTGGCACCCCATTTTCCTTGTAATTTTCATTGTAATAGATAGGGCTGAAAAAGCTGAGTCAAGTCAGCTATGCCTGAAAATACAAGAAGTCAATCAAGATCAAGTGAAGACTCATTGTGGAGCAGTGAGTATGGCCAAGAAGGAAGATCAAAAACTTGACTGAAGATGTATCAGCTGAGGAACAACTGTGTGAAGTGTCAATCTAAGTCATCTCAAGAAGCCAAGTCACAAGTTGAAAGTGACAATTGAGTCTTCAAATGATTGAAGCAGACTCAAATCACCTGGGGAAATAGGCAGCAGCCAAGAGAAGTCAACTGAAAGTAATCCGTTGCACAGAAGTCAAGAACATTACTTAAATAAGTAATACTTCCATGCTGCCTGGTCTTAAAGTGCTCGTCCCAGAAGTGTACAAAAAGAATAAACCAATGGGAAGCACCTCACCTCGTGTCAGAACCTGAAAATCTGAACATTCATTTAATACAAGGAAAGGTCTACATCTCAAGATTGAAGACCAAGAAAAGACAATCCAACGAATACAAGTGTCTTTTGAAAATCAGCCATTCTCTTCAACGGGCAGATTTTTAGTTCACTATAAAAGGGTGAGGAAACTCATTGAGAAAAGGTTACCTGAACCACGAACAACAAGCAATAGTTAAACTGTAACATGCAAATATTCTCAAGATATTCAAGCAAAATCCTCAAGCCTGAAACTCGAAGGAAATCAATCCAACACAAAGCTGTGAAGGAAAGACAACTTCAAACTGTTGAAGAGGAAACTTTTGAAGAATCAAAAGGGGTCTACTTTCTAAGGAGGATTGTAGGAAGGTTAAAGGTCGAACCAGTCTCAAGTTATTGGAAGGCTTGGTGATCAAATCCAAGAAGCTTGAGAAAGTGAGTTGAAGTAGCAAGGCAGCTGCCCTGTGAAGAAGCTGAGTCGGAAGAGAAGCCAATTGTGTGACCAAGGCATCTCCAGAATGAGTCCAAGGAGCAAGTCAGTTGTGTGATCAAGACTTTTCTCTAGAATGATAACCACTTTGTGAACTGATCATTACTTAGTGGATTCCTCCAGGAGTTGGAGAAGAGAGGATTAGAAGAATTACCACATCTCCGAACCTCTATAAAATCATTTGTGTCATTTACATTTCAACACTTTTATTTCTGCATACTTACTTATATCTGTTGATAATTTGCTATCCAACTGATTAAAAACTAAGTGCTAAAATCAAGTGTTAAAACAAGTTTAAATCAATTTCAAGGGTGTTAAGTCTTCCGCTGAAAAACTTAACACAACCAAGTTAAGGTTTAGGCTAAACAACTGAGTTATTCTATCAACAGCTCTATCGAGTCTTTTGAGTGACTAACTCTGCTGATTAAGTAACTATCTTAGCTGTCTCTCAAGGATTTAGCTGTGTGTTAACTCTGTAATATTTTAAAAGGACTAAAATCGAAAAGTTGGTAAGGTTTATTCAACCCCCCCTTCTAAACCTTACTTACACCCCTTGGGACCTACAGGCTATAAAGTGTCCAGATTTCCCGCATTTAAAGCAAGAGTTGTCTCTTACCTTCCTTGCCTTATTTGCATTTACAAACTTGGCAAACTTTCTTACTAGGTGGCGGTTTCTTCATCATCTTCGTCACTAGCATAATAAGAATTATTTGATGTAGATGCTAGACCTTTGAGAATTGATTGCATACCCGGTTAAGAGGTGGATGATTTAGAATTCTTCATTTATTTGATATAGACTTCATATATAAGAAGGTTTCCAATTAGCTCATCGAACTTGAGAGTTTCAAGATTTTGAGCTTACGTGATAGTCGTGACCTTCTCGGACCAAGAACCCGGTAGAGCATTAAGGACTTTTGTGACTTTATCTTCCTCGGAAATAATTTTTCCAAGTGCTAGAAGAGGATTGAGAATATGATCTAGCCTTTCCACTATTTTCGAAATGGTTTCACTTTCGAACATAGTGACATTTTTGAAATCTTTAACAAGCATTGTTTTACGAGCTTGTTTCACCTTCTTGGTTCCTTCATAGATAGTTTCTAATTTCATACATACTTTGTGTGTGGATCTTATTCCCCAAATATAATTATATTCGAAAGCGATAAGTGAACAATGAAGAATGCTTAAGGCCTTATCGTTTAGGGATAATAATTTCTTCTCGTCGTCATTGAGCAACTCATTCTATGACGGCATTCCATATATCAAAACCGCAACCCTGGAGAAAGCATTCCATTCTATCTTTCCAAAAGGCATAATTGTGGGCGTCAAATAGTGGCGGCTTGTTTGTTGAGGCGCCGATGGTGAGTTAGGTTTCGTTCGTAGCCTTGGATCTCCTCTTTACTCGCAAAGATGAAACAAGCTTGCCAAAGAGTTTGGCTTTGATACCACTTGTTAGTCCAAGTGGCTACAAAAATCTAGAGGGAGGGGTGAATAGATTTTCCCGATTTTCCGATTTACGCCCTCTTTTTCAAATATGAAGCTGGTGAAGAAGTAGAAGTACACAAATTAAATCAACACACAATGATTTGTAGAGCTTCAACTCACCTAGGGCCTACGTGTTCTACCACCCGGTATGTCCGAATGGACTTTGAAAAGGAAAAAGTTTATTAATAAATACCAAACTATTACAACTTTTACCTTGAAGAGTATCAAATTCTTCTTACAACACCTCCTATGAAGATCACCAAAATCTTCTTACAACAACGAAGAGCACCAAACTCTTCAACCCCTAGATAATCAACCAAGTGTGTTCTTACCACAAGAACACTTAACAAATATGTCTTGTTTTGAATGATTTGAAACAATTAATATTACAACTCAAAAGATGTATACAACTTTGTAAGTGCAAGTGTAATCAAGAAAGAAAGTCTATCAATCTAGATATAAAAGTAATGTGTTAGGCTTAATACAACAAGAATGTGAAAATTAAGATTTAGAGAAATTTGTTGATTTCTTGTTATGCTTTTGTAGATTAAAGTGTAGTGTTTGATCCTTTAAATTTTTCATCTATTTATAGGAGAGCCTCATGATTTTATTGCCAACATAGGCTCCTCCTCCATCTTCATTTTTGTCTACAAAAGAAGGATCAAAATTTCTGCAAAAATTGTTAAGAAATGATAAAGTAAATCATGCGATAAGTGGCTGAACAACGGATAGAATTTGCTATCAAAAATCATAGGACAACCGATCGCTATGTTGAAAATTCGAATGTTTAAATCGTTAAATTAAGATTTGACAGAGGTTGTCGGGGGTTCGACCAGTCGCAGTCATAGGACGACTGATCGCCATAGGGTGCGACCAGTTGCTCTATGGTTTGACCGATTGACGTATAAATAGAGAGATTTCAATCAAGAACAACTCATCCCAGGCACCGGTCGCCCTCCCCCTTTTTCTTTATATGTTTTGTTATGTCTTAAGAAAACTTTTCAGGTTAGGTTGCCCTATAGGGCGATCGATCGACCTTAGTACAAAGAGTTTATCCAATTTTTGTCAAAATAAAAATTCAAGAAGTGCTTTAAAAACTTAGTAAAAATCACTTAAAATGTTTTGAAGCATTTGGGCAACATTTGGGAAATCACTTTAATGTAGCACTATTGGGGAAGTTGGGATGGAAACTTGGCAAAGAGTCAGATGTGTTGGTGACAAAAATCTTCAAAGCTAAATATTTCCTTATGGGGAATTTTTTGAGTGTTAAACTAGGAAATAATTCTAGTTTCACTTGGCGAAGCATTCAGAATTCTCAAGTAGTGCTTCAAAAAGGATTAAGGTGGATGATTGGAAAATGAGATAGATTAAGGTTTGGGGTGATGCATGGTTGAGAGATGATGAAAATTTCTATGTTGAAACTCTAGTTGATATAAATTTGCAGAGTATTAGTGTGAATGAGTTATTCATAACAGGCAGAAGGGAGTGGGATTTGGAAATGGTGGAAGAGTTATTCTGTCAAAGAGATGTGGAGTTCATTTCTTGTATCCCTGTAACCGATTTGGTGGAAGAGGATAACAAAGTTTGATATTTTGATAGAAAAGGGAAGAACGGAGTTAAGGGTGGGTATAAAATTGCTTGAGGGACTTTTTGGGAAAAACCTGTGGAATCTCCAAATTCCATCTAAGGTGAAACATTTTGTTTTGAGAGTGATTAAAGATTGTCTTCCTACTGGATGTAATTTGGCAAGAAAGAATATTATGGTGGAGAATTATTGTGTTATCTGTCAAAGAGAGTTGGACACTTGTTGGCATACCTTCACGTCTTGTGACTTTGCTGTCAAATGCTGGGAGCACGCTGCATTGAAGATTGTGGGGGAGGAGTGTAAGGAAAATGTTGAGTCATTACATAATTTGTTCAAAATGTGGTGCTTATTCCAACTGTAGAACATGTGAACAAGATTTGTGTGGTTATTTGGAATATTTGGAGACAGAAATGCAGAACTTTGGGATAAAACACATAATACAACAAGAGGTACTAATTGCTGCTGTCAATTGTCTATATGAGTGGTTTTCTGTGAAGTGTGGGAATAAAAATGGAGTACAGGGACTTATTCAGTGGAAAAGATAAGTTATTGGAAGAAACCTTTAAACTCCTATCTCAAGTGTAATGTCGATGCTTCTATTTGCAATATAACAAAATCAACTGGGATTGATATGGTTATTCAAGATGATTTGGGCGCGTTCTATGTAGCTCGGTGTATTTCTTTTTAGGGCCACTAGTAAAGAAGAGAAACTATGTATTTTGAATAAAGTTTTATATATTTATTAAAGGATTTACTAATTTACATCATACAATGTATTTTGATTTAAAAACAAAACTTGTCAAATTTAAAAATTATATATTTACGAAATAAAAGCTTAGTCAATACATATGAAGCCAAAAATAGATGCTAAGAACTCAAAATGAAAATTATCATATATTTAAATGCAATGGTGATTTAAAAAGTAATGATCCTTCACAAACTCAAGTTACATCAATCCTTCTTTTTTATTATTTTGGTGACTATAACTTTCTTCTTTTTTGAATAATGTGAGATTTGGATATTTCTAGCTCTAATTGAAACAATGAAGAGTGTCTTTGTTATTATATGAGATTTAGATCTCAACACATTCTTCCTTAATTTCTTTTTGGTTTTTATTTATCTATTTTAATCATCTCATTTTCTCGTTTTCATCACACTACATAATTCGACTGCACATGATTGCTTCATGTATTTGATGTTTTTCTTTCTTTATCCTTCTTCAAAATGATTTTTATTTTAAAAATGACTTATTTTCAAATTTTAACATATTATAATTCTATTTTACTTGTTAATTTTAGGATTTTTTGGAATAAAACTATGATCATTTCCCAATAAATATCCTTTCACCATTATTAATCAATAAATTATACAACTTACAGGATATAATGACAATGGATTAGAAAAAGATAATTGCAAAAGAATTAAAAGAACAAAGTTATCTAATTTTAAAACCCAAGTGATAATTTAATTGTCCAAACTCTTGTTCATTATACAATTACTATTTAAAATATATTACATTAGTCTTCTTTTCTTTGACATAGCAAATCAAGATGTTCACTCTTTATTTGGTTCATGCAATTGCATCTTGAAAAATATAACATCATCAACTGCAACTTAATTCCAACAATATTGAGATCGGTGGCATGAAGTTTATAGTTTTAATTACTTGTCTAAAATTAGTTAACATAATAAATGCATGCAAAAAGCAAAATAGCAAAGTTTTACGTCGAATGTCCATCCAACCACAACTTTCAATTATTTTTAGAAAAAATATAAATAACGCAAATAAATTTTTCAAAAATGTTTATTAAATTTATACCATCTAAGAAGAATGTGTACATACTATTATCAAAATTATTATAAGATAAAGGCATAAAACAAATCGCTAGTTTTAAAACCTTCACTTCATACATTGAAAATGTGGGTTGCAGGTGGAAGACATGCATTGTTTCTCAAAAATTGATGAATTTAGTCTAAGTTTCGCCTGCATGTTGATATATTACGTTTGAATTTGCATTTTTTTTTCTAAAACAAATTTATTATTGATTTAAATTTTCTATGTTGGTTATGTTAGAGAAAATGGTAAATTTATCTCAAAACCAGTTTGGCGTATTATTCTCAATAATATTGAATATGGTGAAAACATTGAGTGAAAAAATGATATATAACTGATGTTGCTTTTTAGGCATATCACTCCAAGTCAACGTTTTTGGATTAGTTAAGTCTTCTTTTTCCAAAGTTGGAAGTCTTCAGTACTGGGAACTTGCTTGCAACACCAACAAACGTTTCCGGCTATACTCCGGTTTATGTTGTAAATTCGTTATCTAATGTTAGAACCCATCTCCCAAAAACCTGAACTAATTATGAAACATGTGAATTATTGATCAAGTAATCCACAAGAATTAAGCACACAAATTCATAAATAGATAGGTCAAAACAATTCATACGAAACAAACTAAATCAAAGATAAATCAAATCCATAGTCAACATCAAGTTCTAAAATTAAGATGAATTTACCTAGACATGATCGTTTCCAAATTCATACACAAATCATTAAACGACATATGCAACATGGAAAAGATAAAAAAGATGTTATAGACTATGATAATGAATTACCCTTGTGTGGAAGAATAAATCTTAACGTTTTTGAACCTTTCGTGCTCCTTTGTTGTTAATTCTCTCGCGTAGTTTCTCAAAAATCTCTTTTTTTTTTCTGTCTTCAAGTCATCAGTTTCTCTCCCTAGATGTTATATTAGCTGCTAGGTAAATCTCCCTTTTATAGATGCCTTTTTGGACCCCTTTTTCAGTTCTCGCATAATAAGAAAACAAACCCGCGCAACATAACATTTAGCAGGGGTCGGGTTAATTGCTCCCACAAACATGACCGTGCACATCAACACGACCATGTGCACAAACATGACCTGGTCGCGTGGCCCAAACGTTTGAATTAACTCCTGGAGTCTGAATCAAAGTTGTAGCCCTATATCTTAACTTTCCGTAGCAACTTGAATCGGCTCAATATCCATTTTGTAGAGAGAGTTATGGTCCAAATACTAAACCCTAATAGTGTTGAAAACTGTTGACGCGTTTGGACGTTTTTGAAAGCAATCCCCTGTTGTTCGATTGTTCATGCTTCTTTTCTTTGCATTTTCATCCGTTCTTTGGTTCTTGACTTACCCTTTGGGACATGCTATCATTTTCTTCCAATTTAGCTATATTTCCTACAAAAATAACCAGACAACCGTAGTATCATGCCCAACAAGAAAACGAATCTACATACGCTCGATGTACATGCAATTGTGTTAATTATATACCAAAATCCTCAAAAATGCATGCATAATATTCACTTATAAAATCCCTCCAAACATAAGATGTTGCTAGTCCTCGAGCAACAAAAAAAAGAATATAAGCATGTATTCGAGTGAATTTTATCAAAACAATTAGAGAAAACATGTCCTATAGGCAATTACGTCAAGTTTCAAACTCTAACTCGCATCATGATACTCATTCTCAAAAGCTCTTAGTTACTGAAAATTGACGTCAAGCAATATTATTTCAAGTGTTCAGCATCACGATCCCTCACCGGATAAGTGTATTACTTAAACTCTCAAAGTGTATAGATGGGATAATCGAGGCTCACGTCAATTCGAAGAAAGTGATTTATCATAGGCTTGCAATTTATCTATTCTAGCAGCTACTAAATAGGTGCACAAAATACAAATCAAAAGGACTATTCTTTGGTTATAATGTCAGCCCTCTGGTTCGGGTAGGAAAGTATTGTCCAAGTTAAAATTCCATATACTAAGATCCAATAAATGCACTCAATAACAACTTAAGCTTCTCAAACCACCCTTTCTACATCCGCTCTCCATAGCCTCCTTTTTTTTCTTTTTTTCTTTTTCGCGGCACTGAACTCTCATAAAATCTCATTATGAATTAAGTCTACGAGTTCACACATATCAATCAGAATTATCATCTTTTTTTATTTTTTTGTATTTTAAACCAACTCCTGTAAACCTCATCCACCCTATCCATCCCACACCAACTTACTCAACTCTACATGCTCAAGTTCTAGGGCAAAAGATATATCAAGTTGAGGCTCGTAATGTGGCTATAAAAAATAAGGCAACATGCTCAAATTGGTTAACTAGGGAATTTTATATTCATGGGTAGGCTTTTGGCTAGAAAGGCTGAAAAATCAATGATGGCCTTTTATCATTTTCATGTTTTTGCACTCCTTATATAGCCTTGAGATAGAACCAAAGCAAGTTCTAGAAATCACATTATACGAACGACATTCACACACAAGAAAATAAGAATGTGCTTAATTAATAGTCAAGGTCAAAAGCTCACATGCTTATTTTCACAACATTTCTAATACTAAATTTTCTCAATCACCACCAAATTATGCAACCAATATACTTTCTCAAATATCATACCATATGCACACAATATTTTCAACCGAACAATCATCACTTATATAAAGTCAAAAAAGTCATTCATCAAAAAAATATTTTCATCTTTTGCCGTGCTTATCCATAATCCCTAGGAAAGCGATAAATGTGCTAAAACAATAAATGTGCAAACAAAAGACAACAAATTCCTAATGCAATGCAATAATTATATGCTCTACATGTAATTCCTAAATGACATGCAACAATGGTCATCGCACCTTTCAACGATAAATTAACAATTCCCCCAAACTTGTTTGGCAATCTATTATAAAATGTACGAAGAGACTATCAATTAAACCAAAGAAAGCATGATAATCACTTACAATGAGCTCATTGGTGTGGAAGAGGTGAAGGGTAGGCATTGACCACTATGCCATTGCTCCATTCTTTTCAACAGCTCTAATATTTCTCGCTTGAAAATCTCAAAGTATTCACATGTTCTCGCAACCTTAGTGGGAACAACAAGTTCCTCTTCCATTGGATGGGTCTCGCTAGTGCCTAAGAATCCAGAGCAAAAATGTTCAGGAATAGGCTTACGTTCTTTTGGCGAAACAGGTAGTTCGTTAGCCGGATTTTTCTAAATTGATGGCTCCTGCACGACCGGGTCATGACCTTGAACATGGCCATGTGCAGTTGTTCCCGGATCCATTAATAGCTCTCACACGGGCCTGGCCATGCAAAATGGCACAGCTGTGTGCATCTTCCCGTTTGTTTATCATGTGGCACTATTCGATATCCTCTTGGAAATGCCATGCTTTATAGATTGAAAATATGATATGCTCGTCATTCACCCTTAGTTTCGGTTCCCCATTCTGTACATCTATCAAAGCTCTGCCCGTAGCTAAGAATGGTTGCCCCAAAATCAACAATATATCCTTATCCTCCTGAATGTCCAAAACAATAAAGTCCACCTCGAAGATGAACTTATCCACTTTGATGAACACGATTCAATTACTCCATTCGGATAAGTCAATGATCGATCTGCCAATTGCAGTGTGATAGATGTGGGTTTCACTTCACCTAATCCAAGTTTCCTGAAAATTGAAAAAGGCATAAGATTAATACTTGCTCCCAAATCACACAACACTTTCTTAAAGCAAGAACCTCCTTTTTCATAAGGGATAGTAAAACTCCCCGGATCTTTAAGGTTTTGAGGTAGCTTTCTTTGTATAATAGCACTTCATTCCTTTGTCAAGTCACCGTTTCGTACTCTTTCCAGCTTTCTTTTCTTAGCCATCACATCTTTTAAGAATTTCGGATAGTTGGGCATTTGTTCCAACGCGTCCGCAAAAGGAATATTGATATGAATTTTCTTGAAAATCTCAAGAAAGTTTGCGAATTGTGCCTCCAATGTCTTCTTCTGAAGTCTTTGCGGGAATAGAATCAGAACTTTGGTCTTGGTACTTTCCGGACAAAAATAATATTAGGTTGCTCATCCCTTTCTTTCTGCACCATCTTGGTCGATATCTTTGAGGCTCTCATATTCAGTACCTCTCCTTAAATGAATGGTTTTACATTATTCTCTGGGTTTATTTCAGTATCACAAGGGAATTTGCGTTTTTGATATTGGCTTCCCACTGTTGTTGCTATCTGAGCCACTTGTGTATCCAAAGACTTCAACCTGGCATTTACATTCATATTCAATGAGGAACATGTTTTTAATCCGATCTATATTCGCATCATCTTTGTTAAGTCTCTCTCTCATTTCTCCAATAAATGAGGTGAGCATAGCCTCCAATACTGGCTTCTTTTCTTTGATTTCGCGTCAACCCTGATTTCCTGCATTAAAACCCAATGGCGGCTGCAAACAATTTCTGTTATTAGCGTACAAAAATTCCCATGATTTTGCAATCCCAAATGATAATAAGTAGGCGCTTGGTTCCCCCTAATATTATTTAAGTTACTTTGCCCAACGAAATTTGCCTCTTCCTCTGCAACTGTTGTTTCTCTTGGAATAATCCACTGTGTTGCACTCAATTTCATTTTTAACATTGAAATTTGTTTGGTTAATTTGGCAAACTGATCATCACCCTGTAGTTCAGCAGCTCTTTTCACATTTCATCTCTCTATTGGCCATTGATAACTGTTATTCACCATCTCTTCTAGCATATTGGTGCCTCATCTCGATATTTTTTAAGCAGTGCACCTCCAGATGCGACATCAATAATGGTCCTTGTGTTACTGTTTAGACCATTATAAAAATACTGCACCTGTAGGTAATTCAGATAGCCATGTTGCGGACACTTCCTCCATAACTTCTTAAATCGACCCTAGGCCTCATACAATGGCTCATGACCCAACTGTCTAAACTATGCGATTTCACTCTTCAACAATGTCTTACTAGGTTGAAAGTACTTCGCTAAAAATCTCTGATTCAATTCTGTCCAATTAGCGGCATGTGGTGTTAATGAAGAAAGTCATCCCTTAGCCTTATCGCGTAGTGAGAATGCAAAAAGGCGGCATTAAATAGCATCTTCAGATACACCATTCTGCTTAATCGTGTCACAAATCTCTAGAATTTGCACCAGATGCACATTCGGGTCCTCAACTGCTATTCCCCCAAACCAATTTTGTGATACCATTTGAATCAATGCTGACTTTAATTCAAAGTTGTTCTCATTAATGGGTACGACATAGTTAATAGATAGTGGCAAGTAAGGTCGTATTCCACAGGGATTGATTAAAACATAAATTACGGAAATTATAATAGTTCTAATTTTATTGAAATGTCCAAATTATATGATGATTGTGTTATCTAAAAATTAAAACTAAGTAAAATAGCAAAAACAAATAAACTATGAACACACACGCAAAGTTTAACCAGCAAAGAAACCCGATCCTAGGACTATGATTTCAACATGCTTCATCAAGTTATATTCGATTTTTGTTTCACACGAACCAATTTCACCGTATCTATGAGTTTAACTCCTAATGTAGCTTATTCTCTCTCCCAAAGCAAACAAATAGTAGATCAATATTGAATTGTTAGCATCCTTACTCCACAATCAATATTAACTCCCAAATTTATAGAGAATTAAATAAAAAAACCCACAAACATCATAAGCCTCCGACTGTATTCCCGTTTATGTTGTAAATTCGTTGTCTAATGTTAGAACTCATCTACCAAAATCATGAACTAACTAAGAAACATGTGAATTATTGATCATGTAATCCACAAGAATTAAGCACACAAATTCACAAATAAATAGGTAAAACTAATTCATACGAAACAAACCAAATCAAATATAAATCAAATACACAGTCTACATCAAGTCCTAGAATCAAGATGAATTTAGCTAGACATAATCATTTGAAAATTCATAGACAAATCATTAAATGAAATATGCGACATAGACAAGATAAAAAAGAAGTTCTAGACTATGATGACGAATTCCCCTTGTGTGGAAGAATCAATCTTCATGTTCTTGAACCCTTCGTGCTTCTATGTTGTCAATTCTGTCGCGTGGTTTCTCCAAAATCTCTATTTTATGCCTCCAAGTCGTCCTATTCTCTTCCTAGATGTGTTATATTAGCTGCTAGGTCTAATTCTTTTTTTATAGATGCCCTTTTAATCCACTTTTTAGTTCTCGCGTAATAAGGAAACAAAAACTACACAACGTCGCATTTAGCATGGGTCGTGCGCTTGCACACGACTTGGTCGTGTGAATTGCTCCTAGAAAATTGTCTCTACTGCAGCCACATACGACCATGTGCGACCATGCGCACAAACACGACCTGGACGTGTGGCCCAAACGTGCGAATTAGCTCTAGGGTCTTAATAAAAGTTGTAGCCCTATCTCTTATCTTTTCATAGCAACTTGAATCATCTAAATATCAATTTTGTAGAGAACATTGTGGCCCAAATACTAAACCTCGGTGCTAAAAAACTATTGACGCGTTTGGACGTTTTCGAAAGTAATCCCCTGTTGTCCGATCGTCCATACTTCTATCCTTCGTGTCTTCATTCGTCCTTTGGCTCTTGACCTAACCTTTGGGACGTGCTATCACTTTTCTTCCAATTTAGTTCTATTTTTGCAAAAATACCCAATCAACCGCAGTATAATGCCCAACAAGAAAAACCAACCTAAACACGCTCGATATACATGAAATTGTGTCAATTATATACAAAAACACACCTCAAAAATGCATGAATAATATCCACTTATCAAATAGATAGTAAATGAATATTGAATATGAGTTAATTGAGATTATGAGAGATTAACAGAGTATGAGAATCTGACTTACAAATGAAGCGGAGAGACCTTTATATACCTGGGTAGTTGGTCAAGTGGGCCACACTAGAGTAAACAACTTGTAGGCTTGATCTAACCCCATGGGTCGGGTTATTCCATCTTTAGCCCACTAATTAATAGAAAATTAATGAGATTAAACAAATATTATAAATTGAATAATAATAATAAAAGGATATTTTTGCCCCCAACAATAATATATAAAATATATTGTAGAAATAATAAGGATATGCATATTAAATAACTAAATAATATTATATATTAAGTATCATATTTGATACACACATGTTCACTTACACATTTGGCTCCATCTCTTAGGGCACGTTTTGGTTTCCTGATAACCAAGGAAAATGCCCCTAATCCAACAAATTCCCATGTTTGGGGATTTTGTTTAGAGCGCATGATAAAGATCCGAGCCCAGTAATATATCCCAAATCCAATTGATAGAGAATAAGATCCCCACGAATCTGATTATGTAATCGTAAATACTCCTGGACGTAAATTTCTTTCTTACCCCTAAAGACACTGACAAATACCTTCCGCTTTCTTTCATAGCAGACCCAACAGATTCTGCCGAAATCTCATCATCTTTGTCACATACAACAAGTAACCCTCATCATTGCTATCATGATAAAATCAAAGTTTGTGGTATTTGGATTTTCAATTTCATGCTATTTAACTTGCTAGTGGGTTTCATAATTTCAAGATTTCTTCTTGAAGCTTTGGTTCCGTTTTTGGGCATAGTTGAGTTAAATGGTTAGTCTTTATTTACTTTGCATAAATTCTTTCAGTAGTCTGTATTGGGTGCAATAGAGTGCATCCATATTTGAGGAGTCCTATTTGGATGAGTGATCGTGAATTTGTTTTCACTAAACTGCAAGTGTACAGTGTAGCTAGCACATAGCAGCAAGCAATGTCGTATTCCTCAAGGATTGAATACGAAACACATAAAGTACAGTAATGTCGTACTCCAATTTTATTGAAACGGTCGAAATCAATAGTTTGTTTATTCCAATTTAAGTTAACAGATAAAATATCTAAATTATTAAAGACCTGAACTCCACAAGTTTTCAACAAATACGAAAGCAACCCTAGGCACATAATCTCAATATGCTTCTTCAATGTTAATTCCAATTTAATGTTTCATCAAAACCAATTTCTGTGTAATAATGGGTTTAATTCCTAAATTAGTTTATTCCCCCTCCCGAAGCAAATAAACAATTGATTAATACCAATTGCTAGCATCTCTACTCAACAATTAATATCAACTCCCGAAGGATCTTTGAATTGAATTACTCCCCATAAACAGTTATAAGCCTCTCGACTCTATATTCGTTTATGTTATGAACTCATTATTCGTAAGTTAGAACTCATCTCCCGAATTATGAACTAACAAATAAGCCATGAAAATTATTGTTGAGACCATCTTCTCGAAACAAGCACTCGAATTCATAAATAGAACACAAAAATCAATTAAGAAAAATAATCAAATTAGAATTAACATGAATCCACAGTTTTGATTATGCCATAGGATCATAAAGTTTAGCGTAACATATTTGACAACAAATTTATATATAAAATTGAAATCAAATAGTTTGACATCGAAATAAGTACAAACAAGAGATTTAAACTAATAGGATAGAACCCGTCTTGTTAGGATGGATCCTTCTTCGATGTCTCGAACCCTTGTGTTTCCGTAGATGCGAAAGGTCTTGTGGCGTTCTTCATTGATTTGTGTTTCTCTCTAAGAAGTATGTAGATTTATGTTACCCATGTGTATTTTCGTGTATGATGTTGTATGTTTTCGTCCAGGGCTTGGTCTTCCTTTTATAGATGCTTTGAGAGATAACGTGTAATGTCCCGGCGAAATTAGGAAACAAAATCAGCCGCCAAATAAATCACACGGCCATATATTTCTATACGGTGCGACCGTGTAATTGGTTTTGCTCTCTGTTTTGGCCATGAACAAAGTACACAACCGTGTACTAATACACGGTCAGGTCATGTAATCCGTCTCTGAAATTATTCCCTCGAACAAGTCGCACGGGCATGTAAAATCACACGATGACCATTTACACTGTCTGACCGTGCACTTTGTTTTTCATCGTGTTTTTGCATATTTGTTCGTCTATTTGTATTCGGCATTCTTGTCCAAGCCGTCCTACTGATATCTTACAATTTTAGCTCCATTTCCTGTAAAAATAACAAGAATACGTAGTATCACGCCCAACAAAGGACACCAACTAAAATACACTAAATATACATGCAAATGCATCGAATATTTATCAAAATAAGCCCCTAAATGCATGTATATTTTACACGTATCAATGAGGTTTATCTAGAAGCCTCTCCTATTAAGACTCTAACTGAAATAGGGGGTTGAGATATATATTGATATCTCTTCGTACTACCAGGCTACTCAAATATATCATTCCCCACACAAAAGCAGAATAACCTCTCTCCTAAAATTTTTCTCTACTGTTTTCTTCTTGGAGCATCCCCAAAAATCTCTAAATGTCTAAGGTGTGCGTTTATTCAGTAGATACACTAGTAGATCCATTGGAGGGAGAATGACGTTTGTCTACCCTGTTTTAAGTACAAAAACTTTTTGGTACAAGAAGGGCGTTGGCGTACAAGACAGTTCATGGAGTTATACACACTTAAGGAAGAAGGCTTGGAGGTGAGATGTAGAGCCGTGTGAATCGACGCATTCGCTGCTAAGGTAATTCCAATTAGCAAATATTATGTGGCTTACGTGGCTTCATTTCTAATAGTGGTATCAGAGTCATTAGGGCTCGTTCTCGCCTATTTGATGTGCTTGAGTCTAATAATCCACGAGATTTAATTTATTATTTCAAAAGTAGTCTACTTTTTATTTTATATATCTAATATTGGTGTCAAATTATAAATCTCGAAAAGACGATTAATTTGATATATTAATAATGTAAAAAAAGATTTGAAATGAAAAAGTTATTGCGATTCAAAGTTTTTTTAGAGAAAAACATATCCCACATTGGTTTTCATGCAAGGTTTTGTTTATATTTGTTGAACCGCTACTATACTGTTATGTTTCTCATGTGGTGATATTTTCCTCCATTATCTCTACTATACTATTTTGTGGCGAAAGGTTATACCCAAAGAGAGTGTGTAGACTATGAAGAGACATTATCTCTTGTGGTGATATTTGCCTCCATTCGCCTTATTCTAGTTCTTGTCGCCCACCTAGATCTGGAATTATTTCAGATGGACATTAAGACATCATTTCTTAAAAAAGAGTTGGACGAGGAGATCTATGTGGATCAACCTTTGGGTTTTCAGCAAATAAGGCAAGAACTCAAAGTATGTTTCTTGAAAGGTTCTATTTATGGGCTAAAACAATCGTACAGACAGTGGTACCATCGAGTTCATCGAGCTATCATCGAGATGGGCATTATGATTATCGAGAAGACCATTGTGTGTATGTCAAGAGAAGTAGGATGAAGTTTTTGATACTCTCACTAAATGTAGATGATATTTTGTTGGTTTGAAATGACATGGAGATGTTTGTCGCCATTTAGAATTGGTTGTCCTCTACTTTTGAGATGAATGATATGGGAAAAGCTTGGTACATACTTGGTGTTAAGATACACCAGGATAATTCTAGAAAACTCTTGTGTTTGTCTCAAGAGACTTACATTAAGAGGATTCTAAAACGTTTCCATATGGAAAAAGTTAATCATGTTGACACACCCATGGACAAAAATTGTGTTCTTAGCAAAGAATTATGCCCTGAAATAGAAGAAGAAAGGGAACACATCGCTAAGGTTCCATATGCAAGTGCATTGGGGAGTTTATGCAATGATGTGTACTTGACCAGACTTATGCTTTGAAGTTGGAATGGTGAGTAGATATCAAACTACGACCATTTGGTTGTTGTCAAAAGAATACTTAGATATTTGAAAGGAACAAGTGATCTTGCTTTGTGCTACCATGGAGGTATTTTGAAGCTAAATGGATATAGTGATGCTGATAGATCAATGGATAAAGAAGACCGCAAATCCATATCGGGATATGCATTCTTATTGGGAGGAGCCACTATCATTTGGTATATCATGAAGAAGCCTTGTACCTCTTTATCCACCATCGAAGCTGAATATATTGCTTGTACGTTAGCAGTCCAAGAGGCAATCTAGTTGAGAAGATTTCTTCAGAGTCTGTGCATTACGCCGCATATTGATGATGCAGTTGTTGATTGTGATAACACATCATCACTAGCGTATGTTAACGATCACAAGTACTTTGGGAGGACTAAGTATATTGACACCATATATAACTTTATACGAGAGAGCATTGTGCAAGGTCAAGTTGTTCTCAGATATATTCCTACTAGCGATACAATCACTTACCCTTTTACTAAGCCTTAACATAGAAATGTGTTCCAAAGGCATGTTAGAAGTATGTGACTTTGTAGGATTTGAGTTTATGGGCCTATATGAACATTTTATTGATTAATGAAATTTTGTTTCTCATTATTTGTTAGTGTACTGTGTCTAATGATATATGTGGATGTCACTAGGCTTACGTTGACCCACTCACATGGGCAATGAGCAGGATGAGACTCATAGATCATTTTTGTACCAACCAGGGGATGTGAATGATTGCTTTCACGCTCAGAACAACATGGAAGACTTAAGTTTAAATATAGTCACCTTAACATGATGCCAAGATGAGATCATACTTGATCCATTATGAAGTATGTCCAAACTTTATAAAAGCCTATTTGTAGCCAAATGTGCAAACTATCGTATGACACTTTACGAGTGACTATGAGTAGTATGCATCTTAGGCGGTTGAATAACGACTGGACTAAAATTTGTATGATTTTAAGAGACATGCCCGAATTGAGTGGGAGCTCCATCATAGTGTGTATTCATGCTACATGTGCTTTGAGATGGCCTCAAAAAAGAAGTGACTAAATGGATCCTTGCTTCGTCACTGTATGAGCCCTTATTGTGTTTTTAGTACCCTTTGGGACTCTGGACTGTGCCATTAGGTGTAAGCTTAATGATGTTACTTTAGCATGTATCCAAAGGCCATGTGTGATGCAATCTATCGGATCATGACTAGGAAAGATGTTAAGGCCAAGCTGGTTGACATGAGGCTGAGGAAAAACTAAGTTGGTAAAGCACCTTTGTACTATAGCTCATAGGCCGGCATACTAAGTCCAAAATGTGTTTGAAATAGTCATGAGTGTCGATATATAGCTTAGAGTTAAGCATGCTCTACTTATATATAAGGGATCAGAGATTCTTGATTTGTGCAACCGCATAGTTTGGGGTACATAGCGAGTCCTTTTGGAATTGTAAAGTAATGTTAGTAAGGCGATGCTTAATATAACTAACCTCACTAGTTTCTTTCTTGCTCAGTCGCACACTTTATTTCCTTTATGAAAGAAGAGACATGAGATAAGAATCATGAGTATTGGAAAATTACATCCATATCTTCTAACTTAGGAAAGATTGTGCCATATCAAAAGGGTCCCTTTATTATTAGGATGCATCTTGGGATTGCATCTAATATGGTAGGATTTGACTATGGCAGAGATTGAGATATCTTACAATTATAAGATGATCTCTCCCTTATTCCTCCAATACACGTTATTTTCTCATAAGGAAAAAATCTCATACATAGAATTTTTCTCTCTACGTTTCTTCTTGGAGAATCAGCACTCAAGGTCTCCGAGGGTTTAAGGTGTGGAACAATTGTGGGTGCTCTAGTAGTATTCACATCAAGCGGAGTGAAGCACGGAGTGAAGGACGACCTATATCCAAGTGAAGTTCGAGAGAAGGCTTGTAGACGAGCTATCGAGATCAAGAGCTGACAAAAGGTGAATCGGTGTATTTATTTCGCTAACTATTGAAAGATATCATTGATTCAAAAATACGTGATTATGTACAAGTATGTGCGTATTTGCTTACACTGGTATCGAGCCATTAGAGATAGTTCTCACCTATTTGATGTGCTTGATACGTGTCATACCCATGGCATTTTTTTGTATTTTAATTAAAACAAACTCCACTACAAGAATTTCAATTTATAATGACGAAAATTTAATGAGGGTATAAAAAAACCCTCATTAAAAGCATAATTTGTGATGATGAGTTTTAGATTGAAAATTCCCCATTTTACTTTTCTCCTTATGATTTATGTTTTCACTTAAGATATGTCCTTTTTTTATATTTATCTATATGATAATCACTTTTAGTAAAATGGGGGATTTCATTACTCATTTCTCAAAGATGTTTGTTATGTTGTAAGTATAGGGCTTATATCATGTTCCTCCACCAGTAAAAAGTAAGGAAGACATACTTTGTACTTCAAGTTTTATGATCTTGAGAAACAAGAGCTTCGGTATAGAACTACATCATGATGTCATTATTTTCCTTTTCCGTTTCTTTTTCTTTCTTGTTTTTCCCCCAAATTGTGCCGGTCATTTTACTCTGTTACTTTTCTGGATTTGTGGGCAGGCTCTTTGTGAAGAGCTCTGTAGACTATAAAGCCCTTGGAGATCCTAGCAAAATTAAATGAAATGGCTGGATTTTCTCTGGATGAAGAGATTGAACTCTTTAAGGTTTGTCTGATCATGGAATTGTAGCACATTTGGATTTACTTGAATACAAATAAAATCATGTTGCATAGTAAACGTTGTGTATTACTTTTCTTACTTAAGATTCATTTGACATTATTTCATAATGCATTGCTATTGTATGCTATTTCTACCAAAAATAAATTTTGAGCCATTGTTATGTGTGAATGCCTTGATAAAAGAGATTCATTTCGATTGTGTTAGGTACTTTTACTATTTCATTGTATTTTTACTATTTTGATATATTTCCTTTTCTTTCTTCTGTACTCACTCCTTCCCACCCCTATATTGCCCGTAGGATCGAAGATAGAGACAATGTTTGCTTCCAGAAATGACCATCTCCCCCTGATCACGAAGAGCAAATCCATTTTCCTGATGTAGCCTCTATGTGCATATCATGTATGTTATTAAATGTTAAATGTGCAAACAGAATTACTTTAACTCATCTTGGCTGCCTAAATATGATTTTCCTATCGGCTGCCTAAACTTGATGAATAATTGCCTGTCCTCGTTGGTGCTTATTAAATGTTGAAATTTGCAAAATGGATTTGATTGAGAAGAATGATCTTTGAGCAGACATTTCTAATGTTTGAGTTTGATAATTATCAAATTTCAATGTTTGTTCATCTTTCTCGTGGTAGTAGTTTTTTGTTATCAATTTTCAAATCCATTTGATTCTGCGTTGTTTTCAGTGTTCTGCATGCATATATATGTATATGGTGTCTTGTTCTCAAAAGGTTAAGTTTTCTAAATTAAATTTTATTGCAGTGTACATTTATAGTAAAGGGTGACATACTGTTTGAGTGATTGCGTTAGACTGGAACATGATATTATACTTTTGGTTGCTTGTAGTTGAGGTCTCAATTTTGTTTCTAATTTGTGTGCTTATAAGATTAAATACTCATTCTGTCTTATCAAGACAAATTTGAGGAATTACATTTTGCCCTGAACTCACACCTAGTCACACTACTATTACAGGCAGTCAGTTTTTTGTTTTCCTGCGCCGCTCGAGAAGATTTCCTATTTTCTTTCTTTTGCTGAGTACAATCAATTTTACTTAGGACTTGGATACCTTTTGCTATTGGGAATAATATTTTTATTTTTTGAATTTTTGTAGGTTGATTCATAAAGAAGGAATTGACACGTGGTATATTTTTGGAGCAACAAATCGATTCGCTTTGATAGAGCCCAAATAATTTGTACTCATGGAGTATATATTAGATAATAGTTTAGCTATCTTTCGAGATGAAACTCATGTTTCAACAAATTACTCTTGTACATAGTTTGAGTAAATGAATCAATATGGATGTGGTTGTTTATATTAAATTTTGTTTTTTGTCAAAAAACATTATGTGTTCTTGAATATTTAGCAATATTTTTTAGTAATGATGTATTTTTATGCAATAATCAATTCATATGAAATAATTATTTTAAATTTTATAATAAAAAATAACTTTTAATGAGGGTAATTATTGATTAATGAGGGGTAAATTTTATTCTAAACTAATTTTTAGTGACGGATTCATAACTAATAATGACAGTAAATTTTATGATAAACTAACATATAGTGATAGGTAAATGACTGTACAATGAGAAGATATTTTGTCACTAAAATATTATTTAATGAGGGGAAAATGATTATATAATGATGAAAATTGTCATCACTGAAATTGATTTTTAATGACGGTATAATTTCGTCATTGAATCTATCAAAGCAATAATTAGGAGTCCATGAGGGGAAATTCCCGTCATTAAAAGTCTTTAATGACGGATTTTGGACATATAATGATGAAATTTTCCGTCATTATAGATCAATTTTCTTGTAGTGCTCAAATCTGTATTGTTATTTTTATATATTCTGGTATCAAATTGTAGATATTGAAGAGAGGATTAATTGGATAAGAAGTGAAATAGTTATAACTATTTATAGTTTTTATGAGAGAAGAAAATCCTAACTTCGTTTTCTGCACCATAAGAATGCATCAAATTTGTGGAAAAGAAATGGATATGTCAGCATGTAGAATTGTTATGGTGTCACTGATTTAAAAAAGAAAAAAGGTTATTTTATTTTTCTCATAGAGCATGAACAAAAGGTTGTTGGCTGGTAATTTTGTGATTTTACTTGTAATGCACATGGGCGCTGTTGGTTTGCTTGTATGCTGATATGATGCAGCACTGGTGAAATATTTATGAAACAATGATGCAATGCTATTATGGCACGATTACCAATATCTTTGCAGTTTTTTTCTTCTGATATTTCTTTCAGTTATATAATTTAACTGACATATAATTATGGAGGTATTAATTGGAATATGTGTTTATGTGATTTTATGTGTATGGATATTTGACATTTTTTTATGCTCATGTTTATGTGTTTACTTACTTATTTGAGAGACAGTTCTTGGAGACGTTGCTGATACAAAAGTCCCAATTTTTTTTTGAGATTCTAGTAGTAGGTCCGCAACAAAATTAAAATTGTATTATTTTTGTTAGGACTCATGTATTAGAGAGGCCGTCTTTTAGGTCGTGTACTTTTGAGTATGTTATGTATGCATGGATTATAATGGACAATATATTTATTCGTGGATTATTTAAATTTGTATTATCGTCTTCAACTCGGTGGGAGATTATTATAAGCCTTTGTGGTAAATTTTCGATCTCTCTCATTTGAAGAACATAGTAAAATTTTATTTGAATCCAAATAGAAAACTTTAAATTATACAAGTACCTAACATATTACACATTATATATAGTGATGGATGCCCAAATAACTTTTTCCGATCTTTATGGCTCTGGCAAACTTGATGGCCAAAACTATGCTATGTGGCATAGAAAAGTTCAATTTTTGCTGCACCATATGAAAATCGTTGACCATCGCACCACTACTATTGCTATGCCTATTGAGCCAAAAAATGGACCTAATGCCTAATATCGTTGCAATATGGACGCGTACAATAAGTGGGTAGATCAGGATAGAAGTGTGTGCTATACCATGTTGAGCTGCATGCACAACCATCTAATTTGTGGGTTTGAAAAGTATCCAACAACTAAGTAGTTGTAGGAAGGACTAAAAGGTCATGTACGGTACTACCTCATTAACGAGATTGAGGGCTTTAACCCTTAAGTTTAACCAGTACGTACTTGATTGCAAACACACGATGAGCCAACATCTTGATGTGATGAAACATATGATTCACGAGCTTCAAAATGATGGAAATGAGATCACGGATGAACAACAAGTGTTGGCAGTCATAAGGTTGGTACTTGAGCAGACCTGGGGAAACGTTAAGCTTGTGCTCACACACAATGAGCAAATCCGAAATTTTGATAGTATCGCCAGTCATTTTAGGCTTGAGACTGACCGTTGAGAGGCAGAGTGAGCACAAACATCTGCTCTTGTCGCACATGTTGGACAACACAAGCCCAACAAAGGCAAACATTGGAATAAGCATAAAGATGCTAGATAGAGTGGTGCCAAGAACCAAAACTTGGGCCCGAAAGGTGAAAAAGCCACAAAATATCAACGTGGTAAAAGGGGTGGAAAGAAAAAGAACATTTTCTTTAACTGTGGAAAGTCGGGTCACTTTGTTCGTGATTGCACTAAGACAAAGAAGGTAAGACCCGCTCATAACTCTTTCGACTCTTTTTTGTTCACATGTTTTTGTTGCTAATTCTATCCGTGTTTGGATTGTAGACACAGGAGCAACCAAACATATGACAAGAGATAGAGCCGGTTTTGTAGATTACCATCGAGTGCCAGCATGCAGCCATTACATTGCTATGGGGAATGGCGCACAAGAGGAGGTTGTTAGAGTTGGGTCATACAAGCTCAAGCTTAGCACTGAGCGCGAGCTATTCCTTAGTGATGTATTTTACGCTCCTAGTATTCGATGTAATTGTCTTTCAATTTTAGCACATTTAGGACATGGTTTTTCTTTCCTGTTCTATCAAACTAAGTTATCCATTTATCTTAGAAATGACCTTTATGGCGTAGGATTTATGAGTAATGGATTTCTCATGTTAGAACTATCCGGTGAATGCATTTGTTTTGTTTCTTCATCTGTTGATGTTATTTCTGATTATGTTAAATGGCATGCGAGGTTTGGACACATAAGACAAGAAAGATTGACTGGGTTAGCTCGAGAAGGTCTTTTAGGCCAGCTCACTAAATTCAACATTCTTATATGTAAACCATGTCTGGAAGGAAAAGTCTATCAAAAGCCTTTTGGAAAAGCAAAGAGGGCTACTCATCCTCTTGAAATTGTCCACTCGGTTATATACGGGCCCATGAACATGAGGTCACGTATGGTGCATCCTATTTTCTCACTTTCATTGATGACTATTCGCGCTATGGGTAAGTCTCTTGTCTCATCGATCAGAAGCTCTTGTCTACTTTAAGCGATTCTTGGCTGATGTTGAGAACCAAAGAGAACAAAACCTCAAAGTTTTCACGTACTAACAGAAGGTGAGAATATATGTTTGATCATTTTAGACAATTATGTGAAGAAAAATGAATTATAAGACAATTGTTCATTCTATATACTCCACAACAAAATTAGGTTTCACAGAGAATGAATAGGACACTTCTGTAAATGGCCACATCAATGATGGCGTAAGCTAATCTTCCAATTTCTTTTTTGGGAGATGCGATTTGGACTGCTTCCTACATACTAAACTATGTGCCTTCAAAGTTAGTTCCTATGACACCATATGAGTTATGGCATGGCAGAAAGCCTAATTTAGAAGGCTTTCACCTTTGGGGGTCAGCAGTTTTTGTTCACAACACTTCTCACAAGCATGGGAAGCTTGGTCCTGGAGCGATAAAACACGTCTTTATAAGATACTTCAATCACTCGGAAGGCTATGTGATGTATGATGAACGTCCTGATGGAAGAGTGAATGAGATTGATTCCCACGATGTTAACCTCCTCGAGGAGGAATTTCCGACGATCGGAGAACTAAGAGGAAATCTAAAACTGTATGAGTTGCAAGATCCCAAGGACAATGCTATGCTTCATGGGGAGAGTGAGACTTTAAAATCTCACCAACTTATCAAGAGGGACATTGAAAGCGGTCCTAGAGTCAGTGGGAGTGACCCATTGGAGTAAGGCTCTCATAATCCACCTATACATCAAAGCAATCATGGAATAGTATCTCGACAACATTTTGAAATTAAGGGGGAATCCTTTATGTGTTCTTCTATGGATATTGATGAGCCAACCACTTATCAAGAGGCTGTTACTTCTCTTAATGCTAAAGAGTGGATAATTTCTATGGAGGAAGAGATGAGTTTGATAGCTTAGAACCAAGTTTGGGAGCTAGTTGTGATCTTCCACCTGGACGCAAGACCATTAGGAACAAGTCGGTTCTTTTAGTCAACCGCAAGGTTGATGGGTCAATCGACAAGTACAATGTTTGTCTTGTGGCGAAGGGCTATACTAAAAGAGAGGGTGTAGACTACGAAAAGACATTCTCCCCGATGGTGAGATTTGCCTCAATTTGCCTTATTTTGGCCATTGTCGCCCACCTTGATCGGGAATTATTTTAGATGGATGTGAAGACAACATTTATCAATGGAGAACTAGATGAAGAGATCTTGATGGATGAACCTAAAGGGTTTCAACAGAAGGGACAAGAGCACTAAGTATGCGGCTTAAAGCATTCCATTTATGGACTGAAACAATCATCCAGACAGTGGTACCATCAATGTCATGGAGTTATCACCTCGATATGCTCTAAGATGACTGAGGAAAACTATTGTGTGCATGTCAAGAGAAGTGGGAGAAAATTCTTGATTCTCTCATTATATGTGGACAATATTTTATTGGTTGGAAATGATATGGAGATGATTGTTGCCACACAAGAGTGGTTGTCCTCCACATTTGAGTTGAAGGACATGGGAGAAGCAGAATACATACTTGGTGTTAGGATACACCGAGATCGTTCTAAGAAATTATTTTGTCTCAAGAGACTAACATCAAAAGGATTCTGGAACGGTTTCGTATGCATAATGTTATATATGTTGACACACCCATGGAAAAAACTTGCATTCTCAGCAACAATTTATGCCCAAAAATATATGAAGAAAAGGAATGCATGGCTATTATGTCATATGCAAATGCGAGAGGGAGTCTGATGTACGCAATGATGTGTACTCGACCAGATCTATGTTTTGTAATTGGGACGGAGAGCAGATATCAAAGTAATCCTGGACGTGCTCATTGGGTTGCAGTCAAGAGGATACTTAGATATTTGAAAGGGACAAGTAATTTTACATTATGCTATCATGGGGGTAGTTTAAAGTTGGTTGGGTACATCGATGCCGATGGATCAATGGATCGAGATGAACGCAAATCCACATCGGGATATGCATTCTTGTTGGGAGGTGCTATCAATTGGTGTAGTAATCTGGTTGAAGCTAAATATGTTGCTTGTACGTCAGCAGTCCAAGATGTAATCTGGTTGAGAGAGTGTTGTGCAAGGTCAAATAATTCTTATGCATATTTCTAATAGCGATATGATATGTCGCTGATCCTTTTACTAAGCTTTTGCTCATAGACGTGATCCAAAGGCATTTTAGAAGTATGGGACTGTGTAGGATTTGAATTTGTGGGCATGTATGAACATTTTATTGATTAATAAGATTTTTTGTTCTTATTATTTTGTTAGTGTATTGTGTTTAGTGATTGATAATGTCACCTAACTTAGATTGCCCACTTACATGGGTAATCGCCTTGGCACTTTCTTAGCGAGCAAGATGAGACTCATTGATCATGTTCGCACCAATGAGAGGGACGCGATTGATCACCTTCACGCTAGGAACAACGTAAAAGGCAAAAATCTTAACCATAGTCGCATTGGCATGAGGCCAAGATGATATCGTACTTGATCAAAATGGAGTACGTAAAAACTTCATAAAAGTCTAATTGTAGCCAAGTGTACGAGTTATTAGAAGATGTCTGTGGGGACCGACATATGTAATGTGCATGTCAGACAATGGATGAGCGACTGAACTAAGACTCGTATGATGTTTACAACACTACAAGAAAACTGCTAATACACAACGGATTTTACCCGTTGTCTATTAACCATACGAACTGTTGGGAAATTTATTGTTTAGATTTTGATGAATGCCATGTAAAACTTAGAATAGAAAGTTGGCACCCCATTTTTCCTTGTAATTCGTATTGTAATAGATAGGGTTGTATAAGCTGAGTCGAGTCAGCTATGCCTGGGAATACAAGAAGTCAATCAAGACTAGAATGAAGACTCCGCTGTGAAGCAGCTGAGTGTGGAAAGGAAGAGATGTCAAGAACTCGACTGAAGGAGTATCGGCTATGAGACAGCTATGAGAAGAGTCAGTTAAGTCAACCCAAGAAGCCAAGTCAAGTTGTAGTGACGGATGAGTCTTTCAATCAATGGAGCAGACTCAAGTCATATGGGGAAAAGGCAGCTGCAAAGAGGAGTTAACTGAAAATAATTTGTTGCACAAAAGTCAAGAATATTACTTAAACAAGTAATACTTCCATGCTGCCATGTCTTAAAGTGCTCAGTCCCAGAAGCGTGCAAAAGGAATAAACCAATGGGAAGCACCGCACCTCGTGTCAGATTCTGAAAAGCTGATCATTCATTTAATACGAGGAAATGTCAACATCAAGGACTGCAACAAGACAAGCCAATGAACACAAGTGATTTTTTAAAATCAGCCTATCTTTTCAACGGACAGATTTTTGAAAACTCACTATAAAAGGCTGATGAATCACATTGAGAATAGGTTACCTTGATTACCTTGCATACCTGAGATAATAAGCATTATTCATACTGTAACCTGCAAAATATTCTCAAGTTATTTTTGCAAAATCCTCAAGCCTAAATCTCGAAGTAAATCAATCCAACACTAAGCTGTGAAGGAAAGACAACTTCAAACTGTTGAAGAGGAAACTTTTGAAGAAGATTACCACAATCTTCTCACACCTAACACCTAGATCACCCAAGTGTGTTCTTACCACAAGAACACTCACAAGGATATCTTGTGTTGAATGATAACCCAAAAATTCAAGATTACAACTGGATAATGAATTATACAATTGAGTGCAAGTGTAATCAAGAATAGCCTAGACCTCAAGGATGTGAAAGTGATAAGCTAGGCAAATTACAACAAGAATAATGACAATAGAAGACCAAGTATTTGCTTGATTATATCTTGTTGTGTTGTGTTGTTCTCTCTTATTGTTGTGCTTCAAATCTTCCTCTATTTATAGGAGTGATTGATACTTAATAGGCCCCTCTTGGAATCTGATATCTATAAAACAATTGCAATTAAAATCAAGATTATAGCTGTTAGAAATCAATCCCACAATTTAGGGAAAAGTTGTCTGCTGCACAACGGTTAGAATTTTGCTGTCAAACCATAGGGCGACCGGTCGCGCAGGAATAGAAGTTCAAAAAATGACACAACATTTTTACATAGGGCGACCGGTCGACGTGGGGTTCGACCGGTCACCCCTATGCCCAACTGGTCCATGTCTCAAAGAAGTGAAGAACAGGAGTTTCTGTTTCAACCAAAACTTGCAGGCCCAGGGCGACCGGTCGACCTGCTCTTTTATACTCCAGGTTCAATTTTATTGTTTCAACGTACTCTTCAGGTACGGGTTGCTCTATAGGGCGACCGGTTGACCTCAAAACAAAAGTGTTGTCCAATTTTATATCGAAAATAAACTTCAAGAAATACTCCAAAAAATAGTGAAAACATTTTAGACCGATCGGGAGTATTTAGACAACATTTGGAAACATTGTTTGGATGTAAAAACCAATTGATACAAAATAAAACTTGAAGAAATACTCCGAAAAATATTAAAACCATTTTAAATCATTTAGGAGTATTTGGACAACCTTGTAATTCATATTGTAATAGATAGGGCTGTATAAGCTGAGTCAAGTCAGCTATGCTTGGGAATACAAGAAATCAACTGAAGACTAGAATGAAGACTCCGCTGTGAAGCAGCTGAGTGTGGCAAGGAAGAGATGTCAAGAACTCGACTGAAGGAGTATCGGCTGTGAGACAGCTGTGAGAAGAGTCAGTTAAGTCAACCAAGATGCCAAGTCAAGTTGAAGTGACAGATGAGTCTTTCAATCATTGGAGCAGACTCAAGTCATATGGGGAAAAGGCAGCTGCAAAGAGGAGTTAACTGAAAAGAATCCGTTGCACAAAAGTCAAGAATATTACTTAAACAAGTAATACTTCCATGCTGCCATGTCTTAAAGTGCTTAGTCCCAGAAGCGTGCAAAAGGAATAAACCAATGAGAAGCACTGCACCTCGTGTCAGATTCTGAAAAGCTGATCATTCATTTAATACGAGGAAATGTCAACATCAAGGACTGCAACAAGACAAGCCAACAAACACAAGTGATTTTTTAAAATCAGCCTATCTCTTCAACGGGCAAATTTTTGAAAACTCACTATAAAAGGCTGAGGAATCACATTGAGAATAGGTTACCTTGATTACCTTGCATACCTGAGATAACAAGCATTATTCATACTGTAACCTGCAAAATCCTCAAACCTAAATCTCGAAGGAAATCGATCCAACACTAAGCTGTGAAGGAAAGACAACTTCAAACTGTTGAAGAGGAAACTTTTGAAGAAGAAAAAGGGGTCTACTTTCCAAGTAGGATTATAGAAAGGTTCAAGGTCGAACCAATCTCAATTTATTGGAGGGCTTCGTGATCAAATCCAAGAAGCTTGAGAAAGTGAGCTGAAGTAGCAAGGCAGCTTAGTGAAGTAGCCGAGTCGACGAGAAGACCCTGTGAAGGCATCTCCGGATCGAGTCCCAAAGGAGCAAGTCATTGTGTGATCAAGACTTGTAACTGGACTGATAACCACTTTGTACTCTGATCAAGAATTACCCCATCTTCGAACCTCTATAAAAATTATTATGTCATTTACATTTCAGCATTTTATTTCCGCATATCACTTTATATCTGCTGATAATTTGCTATCCAACTGATAAGTAACTAAGTGCTAAAATCAAGTGTTTAAAACAAATTAAATCAAATTAAAGGGTGTTAAGTCTTCCAATGAAAATCTCATCACAAACCCAAGTTAAGGTTTAGACTAAACAATCGAAAGTTATTTTATCAACAGCTCAATCGAGTCTGTTGAGTGACTAACTCTGCTGGTTAACTAACTTAGTTGTCACCCCAAGGACTTAGCTGTGTATTTAGCTCTGTAATATTTTAAAAGGACTAAAATCGAAAAGTTAGTAAGGTTTATTCAACCCCCCCTTCTAAACCTCACTCATACCCCTTGGGACCTACACGAACCGTTGTGTATGAAGGCGTTGCGAAAGATGTACCACAACGACAACGGTTAAACCCCATTGTCTATGCCATCAACTACAACAGTTTATAACCATTGTGTTATAGGATAAACGACAACGGTTAAAACCGTTGTCACTGACAATAAATAACAATGGTTTCTAACCGTTGTGGTTATGACAAACAACAACGGTTAGAAACCATTGCACATTTGTTGTCGTGTTGACATATACAACGGGTTAAAATCGTTGTTGTTTTGCTTATTTTTTTACAACACCTCCATCTACAATAGTTCATTTTGTAAAAGACAACGTATAACACCGTTGTCGTTTTGGTCAAAGAAAATGGTTGCAAACTATTGTGATTGTTTGGTTTCACTACGGTTTTTAGCCGTTGTCGTTTTATGCGAACCGTTGTGTTTGTTTTGTTTTACAATGGTTTTGAAATTGAAATCTATCTGCTTCTTATTGTTGGTATCTTTCACAACTGTTTAAATTCATTGTCTTTTCTATTTGTCACAATTGTCGCATATATATAGCTTGATTTATTATTTATATATAATTCATATTATCCTATTACAAGCACAATTTAAACTTACAAAACTAAATTAAACCATCAAATTCAACTAACAAGACTTCAAATTGATTAATATATAATGTCTAAAAGAAACATATATCAACAAATTAAATATACCTAACATCAAGAGTTGCAAATTAATTAACATCAAGCGAAAAAATAAAATCCAGAGTTAGAATATCAAGCGAAAAGCGTTGCTTCTTCAAAATCTGCTCAACATCAAGCGCAAATGTTGCTTCTTCAAAATTCCTTTCCATCCGACACTTTCAGAAAATTCAACTGCATGTACAAAACAAAATATATATGCATTAACATAATATTAAGTGAACTCAGAATTCAGAAATTAATATAAGCGTTTGGCTAAACCAACCACCCAAGGTCGGTTCTAGCAAGTTTTCCATCATGAAGAAATCCAACAATTTTGTTGGGGTACTGCCCCCAAGGCTGGGTCGCGTCAGATCCATCAACTGAATCTCGAGCTAATTCGTTAATTCAAAATAAAATAGTACAAAATTAGACGGATTTTTCATTTTCGGGAAAACCAAATATATAGAATCAATTGCGAGTATGCACTGTTCTTTTCTCAAATCCCTTTAATCAAATATGATCGGTACACCAATTAAAGAAAATGCTTTTGGCTTATATAAAGAAAATATTTGGACTAGTATGTACAAAAGTTTAACTTGCATACCTGTTGACGTGCGTTTTGGTCAACAAACAGAAATATGTAAAAGATTTAACACGTGGAAATGAAAACGTGCGTAACGTATGTTTATTTCTGGCTAATTATGCCTTTTTTGTATTTTGCCAAGCCGGAATATTGGGGTCGGTTTTTCTTATAATTGGTTACAATTGCCCTCCCTTTCTTTCCTCCTTTTCCGACTCTTTATACCCCTTTGAGTAAGTGGGTTTACAATAGTCATCTTTGCACTAACTATTCACTAATTAATAAAATAGTTAAAAAACGACACATGTCCCTCTATTGTTGTGCATATCGCCCAAAACTTGCCACTTGTCGACTTCTCTTCATGATTCTCGACATGTGGCGCTTTTTATACCAATAAAGTGTTCAACATGGGCATGTGTTTATTTTTACGGCTCGCGCGTCGTTTCATCTCGAAACTTGGGCTCGGGGCTCGGGGCTCGGTAGCCGTGTTGCGGGTTGGGCTCGGCATTTGTTGGGCTCGAGCGGCGAGCCTAATTCGTGACGTGTTGTTGTACATCATTGTTGACGCCACCCGTAGGTCACCTATTCGAATATGTGTCGGTGATGACGTGGATTAATTTTTCACAACTCGGCTCGGTATCATCAAAGGCCCCCAAGTTTGATTCCGAGAGAAGAACCTCAAGTCGGAGTTAAACTTTAATGCTAATGATGAACAATTAATGGGAAACGGATTTCTCAAAGGTTTTGTTCTTTCCTGGTACTGTCGCGAGCAATTAATGCTTGAAACGCCGCATTAATTGGGTTGTCATAATGACATACACGTGGCGTCTTGTGGTTGGACCAATTTTGCGCAGAACCGGAAAGGTACGCCTGCTCACAACGGCGTGGGGACGCGACATTTTTTGATATGTTTGACGGCTTTTAAATTTTTAAAAGGCGTGTCTTTTTCGAATAATCGTCGCGCTTATCGAGGAACCCTATCTATAAATACCTTCGTTTCCCTTCAACATTCACTTTCGCAACCATTAACATTTGAGCTAAAGCAAGTAGAACCGAGCGGACTTTTCGAGTCGGCTTTCCAAGTTCGAGACTTCAAACTTAGGTATTTTTTCCAAATACTCTCTTTACCTATAAATGTCTTCTTTTGAGGATAGTAGGAGTCGTAGTTATAGTGTAGAGGTTGAAATCGAAGATCCCCCTCGAACTTTCTGTTTCTTTCTCACCAGCACGGCCATCACCGCCTCATAGTCCGAGTGTCATTCGATATCTTCTCCGGACTCTTATCGAGGTGGAACGTCTTTAGAGCGGACGCACACTATCTTCGATCCGACGCCAAAGGATTTTTTCGAGAGAAGGAACGTATCACCCGGATCGAACAAGAGAGTTCTCGTGAAGAATCACCGAGTGTTGATTTTAGACAAGATCACTCGGAAGAAGAAAATATGGACCCATTGGAGCCGGAGCGTGATAATGTAGAGCGGGTAGATGAACCATCCGCGATTCAGGGGCCGGAGAGGCCGCTAGGGCCCGTAGGCCACCGTAATGGCGACGGTCGGCATGGAGGAGGCCCTCGTCTCCGTGTTGAGCCTCGGTGGACGCCGAGTGACATAAACGGTATCCCGAGCATGTTAATGATTCGGGAGGTGGATGAATTCCGGCGAGGTACCGTATTCCAAGTGGTATCGATTTTTGGGTACCGGACGGCACGGAAGTTCCACAAGATCCACCAAATGGGTTGCATAGCCGTATTCGTGACCTTTTTATATGGTTTGAGGTTTCCACCGCCGCTTTCCTTACGCGGTGGTTTTGTAAGTGGGGAATGCATCCGCCCCAGTGTGCACCCGATTTCTTGGGGCAGATCATCGGCCTCCCGGTGATGTTTCACCGGAAAGTATCCTCGCCCAAATTTAAGGAGATGAACGAGCTCTTTGTTTGGCGAGCAACTCCTTCGTCTTGGGGCCAGCCGTCCGGGTGGTATTATGTACAGACCCGACTGGGGTATCCGGATGGTTTAGTAGAAGGTCTCCCTTCTTCTCTGAAGGAGTGGAAGGATAAATGGTTTTGGGTGGGCGGCGAGTGGCAAGCTCGCGTGGGAGATGGAGAGAGGGAGGTCGTTCTTCATCCTCCATCAAATTTTGTTTTTGGTTATAGTAAGTCTCACCTTTTTCCTTCCTCTGTTTTTGCTGTTTATTGTTTCCTTTTGTAATTGCCTTTTCTTTTCACCTTTATAGAGAACCGGGCGTCAAGGGGCCTCTCTTGCGGTTACCTTTGTTCGGAGGTGGAAAACATCCAGGCTCGGGGCATAATGGATAGGCGGATTGAGAGGTTAGCTACCGAGGCCAACTTAGCCGCAGCTAGTTTGAGGTCTCGCTTTGCCCGCCGAACCCGAGGACGAGGGGCGGCTCGGGACGAGATGGCCGAGCGGGAGGTAGAGGTTGAGAGAGAGCCTCAACCGAACCCTCCCGATAATGAAGAAATACGGCCCCATTCTCCAGGGGAGCAGCGTGGTGAGGATAGAGGAAGCTACGCCGTCCCCTCGCGACGGCCACCTGTGAGGCGGCATCATCTCACGCTGTAGGGCCAACACAGACTCGAGCCACCGAGCGGCGGTGGTCCGAGGTAAACACTTTGTTTTTCATATTTCATTTTGAAACATCTTTCTTTTCTTTTGATCTTCCTCGACGACGGTTGCTTTGTGCGGGCGTGGCTTAGACTTGCGTGCACGTCTTCGCAGCGAGGAACACGGCTGCACGACGACGAACTCGGCAATGCCGATCGACTGCGGATGTGGAGGCGGCTCGGAGAGAAGATATCCGGGCGGAAAACGCCCTGGCGACGGGTGCCGGAGGCGGTGCAGCCTCTCCTCTTCAAAGGAGAAGAGGAATTGTGATGGAGGAGCCTGATCGAGGACCGAGGGGTTGGTCGAATCGGCACCGAACATCCCGAATGTACCCAAGAGGGAGGTCCGCGAACTTTTCTGGGATGACCTCGGCAGGGAAGGTCACTTCATCCCTCCAAGTCAAGTGAGGGATGAATATTGCGAGGGGATGATCGGACTACACCCTCGATGGTTTGTGGAATTCGTCACCGTGCCACGCCGACGCAGGAGCAAACGAGAGTTCTACCGGAGGCGGTCGGGCCGCGATGAGTGTTCCGGCTCGTGCCGGACAAAAGGCATCGAGCAATTACGCTCGCTCGAGACAAGCCAAGAACAAATTCAATATGCTATGGCCATGTCCGGGCGGATGATTGGGCTTTATGGCATGCGGTTGGGGAACCCGCGAGTTGGAGAAAAAATATGCCGACCGAAAGGCGGCACGGGGATCTCGCAGGAGGCCTATGCTACCTCTCCAAGGGGTGCAAGAATCTTTTAAGACTCAAGCGGATGAGGCTGGCACCTCGGGCCAACTCCGAGAGAGAGATCTGCTGAGGGCCGAGGCGAGAGCGAGATCGGCCCACAAGGCAAGAAGAGCTCGGGTTAAGGTCGCGAGCCGAACGTGCTTCCGGCCGAGAGGGAGAGGCGTCTAGCCGATGTACGCAGGAGGTCAAGAAGCCGCCGCCGCAAACCGAGGAAGTTCGTAGAGAGGCCATTAAAGCTTACAAAAACTCCGAGGAGTATGCATTCATGTTAACCTCGTGGCCATGCGACCCGCCTTCCGAGAAATTCTTGATTTGATTAATGGCGGGCGTCGCCGCTCACTGAGGAAGACCTGGCCCTCCCGGAGGCCGATCTCGATACCCTTCGGCCGAAATTTGCCGAGGCTTCTAATGCGCAGGCTCTCCTCCTCCGGACGTGGAAGAAGTTGGTTCCAGGTGGTGGTGCCGTCGAAATTCCGCCCCGCTCGTTCTTGATGCTTTTATATGTACCCCTAGGTAGGTAATTTGGCTTCGTGCCTCGAGATGTAACGGCTCCGACCTCCCTTATGTAATTATTTTTGAAGTAGAAATGAAGTGTTATTTTCCTTTCCCCGTGTATGTATTTCAAGCTTTTTGTGGATGCTCGGCTCTTTCCTTTTTGTAAGATTGTTGCTGTCTTTTTTTTTCCTCTTATTTTCCCAAGACGGGGCTCGGTTTTCAGTACTTCTGAGTGAGGGGGTCTGCTCGCCTTAATCGATTCTTGTACTCAGGGATATAAACCTGTCCTTTATTTTGTTTCTGAAATTTTGTTTATGAACCGAGTCTTTATTGCGCTCGGCGCATAACTGAGTCCTTATTTTGTACTTGGTACGTGGCCAAGTCTTCACTTTATGCTTGGTGCGTAACCAAGTCTTGATTTCGGTGCTCGGTGCATAACCAAGTCTTTATTTTGTGCTCTGGTGCGTAACCAAGTCTTGATTTTGGTGCTTGTGCGTAACCAAGTCTTTATTTTGTGCTCGGTGCGTAACTAAGTCTTGATTTTGGTGCTTGGTGCGTAACCAAGTCTTTATTTTGTGCTTGAACCAAGTCTTGATTTTGGTGCTTGGTGCGTAACCAAGTCTTTATTTTGTGCTCTGTGCGTGGCCGAGTCTTGATTTTGGTGCTTGTGCGTAACCAAGTCTTTATTTTGTGCTCGGTGCGTATTTTGATTTTGGTGCTTGTGCGTAACCAAGTCTTTATTTTGTGCTCTTCGGTGCGTAACCAAGTCTTGATTTTGGTGCTTGGTGCGTAACAAGTCTTTATTTTGTGCTTCGGTCGCGAGCCGAGTCTTGATTTTGTGGTCGGTCGAGTCTTGATATTGTGCTTGAGCCGAGTCTTGATATTGTGCTCGGTCGTAGCGAGTCTTTATTCGTGGTGAGTAAAAACTTCGTTTTCCTTTAAAGAGCTCACAAAATACCGGATGAAGGGATAATTCTTTGGAATCCTATCCGGATCGTAAATCGAGATCTTTATTGATAATACCGCCAGGTATGCTACGCTTCCATGGATGCATAAATTTTTCTCCACTCAAATATTCTAGCTGGTACGCCCACCGATAAGACGTGGCTGACCCGAAATGGGCCCTCCTGTGTTGGCTTCAATGGGTCGGGTTGAATGCCCGTTATCTTTTTTAATACAAGATCGCCGACCAAATCTTCTTTCCTTTACTTTCAATTGTAGTACCTTTCACTCCTTTGTTTATACACCGCATTTTTCATCTCAAGATCGCACCTTTTTCTTCAAGCAGGTCTAGCTCGGCTCGGAGCGCGCCTCATTACGATCTTCTTCAAAATTTGCACTTACAAGGTAGGGCTCCAATCTCGACAGAATCACCGCCTCTCTCCATAAGCTAAAGAAAAAGGTGTTTCTCCGGTGGTCGCCGATGTGTCGTTAGTATGACCATAGTACGCCGGGTAGTTCCTCCGGCCAATTGCCTTTAGACTCCTCCAATCTCGCCTTCAACGTATACTTGAGTATTTTATTAACGGCCTCAACTTGTCCGTTCGATCGGGGTGGTATGGGGTTGAGAAATAGTTTTTATGCGGAAACTTTCACAAAATTTCAAACCTTCTTTGTCGAACTGTTTCCCATTATCCGTAACAATCGAATGTGGTATCCCGAATCTCTGATAATAGATTTCCATACAAAGCTCACGACCTTTTCTTCATCTATTTTTGCCAAAAGGCTCCGCCTCGCCCATTTTGTGAAATAATCCACCGCCACAATGACATACTTGACGCCCCTTTGCCAAAGGGGTAGTGGTCCGATGAGGTCCATTCCCCATTTGGCAAACGGCCATGGGCTAAATACGGAAGTAAGCTGTTCAGGATGATATCTGACCTGTGGTGCAAACCTCTGGCACCTCTCACATCTTTTGACGAGGTCGGTTGCGTCCTTTCTCAGGGATGGCCAGTAGTATCCTTGCCGTATTAGTTTATAGGCTAACGTTTGGCCCCAGCGTGGTTGCCGCATATTCCCTCATGAACCTCTCGAAGTGCATAATCTGCATCCGTCTCGGAGAGGCAACAGTAGGAGTGGGATGGAATATCCTCATTTGTATAGGATGTCGTCTACTAGTGTAAACCGATCCACTTGAGTTCGTAGCGTTCGGGCCTCAACTTTGTTTTCGAGGTTGAACTCATTTCTCTAAGTATTGGATGATTGGGGTCATCCAAGTCCGCTCGACGGTTTCGGCCGTATATTTTCTTTTGCACCGAGTGACGGGCAGATGAAAGCAGATCGACATCCGTGATGGCATCCGCCCCTGGATCGAGCCGAGCCGAGCTAAGGCATCCGCTTGCATGTTCTCGGCTCGGGGCACATGTAAGACTTTTTTGTTTTAAAGTGTGATAATCTCTTCTTGACCAAATCCAAATATTGTGCAATTTTTGCTCTTCGCCGTACTCGCCGTTGATTTGATGAACGACCAACCGAGAGTCACTGTGCACCAATAGTTGTTTCAGGCCCATAGAGGCCGCCATATCTAAGCTCGCTAGAAGCGCCTCATATTCGGTTGTTCGTTCGCTAAGGGAACTCAAATCGCACGGCCGAGCAAAGAGCATTTTTCATTTGGATCGATTATCACGATTCCGCCCCGCCGCTCGGCTGCGGTGGAAGAACCGTCAACGAATAATTTCCATTCTTGGTCCTCCTTGACTTCCAATTGTATGCAAGACGTGAATTCGGCCACAAAATCGGCTAAAGCCTGTCCCTTTATTGCAGTACGTGGTTCGTATATAATGTCAAATTGGCTGAGTTCGACGGCCCACTTAATCATTCGACCGGAAGTGTCAGGTCGATGTAACACTTGTTTCAACGGATAGTTCGTCAATACCATAATCTTGTGTTCTAAGAAATATGGACGGAGTTTCCGCGCCGCGGATCAATGAATAAGCCAACTTTTCCATTGGTGGGTACCGAGCTCGGCATCATGTAACGCTTGACCGTGTAATAAACTGGATGTTGAATAGAGTTGTCTAGCCTGATTAACACCGAGCTGATAGCGTATTCGGATACTGCCAAGTACAAATACAAGTCCTCCCCTTGGGTCGGTTTTTGTAATATAGGGATTGAAGATAGGTGTTGTTTGAGGGATTCAAAGGCCATCTGTGCTTGCTCGGTCCACTCGAAATTTTTGCTTTTCTTTATAATTTCAAAGAAAGGTTTGCACTTGTCTCGTGGACCGAGAAACAAATCGGTTAAGGGCGGCCAATCGGCTGTTAGGCTTTGTACCTTTTTTTACAGAGTTTGGGGATTCTAGGTCGGTGATGGCTTTGATTTTGTCTGGGTTTGCTTCGATTCCCCTTTGGCTGACCATATACCCCAAAAATTTACCCGAGCCGACCCCAAATGTGCACTTTCTCGGGTTTAACATCATCTTGTACTCTCTCAAAACAAAGAAACATTTTATTAAGATCGTTTAGATGATCGGACATGTACAAATGATTTTACTAGCATGTCATCTACATAGACTTCCATAGTGTGACCTATCATTTTCTCAAACATCTTATTTACTAACCTTTGATAGGTCGCACCAAAGATTCTTCAATCCGAAAGGCATCATCTTGTAGCGATGAATTCCTCGAGCGAGAGAAAAATGAGGTGTTTTCTTCATCTTCCGGGTGCATCCGTATTTGGTTGTAACCCGAGTATGCATCCATGAAGCTCATCGGCTCGTGTCCTGCCGGATCTACCATGTAATCGATATTCGGCAATGGATAATTGTCTTTGGGGCATGCTTTGTTGAGGTCGGTAAAATCCACGCATAGCGCCATCGCCATTGCTTTTCTTTACCAAAATAGATTGGCGACCCATCGGGATAGAGGGCTTCCCGATGAATTGATTGTCTAGTAGCTTGTTAACCTCGATCTCGAAGTCGCCTGCCTCTATCGGGGCCGAGTTTGCGCCTTTTTGGATGATCAAGCGGAACGTTAGATCAATATTGAGGCGGTGGCACGCATGCTTGGGGTCAATTCCTGGCATGTCGGCGTGAGTCCATGCGAAGACGCGTCAAGATTATTCCCCAAAAATTCGATCAACTCACTTCGATATGGTTCTCGGGAGATCATGACCAATACGTAGTTGGCGCCCCTCGCTTGGCCTTCCGACATTGATTGTATCAACCTTTGTTCTCTGGTTCCGCTCGTTTTCTTTTCTTGCTTTGCCCCTCCTTGATTTGCGGGGGTAATTCGTCTTGGCGGCGGCTTCGTTTTGATTGCGGCTCGCTTTCTCCCATCATTGCTCCTTCCCAGGCCGGCGACCGGATGATCCTCCCGAACGATCACCGCTTTACGCTCGGACTTCTCTCTGCGGGTAAGGGATTATCTTGTGTGGTTTCACCGGTTTGCCCTTGTTCCACCACATTAATCTCCACCGTCGGAGTTTAAGAGAGCACTCGTGACTCCCTTTGATTCCCTTTATGTATAGCTTCGCCATCGACGTTGGGAATTTTATACAAAAATGATATATTGAAACGGCCGCTTTGATATGATAAAGCAATGGCCTCCCAATGATGGCATTGTACTCCGAATCGGCATTGATTATTTTGAATGTTGTCATGACATCCGTTTATGCAAACCTTGTCCCATTTGGATGGGCAAATCAACTTCTCCGAGTGGGACTATCCTTCCTCCTCCAAACCCCGCATACTATCGTTACATGGACGGATATAACTATCATCCACGTTTAATCTTCAAATGCTCGGACATAAATGACCGATGAATAGCTTCCGGAGTCAATTAAAATTCTGAACCTAATACCCAGAATCGGTGCGATGATGACCAGAGGGTCGAATGAGGATGGACCACCTGGTCGGCATCCGCATCCGAGAACACAAAGTGGCGGTGGGTTGGCCTTCCTTGATTTCGCCACCCGAACTTGTCTTTCGGCATTGGTTGCCTGCCTAACATCGGCTTTTCTTTTCCTGTTGGAGCGTCTATCCTCCATTGTGTTGGTATTGATCCGACTAACACTTGACATCATGAGGATTTCCTCCCCTGGTTTTCACCGGGGCGGCGGCGAGAGCCGGATTGATTACGCGCTCCGGTTGACGCCTTGAGCCAATGCTTGGTGGGGCCGGTAGCTCATGAACGCACCTTTAAGACCGCCCGCCGAACAACCCGCATAATTTCCCTAATTAGATCTCGACACTCGTCGATCGTGACCTATCGATTTATGATATGCACCGAATCGACGCGAATCTAATTTTGACGGCTCAATTTTCGTGAGGCCGAGCCGAGGTAACAAATTCACCTCAGTACTTCATTCCATATGGCCGATGGAGTGTGGGTCAAAGTACTCCTTAGCGCGGCGACTTCGGCTCTCGCCTCTTGGCGAGCTCTAAATCCGTAGTCGGATTTTCCGAGAATGGCCGAATCCTAACCCCTACCAACTCACCGGTTCTTTCCTTCCGTCTTTCTTACGCCCCCTGTCGGTGCTCGGGCGGTTACTTGCCATGGCTTCTTCCGCACAAATATGGCGTTCGCGCGGATTAGAAATTCTTGGTACGAGGTCGCCCCGATTCGTGGATAGAGTAATTGAACCAAGTCTCGGGGCTAGTCCAAATGCATGGTCGCGATCAAAATGGCGTCATCCGACACGCTCCATCTCTCGAACTTGTTTATTGAACCGAGAAATATAACTTTTCGTGGCTCGTCCTTCCCTTGTTTGATGTTTACAAGGGGAGTCTTTAGCGCGCTCGGACTTTGGACGTTAGGAAATGTGTCGTAAAGGCGGAGGCCGATCCCCCACGCTTGAATGGATCCCCGTGGCGGGGTCCTAAACCAACGGTGGGCTCGGCGCCCAAAGTCGGGGGAATGCCCTACAGAGGATGGCATCGCTTGGACCGTATAGTTCCATCCATGCTAAGTACTTGTGAACGTGAGTAGTCGGGTCGGTTTCCCATTATAGAGACCGACTGGGGATTTTCAACTTTGGTGGTAACGGGATTGCTAGGATTCCGAGGGAAAATGGCGACGGGACGGCTTGGCCGGCTCATTACTTGGGGCGGTCTTGATCGCTCGCCATCCGACCGCCTTCCAATTTGTTCGGGGCGATTTCTACATCCCGTTCCTGCCATAAGCTAGGGCCTTGCTCCCTGCTCCCGCTCATCCGAAACCCGAGCCGGAACTTATCGATCGAGCCGGGCGAAAGGGATCAACTCGCAGTCGTCCGGCGAACACTGAGCGGGCATGACGATGTCGCGTTTACTCCGGAAATGATTCTGCTATGCGACTTTGCTCCTCCTCATCTTCTCTCTGCCGTCTTCTGTCATGACGAACATGTTCATTACCCGAATCGGCTTCTTGGGCATCATGGTGGGGAAGTCCGGAATTTGAGGATTAATGTTAACATTTAGTTGTGGGTTGAGTGGGTTAGTGTTTGCAAGGAGTGGAGGAGGTGCTTGAGAGTTTGTGGTGGCGAGAGTTTGCGATATAAGTTGGTTCATTTGTTGTACAAAAGTTGGGTTGGCAATTAATCGAGCAAAAGGAAATAAAGTAGTGCTTCCCGCCTAGTTTGGAGCATATTGTGGCCATTTGTAGTCCGCCAGGTTGGTTGTTCAAATGTTGCTCTTCATCAAACGGGCATTTCTCGATTGACTCATTTTTTCTATTACCCCAAAAAGTTAAGTGTCAAACTTTACCTGGTTTTTATTTCACTTGCTTTTGACTGGAACTTGGACTGGACCAATACGCCCTCCTTCTAGCGCCAATTTGTTGACGTGCGTTTTGGTCAACAAACAGAAATATGTAAAAGATTTAACACGTGGAAATGAAAACGTGCGTAACGTATGTTTATTTCTGGCTAATTATGCCTTTTTTGTATTTTGCCGAGCCGGAATATTGGGGTCGGTTTTTCTTATAATTGGTTACAATTGCCCTCCCTTTCTTTCCTCCTTTTCCGACTCTTTATACCCCTTTGAGTAAGTGGGTTTACAATAGTCATCTTTGCACTAACTATTCACTAATTAATAAAATAGTTAAAAAACAACACATGTCCCTCTATTGTTGTGCATATCAGCCAAAACTTGCCACTTGTCGACTTCTCTTCATGATTCTCTGACATGTGGCAGTTTCTGATACCAATAAAGTGTTCAAGATGGGCATGTGTTTATTTTTACGGTTGGCGCGCGCGTGCGTTTCATCTCGAAACTTGGGCTCGGGGCTCGGGGCTCGTGAGTCGTGTTGCGGTTGGGCTCGGCACCGTTGGGCTCGATGAGAGGGCGAGCCTAATTCGTGACGTGTTGTTGTACATCATTGTTGACGCCACACCGTAGGTCACCTATTCGAATATGTGTCAGGCTGATGACGTGGATTAATTTTTCACAACTCGGCTCGGGTATCATCAATACCAATCAGCGAATTTGACTATGATCAGCAACAATTCAAGTCCAAATCTTCAAAATGATTTTGATTTTCCAATGACTTACAACTCTAACCATATCTCAAGCTTAAGCAGGCTCATTGGGAACAAAACTGTGGATAACTGGTGACAAAAATAGACCAACTCTGAAACTTGAAAGCAGGGGATGGGCAAGTCTGTTAATGTAAGCAATTTTTTATTCAACACACCCACTAGCAATTTAGAAAGAAACAAAGAATAAAATTTCGCAATCATACAAGAACTTCACCTACCCTTGTAACCCTCCAGAGTAATGGTTCATCATTGAGATGCTATACTCCTCATTTGCTAAGCACCAAGCAATGATAACTATCACAAATGTTATTGATCTCAAATTCATGGAAAAGAACACATTATTTCTGATAAATAGAGCTAAACCGACAGGAACCAAAAAAATATCCGTTTGTTGAGATAAAGTATCAGATTTCTTAATACAGTTACAAACTAGGAACAAAAAAAGAGGAAAAATAAAAAATAAATATGTAGTTAAAGTAAAACTTTTATAAGTATCAATTTATTGAGATAATGTATCATGTTTTTTTAATAGACTTGGGTTCGATTCTTAGCCTTTACATTTATAGGCGTTTTTAATAATTTTTTTAATTACCAGGTGTATTTATGAATGGGTTTATATAAATTGTTATACTAAAATTGCACAATAAGTACTAGTGGTGTAGTGGTAGAACACCACCTTAAGTCTATTAAGGTCGCGGGTTCAATTCCGTTGTGGAGTAGTTTTTTTTTAAATAAGATGTGCGGGCTAGTGGGTTGGGCTGGGGCGCGGGTTGGGCTGGGGGATCCGTCTTACGGAATAGGATCCATAAGACGGTCCTACAGGAGACCTACTCTTAATAAAATTAAGATATTACGTACAGGAGCTTATATAGTGATTGTTTAGGGAATGAAGTAATGAAGTTGAGTAGTTGTGAAGGGTTCAGAGTTGTCTTTGATTAACTAATTAATGTAATAATTAATTGATATTTTATTTAATTTATATTGAAAACAAATAAATAGGAATTAATCATAATAGGAAATGAATATGTTAATTAGGTTAGAAAATCATTTAATTACCTATAAGCTAGAAATCCATGTTTAAGACTTTATACAATGGTTTTTCAAATCATTGCCACGACATTTATAAAAAGGTACTATATATATAACAGTAAAACGTTGTGAAACAAGATCATTATCATTTTAAAAGTAACGCTAATACAAAATGGTTTCGTCAAAATATTGTCCTTTATAAAAGTTAAAGCTATCAAAATAGCTCGGCCCGGTGATAGGGTTGGGTCGGCTGTGATTTTGTAGCCCGAAAAGAGCCCGAGACTATTTGGCCCGTCCCATTAGGCTCGAAATCACGGGTCGGCCCGATGTGGCCGATTTTTATGTGTATTTTCATTGATTGGGCGTCCTCCAAAATTGCCGCCCGATGAAATTCTTGCCCGGCCCAATTTTCTCTCTTGGCCTGACGGGCTAGCACCGGCTTGGCCTCTAATAAAAATGCACTTATATATAATAATAGATTTTGTAAGCCGTTGTGCAATCCATTATGCACTAACAGGGACGGTGCTGGGGCGGCCAAGATGGTGCCGCCGCATATAGCCCCCCAGAAAGGGCCCCGGAATTTTTTTTTCATTTTTTATATATGTATATATAGTTATATAAAATAAAGCAAGAACTCGATAATAAATTTGTAAGTTGGCGTAACGGCTTGGGTATCGATACACTAATTCTCAGCTAACATGTTTGTTCTATTCGATAACGAGAGAGAAGAAAAATGAGAGTAGGGAAATATTTGATGATATTCTATCTAGTGAATTTTGAAAATATTCTTCCGATCCGAAGTATTGAAATTAATTACATTGTACATATTCTATCTAGTACATTTTCTTTTTATTGTAAAAACTTCATTTGTTATGTGTAGTACAGTTGAATCAATATTCCCCTTGCCCAACGACATAAGTTGTTATTAGCTGAACTACATAAACACTTGCATACCATCAATTCATTTATCATACTATATATAATTGACTAATTAATTACTTATATATATATATATATATATATACCTTTACAAAATTCACCACATGGCAAACTAGCCAACTTTGATGGAATAGTAAAACACTCGAATGGATGGCCAAATTAACAAACTTAATTAGAACCAATATTTTCTCCAATAGAAAATCATAAGTTCGATCGGCGTTTGATTATTTAATTTTATAAAAGGATCACAGTGGAAAAAATATCTAAAATAGAAAGTAAAAAAGTTCGATCATTTGAATGAAAAAGAAAATAACAAAAATCCTTTTCTATACGTGTCTACTCACTTAAATCAAGCTCCTATATATAGTAGGTACTTTAAAGCTTTAATTTCATTATGACTATTTAATGGCCATTGCTAGAGGTCATCGTATCAATTCCGGTGGAATCATAAGTCATTGATTTAATATTATCCCTTTTTTATTTAACAATTTTTCCTTTGATTTTTTCCCTTGATTTTTACCCTTTAATTTAACAATTAATATTTTTTTCTCCTTTGATTTTTTGTCGGTCTTTCATCGAACAAATATTTTCCCGTTTGATTTTTGCAAAGTCAAAAAAAAAATGAAGAATTTAAAGAGGTGCCCCAACCTTTAAGTCATTCTCTATCATTCATATTTGCCATTATTTTCCTTTTTCGAAAAAAAAAAAAGACGATTTTTAAAACCATTATTACATCAGTTGTAGATTAGAAAACATGCTAATATACTACGGTTTCATGAAAACGTTGTCGTTTATAAAAGACGCAAATTTACAAGTGTTTTGGTAAATCGTTGTTGTTTTAAAAAAAATCCGCTGATTTACAACGGTTTTTATAACATGTATCATACTACATGTGCTTTGTGACGGCCTTGTAAGACGAGTGACTGAATGGATCTCTGATTCATCACTATGTGAGTTGTTACCGTGTTTATTAGCGCCCTTTGGGACTCTGGAAATTCTCATGATGTATAAGCATGATGATGCTACTTTAGCATAGGTCCAGTGGCCAAGATTGACTCGGTCTATTGGAGCATGACTAGGAAAGATGTCAAGACTATGTTGATTGACATTAGAAGCAGATGAAAAACTATGTTCTACGGATTGGGAGGTCAAGCATGCTCTATCTATTGAGGTGTCAGAGATGCTTGGATTTGTGTGACCACATAATTTGGGGTACATAGCGAGTCACCTGAGTTGTAGAGTTATGTTAGTTGGGTGATGACTTAATATAACTCTCCTCATTTGTTACTTTTCGCTCTCTCTTGGTCGCACAACTTATTCCCTATATGAAAGAAGGTACATGAGATGTGAATTATGAGAGTGTGATTCGAATAAGTGGGATCAGATATGTATGAGTGGGAGATACATAGTTCGTGGTACAAGAAGGACGTTGGCGTATACAGTTCGTGGAGTAATACACATCAATGAAGAAGTCTTGTAGGCGAGTCATAGATTCATATGAATCTGTTGGGAAATTTATTTGTATAGATTTTGATGATGCATAGAAAACTTAGATTAGCATGTTGGAACCCCATTTTCTGTTGTATTTCAACTATGTAATAGATAGGATATATCAGCTGAGTTGCAGCCAAGATAAAGATCGCAGAAGTTGACTGAAGGATGTCGTGAAGAATCAGTTGAGTTGCAGTTGAGTATCGAAGAAGAGTTTCAGTCAAGTAAAGAAGATGTGTATGTCAGTAGACTAACAACTGAGTCGTCCCAGATTCATGGAGAAGACTCAATAAAGGGGTAAAGCATCTTAAAGATTCGAAGAAAGCTAAAGAAGTTTGTTGCAAAGAAAAGTCAAAGACTTACCCTAAATGGTAAGGGGACAGACCTGCAACCTTGAAGTTGTCTTGCTGAAAGAGTGCAAGTAGCTGAGAACTAATGGGATGTTCACAGAAAACCTGAAATGTTTTAGGCAGCCTACAGAGCATTAATTTAAGGAAGGGTCAACATCAAAAGCTGCACAATAAGACAAGCCAACAATCATTTTCAACAACATGTTGTACCATTGGAATTTTCGTTGGAATTTAAAAACTCCAACAGAAATTCCAACGATTAATTCCAATATTTGGTTTACCGTTGGAATTTTTGTTGGAATTTTCCAATGGTTAGTTGTGGTGTTGGAATTTTAAATTCCAACATGAATTCCAACATTTTATACCAACGGTTTTATTTACTGTTGGAATTTTCATTGGAATTTTCCAACAGTATAATGTAGCATTGGAATTTTGGTTGGAATTTTAAAAATTCCAACAATTTTCTATTTTGTTGAAATTTGATTGTTTTCTTGTAGTGTCACTAAAGGATATTTGCATTAAAAGTTTTGCATGCATGCAATTATTAGATGGACACGTTAAGTAGGTGATAAGGTAGGTGTTGAATAGAATATAAACTTGCATTCATTTTCTTAATTGAGAAGGTTCTCAATTAGCTATAGCCACATCACATAGAATTGCATGCATAATGGACAGTCAGGAATTCTTACAAATGGTAATAGGACGTGGCGACTTATTAGGAAAGTGATTCACCAACTTGTACCATGGAGTAGTTTACTAGAAATTACTTATTTTCTTTCAGTTAAAGAATTAAAACATCTAATTACATGTTAGTTTTAGGCGGTGGTTTTTCTCTATAAATAGAGCATGGATTTGGTTCTTTTAGCATATAAAAACAAATCATATGAAGTTTGAAAAATATCTATCTCTTCAACGGACACTTTTTCAAATTGTCACTATAAAAGGCTGAGGAAAAGTATCAGGGAAGCACGAAACACACAAGCAATCTAAGAAAAGCAAGCAACTGCAAAACACTCTCAACTTATTCATTCCAATCCTCAAGGATACTTTCGAAGTGAATCTATCCAACATACTCAGTGAAGGAACAAAACTTCAACTCCCCATTAATTTCTAGACTTAACTTAACACCACATGGGACCTACAAGTGGTATCAGAGCGGTTGGTTCAAAGAACCTTTCGCACTGGTTACATAACTAGATCTCAATCTTTCAAAGATCAACACTTGACTGTTTTTAACTTTTTGTCAAAAGTTATTATCATGGGAGCAAACCTATCTCGCATTCCCATGTTTATGGTAGATTAGTTTGATGATTGGAAAATTTGCATACAGCACATCTCTCATCACTGCATGATGAAATGTGGTTTCTTCATAGAAGATGGATCCATAAAGATCACAAAAGTGAACACAGATGTAAGAGCTGCTGAGGATGGTGCTGCAGAAAGACCTGCCATTGTTGAAAAACCAAGGAGCGAATGGACCAATAAAAATCAAAAGAGATATAACTTGGACAATGTGGACAAGGAAATTCTATATAAAACTCTTGATAAAGCAATATTTAACAAGGTTAAATCTTGTAGGACAACTCGAGAAATATGGGAAAAGATGACTCTAAACAGCGAAGGTTCAAAGCAGATTAAGGAAAACAAATTCATAGTTGTTGTACAGAAGTTTGAGAACTTCAAGATGCTACATGGTGAAACACTAGATCAGATGGATGCCAGATTCACAAAGATCATTGATGAGCTTTCAGCTCTCGGAAAATGATATACACAGAAGGAAACGTGTAGAAAATTCTTAAGTCTCTCCCAGCATAGTGGGAAATGAAAGTGATGGCCCTTAGGCATTCTATGGACTTAACAAGGATATCCAACCATGAGCTATTCTCGACTTAAAAGCTTATGAATTTGAGCTCAGAAGAAATGAGCAAGATAAGATAGATGTGCCCAAGATAGCTGCTCTGGTGGCTGGAAAATCAAAAAGCACAGAATCTATGGACATCATAGACAAAGAGGAAATGCCTTAATGGTCAAAAGATTCAAAAAGTTCTTTAATAAGAACTATAAATGAAATAAGGGTGAATCCTTCAGAAGACACTCAACATCTTCCAAGAGCAAGGAAGAAAGAACTCCAAAGACAGCTGAGACCATGAAAGTTGAAAACATATGCTGGAACTGTAGACAGCCAGGACACTATGCAGTTGACTGCCTTTATACACCAGTCAATAAATACAGAAATGAAGAGGATAGGAAAGTGTTTAGGGAAATAAGACAAGAAAGAAAGAAATCCATGGTGGTTGATGAACTAGATACAACCAAGTGCAAGGAGACTGCTGAGTCAGATAGCAATGAAGCATATTACTCATCTGACACAGATGAAGAGTCATTGATATGTCTCATGGATAAAGAACATGAACAGGAGGTTCAGAGAACAACTGAGTGCCAAGGAACCTGGTACATGGATAGTGGTTGTTCCAGACATATGACATAAAATAAAATGAATTTATCTAACTTCAAGGAGTCAAGAGGAGCCGTAGTCATATTTGGAGGAAACGAAGCTCTAGGGGAATCAGAGGCATTGGATCCATAAAGAAAAATTGACTAGAAATCACATATGTAGCTTATGTTGAATGGCTGAATTTCAATATGTTATGTATCAGCCAACTCTATGATAAAAGCGACAATGTAGGATTAAACATGGGTGTATGTAAAATCAAGGATGCTGAGACAAGTGAAGTTGTGATGTCTGGAACAAGAAAGAAAAATATGTATGTAGTGAATTGATCAACTACTACATCAAGCACATGTCTGATAGCAAAAAGCACAGCCGAGTCAAGTTGGATGTGGCACAAGAAGCTGAGTAATCTGAAGGGAAAGCAACAAGTGAGAGAGCATTTGTGATTCATGTCAGAAAGAGAGCTTGCAAATATCTAGTTGAAGGATTTCCAGACTCAGTGTACAAGAAAGACAACATTTGTGATGCATGTCAGAAGGGAAAGCAAATCAAATCTTCATTTAAGGATAACTAAGTCCTTCTTCAACAATGATCTTACATCTATTGCATATGAATTTATTTGGACCTATTGAACCAGTAAGCTTAAGTGGAAAGAAATACACCTTAGTGGTGGTCGATGATTGTTCAAGATACACATGGATCATCTTTATGTGTAAAAAGAAGGAAACTTTGCAGAAGCTTCCATAGCTAATGAAGAGAGTTCAAAATGAGAAGAGCCAAACCATTATCAACATAAGGTCTGACAGAGGAACTAAGTTTGTCAATGGGATTATAACTCAATATTACACAGAGAATGGTATTGCTCATGAGTGATCAGCTACAAGAACTTCACAACATAATGGAGTAGCTGAAAGAAGGAATAGAACCCTCAAGGAAGCTGCAAGGACCATGTTAGTTGAAGTTAGATTGCTTAAGAGATTTTTGGGCTGAAGCCATTAACACTGCTTGTCACACTCAGAATAGGTGTATTATAAATAGGCAGCTGTCAAAATCCCATATGAAATTTGGACAAGAAGAAAGCCAAATATGAGATATTTTCATATCTTTGGAAGCAATTGTTTCATTCATAAATGGCAAGTACAATTTCAAAGCTTTTGATGCTAAAGCAGATGAAGGTATCTTCTTAGGATACTAAGCTGAGAGCAAAGCTTTCAGAGTGCTGAATAAAAGGACATCGATCACATTAGAATCTAGCCATGTGGTTTTTGATTAACCTAATGTAAATGGAGAAGATATTGATGAGCTAGCTAAAAAGATGAATCAGCCGACTATTCAAAAGAGTACCTATGCTGAAGCTAGTATCAGAAGACTCGACCCTGATAAGGATGAGATAGGTGAATCTCAGAGACAGCTGGAAGGCTTGCATCTGAATGATGATGATCAAGAAGAAGTTGTTCAAGACAACTTAGTTGCAAGAAGACTTAATCCAATAGACTTACTCCAACAAGATGTGAGATGGCTCAAAGACCATCCATCTGAGTTAGTCATTGGAGATGTAAGAGAATGAGTAAGAACAAGATCCAGAACTCAACATGAAGCCATGTTTACTTGTTTCATTTCTCAAATTGAGCAAAAAGACGTGTCACAAGCATTGGATGACGCAAACCTTCCAGGAGGAGTTTGTGATGTTCTACGTGAACCCATATGTTCACGATGAAGGCATTCACTCGTCTATGAATGGCAAAGAAATCAAGTTGGCTACAGTGGACTCGAACAAATTCCTACACCTTCCAAGTACTGGCCTCACGGACTTGTCTGCCCACAAGTTCGACCTGAAGAAAGCATGGAAGGAGATTGCAAAGAAAGAGGTGGCTGGCAAGGTGAATTATTCTGCCACCAAGAAGGACATTAAAGAATAATACCACAAGCTCATGGATTTGGTGGCCAAATGTGTTGACAAGAAGTTTGGGTCATACAATCAGTTGTCCCAAGCTAAGCTGATTGTCATGGAAGCTATTAAGAATGAGCTCGAGGTGAACTGGAGTGAGTTCATCTTTGACAAGATGTTCCAGAATATCCAGAACGTGAAGTTGGTGGAAGGGATGCTTGTGCACTCCGTGGGATATGGGCTTATTATAGGTTATTTGATGGAGAAGAAGGGTGTGCCCCTTTGCAAAGGCAAACCCTTTCATGCAAACAAGAGAATGTTCAAGGTGAACCTATCAGCTGCTAAGAAATGGGCACATGCAAAGGAGACTGCCACACTGAGGGGGGAATCAGTTGAACATGTTCCCGAGGACACAGTTGCCTCTGTCCTAGTCCCCTCTTCGGAACCTACTGTCGTTGCTCCCAAAGTGACGAAGAAAAGAATGACAGTTGCTCCCGCAAGGTAGCTTCTAAGAAGCAGAATACGTCAGCTGCTACGAAACCTACAGCTGAGTTTACCGCAGCAGAGTCAGCCATTGTGGCTGAAGAAACTGAAAAGGGAGAGGAATAAGTTCTCTAGGAGATGACTTGTCAAGAAGCATGTTGAAGTAGAGGCTGTTGAAATAGCTGCAACAGTCACAGCTGAAGCCACCCTGACTCTGATATCCGAGGAAAGTAAAAAGGTCAATTCCATGGATAACGATTGGACAAGAATAGGTGAACAAACTGAAGCTGAAGAAGCTCAAAATAGCTCAGCTACTGACCCAAGCCCTCAGGGCAAAATGGTTGATAATGAGGCAAATGACGGGACAAAGAAGATTGATGTTGAATAACCTGTCCCAGATGCCATCGTCCCTGAACAACATGAATCTCCAGCTTACCCTGACATTGAAGAACGACTGCGTGCATGGAGGCTATGGAAGTTGTACGCCAGCCGAGTCCAGTTGTCAAGCCCAGATATGATTAATGAGGAGGAATTTTTCCTTGGCTTTTTGGACAATGCTACTGTCCACTGTGATCTTGATGCTACTTCACAACAATTCTATATGAGAAGAAGGATGCTGAAAAGGCCAAGGCACTGGAAAAAGGAAAGTCAGCTCGCTCAGAGCAACATCAACGATGTGGAAATAATTGAAGAAGCTGACCCAATTGAGAAGGCTCAGCTGCGACAAGCGCTGCAAGAGTCTCATGAGTTGTATGAGCAATCTATGCTCAGGGGTGTTGGAGAATCCTATATTGCTATCTCTCCAACCCCTGCAATCATTGACGTTGTGAGGGCTCTCGAGGAAACTACGTCACCATCTCACTTAGAGGGACGAGTGACTAGGGAGGATGGCAATAATTTTGGGAAAGAAGGAGTCGAAGAGGGTAACCCAACGGCGCCACGCCCTACGAGAAGTTGTTGAGATAATTGTTTCATTGGTTGAACATTCAAGTGAAACAACCAAGTCTCTGGTGACTGTTGACACTATTGTTAAAGAATAAACTAGTGAGCCAACTGATCACACTGCAACCAGGATGGAGGAGGCTGCAGGAGACAAATAAACTTTGGTGCTAGGACGCGATGATGAGGCTGATGAACAAGACCTAGTTGGAACTAACGACGCTTTGACGGTTAAGACTGTCTCAGTTGAGGAACTAGCTGCATTGAAGGCCAATGAAGTTACAAATGCCCGAATTTCTGTAACTGAGGCATAGAATGGAAGTAGGAGGACCATGGCGGTTGAGACTTCTAGTTTTGAAAGTGCAATCCCAGAGGTTGAGGCCTTGGAGGATGCCAATAATAAAGACCCAGCTATAGCTAAGTCTGCAGAAGGGATTGTTGAAGGCCTTGTAGCGTATCAAACTTTTGTTAAGGTGACACAGGACCCCATGGCGGCTGAGACTGCTGCTAAGGTGACAGAAGACCCCATGACGGTTGAGACTGCCAGGGAAAATGTGAATATTCCTAAGGCTATTCCAAATTTGCCCGAATCTGAGTCAACTGAACCTATTGAGATCGATGCTTTACATGACTTAGATGATGAATTCCTGGATTTCGAGGATGACTTTGACAACCAAGTTGAGTCATATCCAGAAGATAAAGAATTGGAAGCCTAGATACAAGATGCCCGTTTGAAAGCCTCAAAGAAGTTCGTTTTGGTTAATGGACCACCCCCTATGGTTCCATCACCTGCCCGTGAAGCTGCTAAGGTAGTTGAGGCACTGATTACTCAAATGGAAGAAAACCCTATGGTCAAAGACACTGTTGAGAAAGCTGAGGCACATTACACTGCTAGCCAAGTTAATGAGAGAAATGTTCCCGAAGAAGAAGTGGCACCTACGACTTCTAAATAGTCCCATTTGGCCAAGATTTTGAATCACTCCTACCTCAGGATTCTTCGCCTGAATCAGCCGAGTTCCGAAATGCCTTTCGAGCTATGTGCGAGGAAATGGAGCCAATGGAATGAGGCTTTGTTGCTCTTAATTAGAGGATTGATAATAATGATTCCATGATATCCATGGACATAAGAGGAGTTGTGTTGAGAACTAGGGAATGGACTACATAGACCAATGCCCTTCACAGGGGACACTTTGGCTATTTCAGATCACTTTTTCTCAAAACTGGTGGTCTGGTATGGCGAACAAGTTTTGTTTCAGTAGTGTCAGAGGGACAACATTGATCGATTGGAACGCAAGTCATGATGCGTGTAAAATATATGTGAATTTAGGGGCTTAAATGATATATATTTGATACATTTGCATGTATATTTAGTGTGTTTTTACTTAGTTTCCATAGAAGGGCATGATACTGCATATTCTTGTAACTTTTTACAGGAAACGGAGCTTAATCGAAGAAATATCAGTTGAAAGACCCGGATAGGATTGACGAATGCAAAGAGAAGGTTGAAAAGATGAAGAAACCGGACAAAAACACATCACACGGCCGAACCGTGTGGGACCACATGGCGGTGTGACATACTCGTGTGAAAAATGACATGTCTGTGTGAAGTTGGGAAGAAACAGGGGACGAAAACAAGCTGAACAGCCGGGCCATGTGGGACCCACACGGGCGTGTGAGGTTTCCTAGAGTAAAATCCACATGGCCGTGTGAGGCTACACGGCCGGGCCATGTGGTGCACTGTCTTTGGATTTCGGTGTCCTTTTACCACTCCAACTCTACAAGTGATCTCTCCAAACATCTATAAAAGGGACCCAAGGGCTGCACGAAAATTACAACATCCATATAACATACAACACACCAAATTTCACAGGAATACAAGATCCAAGGTCTTCTGAGAGAGGAGGGCTAGGTCGCGAAGAACACCACAAGGCCTTTCGCATCTAGATAAGCACAAGAGCTTCGAAGGCTTGGAAGGGGAATCCATCCTGACACGAAGGGGTTTTCTTTCTATGTTTAGATCTCTTGTTTGTGCTTAAACAATGTTATAATATTGATTTTGAATTTGGCTAATCTTTCGGATCTTAGGGGCATAATCAAAACTGTGGATTCATGTTAAATCTTGATTTATTATTTTCTTAATTGATTCATGTTTTCTATTTTATGAATTCGAGTGTTTATTCTTAATTGCTTTTTATCTGATCAATAATTGGCATGTCATATTTGTTAGTGCGATATTTGGAAGAGAAGTTCTAACAAAGACGAAAATCGAATTCAGACATAAATGGGTGTATCGAATCGATAGACCTACAATTGTTTTTGGTGAGTCATTCAATTCATAGATCTTTTGGGAGTTAATAATAGTTGTATCAAGTCGGGAGACCTACAATTGTTATTAATTTACTATTTATGCGCCGCCCGGGGGGGAATAAACTAACTTAGGAATTGAACCCATAGAATTGCATGAATTGGTTTTTGAAACTTTAATTGGATTTAATATTGAAGAAACATATTGAGATTATGTGCCTAAGGTTGCTTCCGTGGTTGTTGAAAATACTTGTGAGGTTCGCAAATTTATTTCTTTTATTTCTATTTTCGATTTTACTAAACTCTTGAGATTTGGTTGCTTTAATAAGATTGGAATGTGATGTTATTATAGCCTAAGTGTTTCGTAGTCAATCCCTGAGGAATACGACCTTGCTTGCCATTATTCTATAAACTACAATGTACACTTGCAGTTGTAAGATCCAAATATTTTTGGCGAACAAGTTTTTGGCGCCGTTGCCGGGGATTGAAAGGTTCTACTTAGATATAATAATAAGTAGTTCAATCTTAATTGAACCATTTTTTGTATAATATTTTTTTAAAATTTTTCGATTGTTTCGAAAATTATTTTTATTTTATTTTTCTTCGGTTCTAACATTATTTTTGTTAAGTGCAGATAGTGCATGATCACGCATCCAGATCTACCCGCCAATACCCATTGATTTGGAAATCGAGAAAACAACGAAGCAACTAAGGAGCGCCCACCTGTGGCAGACGTACATGACCGGATAGTGGAAAGGCCAGCGAGAAGGGCAGTTAGAGACTACTTCCAGCCGGAGGTAAGTCAGACTTATGGGGGTGCGGCCCGTTTGCCGATCAATGCAAACAACTTTGAACTAAAACCATTGAGGATCCAAACGCGCATCTGGCGCACTTTTTAGAAATTTGCGATGCGGTGAAGATGAATGGTGTTTCTGAGGATATCAATCGATGCCGCCCTTTCACATTCTCTCTGCACAATAAGGCTAAGGGATGGTTATGTTCTCTAACACCACCAACAACAAATTGGGGAGAGCTAAGTCAGCGGTTTCTAGCCAAATATTTTCCCCCCAGTAAAATGCTCCAATTGAAGTCTGAAATCGGCCAGTTTAGGCAGTTAGATTCTGAGCCACTGTATGAAGCATGGGATAGATTCCGAGAATTGCTAAGGAAGTGCCCGCAACATGAATATCCCGACTACCAACAGGTCCAGTACTTCTATAATAGTTTGAGTGGCAACACGAGAACGATTATAGATGCTGCTTCTGGGGGTGCACTACTAGGGAAATATCCAGAAGAGGCACTAGAGTTGTTAGAGGAGATGGCGAACAACAGTTACCAATGTCCATCCGAGAGATCTACTGTCTGACATGTGGCAGAAGTTGAGGATGAGAAAGTCACCATGCTCACAGAACAAGTATACGTGCTGAATATGAAACTGGACGCGATGCAGCAAGTGACTGTAAGAGATCCTGTTGTTGTTGAAGAAGAAGCGAACTTTGTGGGCCAACAATGGAACTTTAATCAGACACCCAATTACTATCATTCAGGGCTGCAAAACCATGAAAATTTCTCTTATGTTAACAATAAAAATGTTATGCAGCCACCTCCAAGATTTAATGTGGGTAATCAAGGCAGAGCGGAGTCAAATGAAAAGAAAGCATTTGTTGAAGAGATACTATCCTCGTTTATCGGAGAGACTAGAGAAAGACTGAACAAGGATGAAGCAAAGATAGACAGGATAGAAGAGCAGGTCATTCAGTTGAACACGAACGTGAATGCAAGATTGAAATCTCTAGAAACACGGGAGACCAACATCAAAAGGGCAAATTCCCAAGCGATACTCAACTAAATCCGAGAGAACAATGCAATACCATTCGTCTCATAGATGGTACTGACTTTGAGGGCTCACAGATTTCAACAGACACGGTTCAGCGAAAGTGATTGGAAATCTGAAGTCTGGCTGAAGATGTAAAACTTAGCACGCTATGGGAGGCAACCCAAATTATTTCTTATTTTTGTTCATTTTTAATCGCCTTCAATTTTAATTTTAATTTTATTTTTATTAACTTAATTTTTAGTTTTGTTTAGTTTTGTGAGTTGTTGTGTAGGAGGCGTCACGACAAACTCCCAATAAAAAAAATACGTAGATTAAATCACACGATTGTGTGGTACCACACGACTAGGCCGTGCGGGAAGGCAAATTGCCCAATGCTACACGAACAGGCCGTGTGGGATCCACACGCCCGTGTGGGATTGGGCGAGCAGAAACAAACATTGGCGCAGGGCCGCACGGCCCGTCCGGACAGACGTGAATTCCCCCTATCTTAACCCCCAAAACTCATTTTTTCCTCCCACTTTCTCCTACCATACGAAATTTCTATCCCAAAACTCTCCAATTCATCTCCAAATCTCTCCAAATTCATTATAAATATCACCCCAGAAACCCAAATTCTTAAACTTCTCAAGAAACCCACCACCTAAAGCCTTCAAATTTTCAACTTCTCCAAGTTCTACACCAAGTTTGGGGGTTTTCAAAAACTTCAAATTTTGGATTTTCTCACCTCATAATCTTGGTTTCATGGCTTCTAGGGGTGAAAGAGGAACAAGAAGAAATACGAGAATAAGAAGGAAACGAACTCCGAAGCCTGAACCCGAGCCACAACCAGTATATGAGCTCGACGAGCTGGAAGCTTCGAATGTCATCTTGCTGAACGACACACACCGGGCTCGATGGGCGATACTCTACTATCGACCATGGATTAACACAAGGTATCTCGATGACCATACTCTTGCTAATTTAGGTTTATTGGATGATTTTCAGGTTGTGCGGTCGGATTGATTGGCATTAATTTTTGAATGGGCATTGGGATACTTATTCGGTTTATACACTTGAGTTTTTGAGTAGTTTTGAATTGGTGGTTCGAAAAAGAAATGTGATGGAGATTCGGTTTTGGTTGGCGAATGAGCTGAAGGAGTTGAATATTGGTGATTTGAATGAAATATATAGAACTCCGGCTTATGGGGTTGAGGAGCACGAGGATTTTGATAAAGATAGTTTTTGGAGAGAAATAACTGGGAAATGAATCTACACGTTGGGTACCTCGAAGGCATCTAGCATTCGAAACCCCGTATTCCGCTATGTCCAAAGAGCCTTAGCGGAGTTGATTTTTGCGAGAGAGGAGAGTAAAAGGGCCTTGCGGGTAGATGAGTTGTTTATTATATGGTAATGGCGTCGGGGACAGAGATTGTGCCAAACGTCGAGGCTATGATAGCCTAGCAATTTGATAGGGTGCGAAAATCTAAGAGGGGAGGAATTTGTATTGGGGGGATGATTACTCCTATTGCTGAGTACTACAATGTTAGCTTTGAAATGTACGAGATGATGTCTTGTATGTATTAGTGGCATATTTCACAAGGCCACTACACTCCACCTCCACCACCACAATGAGCTATGTAAGTACGTATTACGCATTCCTCTTTTCTTTTGATAATTTCCTCATATGTTCGGGACGAAGCATATTTTAAGTTTGTGGGTGGTTGTCAAGAATGCGTAATTTAGTACTTTGTTGCATTTAGGATTGCATGTAGAGCATTTTTGCATAAAACAAATTCAATCTTTTTTATATTTTTTATATTTTTTATTTTTTATTTTAGCACGTTTATCGCTTTAGCACGTTTAATTGCTTTTGTGTGATTTTTAATCAAAATTTTCAAATATGCCCAGAGCTTCCGTATGATTTTTACTATGCGCATTTAACTTTATGAGATAACATACTTTTGGGAATAATGTAATGAATTGTTAAGAAGATATCATTTATTTGTTTGGCATTAGTTAAGAAAATTGGGTATTTGAGCATGTTGCGAAAAATAAGCATGTGAAATTTTGTGCCTTAAACTGCTTTATCTTATGCAGCTTTTTTTTTTTTCTTGAGTGTGTCATTCATGATTGATAGAACTCTATAACTTTGTCTGGTATCTTCATTAAAGCCATGTGTGTGTGCAATTTTTGAAAATTATTTAAGGCCATCTTTGTTTAGCCTACTTAACCTAAAAACTTTGAGCCAAAACTTTTATTGTTAGCCATATTGATCTTTAATATTTAAAACATGATTTTATCCCTGAAATTTATTGAGCTATAGAAAATGAATAAGTTTGGCGGAGATGTGGCGAAAAATTTAGGGATAAAAACATTTAACCCGCCGAACTATGACCAATTTTACATTTTGCCTACCAAACTATTTTTCGTCACACTTTGCCCTCTATACTATGCGAATTTTACACTTTACCATATATGGACATTTTTGCCCCTATAGTTTTATCAATTCATTTTAATAGTTTTAGCTACCCATTTAAGCTCCAAGTTGTTGCATTTAATCCCCAAAATTTATAAAATTATCACATAATTTTATAAATATTGATTTAACTCCAAAACAGCTTGTTCCTGAATTTATCAGGTCATTAAAATTAAATTGGGTTTTTGATTTAAAATTGGATATAGTCCATTACGACCATATCAGGCCCAACATGATTCCGTAAAATTAAAATATCCCTTAAAATTCATACCTTTCTTTGACCGAAATAGCACCGGGTGAGATGGCTCGCAACACCACTAGTCAGAAGATTACTGCCCCTAGATTGTTTGACAAACAATTTGCACTGTTCAACTTCAACCAATCGGGAAGATGATCTACAAGTTATCTGACTCCTTCATCAACTGCTCAGCACAACCTTGGTTAGTTTCCTACTTGAGGAGTATAAGATAATTTTTAAAAGGGATAAATTAATTAGAACATTTCGAACACATGTTGAACAAAAGCCTTTATTTATTAAGAACTTAAAGAAAATTTATTACATCAGCAATCTCCTTTTGGAAGGAGAATACTTGTTTAGTCTCTCATATATGAGGCTTGCACTCGTTCACACATAAACAAAAAACTGAAAAATACTCTGAAAATTTAAACACTCAACTATTTTTACAAAGGAAATTTTATTTTTAGAAGACTAAGGGATGTTGATCGATGTCTTTAGCCTTCTGAAAACCTCATTTATATAGAGGTAACTGATGCCTCTATCTCCTTGGATTCTATCCCCCACTTGCTAAGAGTAGTGGATGCTTTGTCATCTTCACATGGCTTGGGACCCATTCTTGTCTGGTATCCAAGGCATTCTGATAAGGCTCCAAAGCCTGTTGACCTGTTTCCTTCGTCTTTTAACGGATTGGAAGGAATCTTTCTATCACCTATTTTGCCCCACCTTTGTCTTTTTGAAAAGTGGGTCTCCGCGTGTATGGAGTCACATGTCTCCACCAAGTCTGTCGGGGAATCTACCTTTTTGGTAGTCCCAGAATTATTGGATACTTTGGCAGTTTCTGTGACTTTCCTTCTCCATCTCTGGGATGTCTCCGATCAAATTTTGGTCAGAATCATTTGCCGAATTCTGTTCCTTTTGATTTGGACATTCTGGGCAAACACGATTTTCCCAATGGCCAATATGAGCCATATTACAATATTTTCGACGAGTTTCTTCACTCCCCGACAGCTTGTTTTCCCAAAGAAGATTTATCTTTTTCTCCATTAGGTCTTCTGCCCACCAATAGTGTAACGATCCAATTTTATTAAATTAAAGTACTCTAAAAATATTATTAAGAAAACACAAATTTATAAATTAAAGTGATCCCAATAATTATCAAAAAGTTGATTGAGAATTTTTAATTCTTAAGGGAAAATATAATAATAATAATAATAATAATAATAATAATAATAATAATAATAATAATAATACATCTTCCAAATTAAATATCCAACAATTATTCCAAGCATAAACCGGAAAATTTAAAGACATAAATCTAAAATTTAGTCCGATCATAATTATTTAAAATATAAATATAGCATGATTTATTCCACCATCCACAACATCATATCTTCAAAGGATTCCTCAACCTCGAAAGTCATGATGATAATAGTGGTGAGCTTCATCTCGCTCAGTAGGGATACATCTGTCAATATTTAATATAACATGAAAAACATTCACATAATTACAACAGTAAATTCATTAATTTCCTCTTTTTTCTCTGATTGGCCAGTTCCTGCATATAGCATTGCGGGTTCACCCCGAAGATACGTTTGATCTCGGACCCTTTTCATAGCCCCTAGCTTATATGAATTTATTTCCTCTTGACATATATTGCAATAAATGAAGTACAATCATGAAACATTAAATAAAGATAAATAACATAGAAATTCCTACCTTAATAATCGCAGATATTCGATGTCGAAAAATGAACAATAAAAGTCCTAGTCCTCGACCCCTTCGTTTTCTACATTAAATAAAATTATAATTAATATGTGATTTTAATAAATCAAACTAATTAATGAAAGAATTTGTGAAAAATATTGAAAAAGGGCTTGTGATTTGTGAATATATATATACATATATAAAAAACTTGAAGTAGAAAAATAATTATACCTTATAATTATTATAAATGTGGTGTAAAATTATGTATGAAATTACACCTATTTATAGTAATTAATATTAACCCCTAAATACTCTAAAATAACCCCTAAACTCACCCCCTAAACTCACCCCCTAAACTAACCCCTAGCTAACCTCGTAAAATAACCCTTATTTATTATATATATATATATATATTTTTTTTCTGTTATCACATTCTACTCTCCTTAAATAAAATTTCGTCCTCGAAATTCGATATCTTACCTGGAATTGAAAAACTTGGGTACTTAACACGAATCTCCTCTTTATTTCTGCCATGACGTCTCCATTGTACTTTGATCTGAGCAATATCTTTATTTCTCAAATGGTGAATCTTGCGTTCCAAAACAGCTTCTGGTGCTTCCTCATAAGTTAAATCATTGTTGATTGCCAAATCCTTATAATTCACGATGTGACTTGGATCGTGAACGTACTTTCTTAGCATAGAGACGTGAAAAACATTGTGCACACTTGATAGACTCGCTGGTAATGCTAGCTGATAAGCTAAATCTCCAACTCGTGTAAGGATTTCAAATGGACCAATATATCTCGGTTTCAACTTTCCCTTTTCGCCAAATCGAATAACACCTTTGATAGGAGATACTTTCAAAAAAAATTTTCCCTCATCAAACTGTATATGTTTTCTCCGTCTATCAGCATACGACTTTTGTCTATCTTGAGCCATCTTAATTCGATCTTGTATCATAGTTATCTTCTCAACAGTTTGTCAAATTAATTCAGGACCCAAAATTCTTCTTTCACCAACTTCGCTCCAATATAATGGTGATCTACATTTTCTTCCGTACAACGCCTCGTATGGAGCCATCCCAATAGTCGCTTGATAACTGTTGTTATAAGCGAATTCCACCAAAGGTAATAATGTTTCGCAATTACTTCCTAAGTCGAGCACACATGCTCTCAACATATCTTCCAATATTTGTATAGTCCTTTCAGACTGCCCATCTGTTTGTGGATGATAAGCCGTACTAAAATTTAGCTTTGTTCCCAAGAGACTTTGTAGACTTTTCCAAAACTTAGAAGTAAAACGCGTATCTCTGTTTGAAACAATTGACACAGGAACTCCATGAAGTCTTACTATCTCCTCAATATAAATTTGTGCATATCGCTCCATATTGAACGTCATTTTAACTGGTAGGAAATGAGCTGACTTTGTTAACCGATCTACTACAACCCAAACAGCCTTGTTTTCCTTGACTGATGGTGGAAGCCCTACCACAAAATCCATAGTTATGTGCTCCCATTTCCATTCTAGAATGTCAGGTGGTTTGAGCAAACCAGATGGTCTTTGGTGTTCGGCTTTAACTTGCTGACAAGTCAAACATTTTTCTACAAAAGTTCCAATATCTCTTTTCATACTTCGCCACCAAAATACTTCTCTTAAATCTCGATACATTTTGGTACCTCCAGGGTGAGCTGTGTACGGTGTACAGTGAGCTTCTTCGAGAATTTCTTTTTTAAGCCTTTCTTCTTTTGGAACGCATAATCTCCCTTCATAAGTCAAAGTTCCATCATTTGTTATAACAAATCCTTTTACTATCCATTCACGAGCTTTTTCTTTCATTTTGCTCAAAAATTTATCTCGAGGTTGAGCTTCTTTTATCTTCTCTCTCTGAGTAGGTTGCACCACCAAAGATGCTAGTATTATCTCTGTGCTTTTGGGTGGCACCACTACTTCAATTCTCATTCTGGTGAATTCTCTCACAAGATGTTCTTGCTCGGATATCAAACTTGACATTTCTCCTTTTGTTTTACGACTTAATGCATCGGCTACAACATTAGCTTTACCTGGATGGTAGCTGATAGTGCAATCATAGTCATTCACCAATTCCAACCACCTTCTTTGCCTCATGTTTAGCTCTTTCTGAGTAAACAAATATTTCAAGATTTTGTGGTCAGTGAAGATTTCACATTTCCCTCCATATAGGTAATGGCGCCAGATCTTTAATGCATGCACTACAACAACTAACTCTATGTCATGAGTAGGATAATTTAACTCATGTGGCTTTAGTTGTCTTGAGGCGTAGGCAATCACTTTACCATGTTGCATTAGCATGCATCCCAAACCTTGTTTTGATGCATCACTATAGATAACAAAATCTTTAGTGGGGTCAGGAATTGTTAATACTGATGTAGAAGTTAGCCTTCGCTTCAACTCCTGAAAGCTTTCTTCGCATTTCTCATTCCATTGAAACTTCTCCCCTTTTCTTGTCAGTCGAGTCATAGCCGCAGCTATTTTTGAGAATCCTTCAATAAATCTCCGATAATAGCCTGCCAAACCTAGAAAACTACGAACTTCATTCGCATTCGTAGGTGCACTCCATTCGTTGACCACTTCAACTTTAACCGGGTCCACTCCAATTCCTTGAGCAGTGATTATATGTCCAAGAAACACCACTCGATCTAGCAAAACTCTCATTTCTTAAATTTCGCATATAACTTTTCCTTGCGAAGTGTTTCTAGCACTATTCTTAAGTGCTCAGTGTGTTGCTCTCTATTCTTTGAATATACAAGTATATCATCTATAAAGACTATGACGAATTGGTCTAGATACAGATGAAACACTCTATTCATCAAGTCCATGAATACTGCTGGTGCATTACTTAACCCAAATGGCATTACTACAAACTCGTAATGTCCATATCGAGTTCTAAATGCCATTTTTGGAATATCACTCTCTTTAATTTTTAACTGATGATATCCAGATCTCAAGTCAATCTTAGAGAAAGTGATGGCACCTCTCAATTGATTGAACAAGTCTTTAATCCTCGGTAGCGAGTACTTGTTCTTCACTTTGAGTCGATTAAGTTCTCTATAATCGATACACATTCTAAGTGACCCGTCTTTTTTCTTTACAAACAGAACTGGTGCTCCCCACGGTGATACACTAGGTCTAATAAATCCAAAATCCAAAAGTTCTTGTATTTGCGCCTTTAACTCTTGTAACTCCTTTGGCGCCATCCTATAGGGTGCCTTTGATATAGGTGCTGCCCGAGGTACCAAATCTATTCCAAATTCAACCTGGTGATCTGGAGGAATTCCCGACAAGTCTTTTGGAAATATATCCAAAAACTTGAAGTAGAAAAATACTTATACCTTATAATTATTATAAATGTGGTGTAAAATTATGTATGAAATTACACCTATTTATAATAATTAATATTAACCCCTAAATACTCTAAAATAACCCCTAAACTCACCCCCTAAACTAACCCCTAGCTAACCTCTAAAATAACCCCTATTTATTATTATATATATATATATTTTTTTTTCGTTATCACAAATAGTCACTGGCATCTGTATATAGAACCAGTTCATCTTCATCTTGTGGTATTGCAAGTCTTGGAAGTTTTTGCAAACTTCTTTAAGCTGTTTTGTTCCTTCTTGATGTTCATCTTCCCATTTGACATCTTTTTTGAGCAATGGGCTAAGCACCTTCCTGTAATGTGCTAGATTGTTTATAAACATTCCAGCAAAATTAACAACTCCGAGAAAACTTTGAAGTTGTTTCTTATCTTTCAGCGTATCTAGAAATCCTTGTATCTTTTCTACAATATGGCTTTGTATGATGATTCCAGATTCATCGATTTCAATTCCAAGGAATTCAATCTGTCTCGTAGTAATTATTGCCTTCTTCTCTGAAAGCAATAATCCTTCTTTGTGACCAACATCTAAAAATATTTCCAAGTGTTTGAGATGCTCCTACATGTTCTTTGATGCGATAAGAATATCATCGATATACACGAACATGAAGCTGAAATAATCCCATATGCATCACATTCCAAATATAATGTCCTTGTGGTATGGAGAAAGTTGTGAACTTCTTACTTTCTTCCTCCATCTTAATCTGGTAAAATCAAATGTTCTCTGCTTGGGATATAGTATCCGTCGAATTCCAAAATGTTATTAATCCCCTTGTAATAAATAACAAGTCTTGGCTTTCCTCTTTTAATTTCTCCATGATTTCTGACTAAGAATCCTGGACTGCTGTATGGAGAAACTCCTGGTGAAATCAACTTAAGGTCAAGATGTTTCTTAAGTATTTTCTACATATCCTCACGATCCTCCTGATTCATAAGGATTGGTTTGAATCTCACAAACTCGTATTCCTTTCCTGGTTTCGCTTTTAAGAATGCTTTGAGGTCGTTCTTATCCGACTATGCCAAAGGATTTTCATTGTAATTCCTTTGGATCTTCCTCTTGACATCCTTGAGTGATACTTGTTCTTCTATGGTAACATCACTCTGTGGATTCTCCATTAGGCTCATCATAAATTCCGCAATACCCTATGGAGGTACTCGTTCTTCTCCTTGTATTCTGAATGAATACAAGTCATTATCCCATCATTTTGTATCCTTTTTCTTTGAACCATATTGTCGAAAGGATAATAATGCATCACTAAATCTTCTTTTATCCGCCATTTTTAGATTTCAAAGTTTGGCTTCATCACCACGCCTGCTACGAAAATTAATAAGGATTTTTCTATAAAATGCTTCCCACAGTCTTTGGACAATAATCTTATGATCACTTAATGTTCTGAAATTAAGTCTTCTTGTCCCATTTTCTTGTGTGAATCTCTTAAATGTTTGTAGGAAATTGTTTCATAGCAAAACATCTGCTCATGTATCATGGAAATAAATTGGTGGTGTCTTCACTTTGTACCATGGGGTACCGCCTGCTCCACCGATCCTACAATGGCTGGTAATTCTTTAGAGAAATCCCGTCCTGCAATGGCTGGTAAATCTTCTCCAATTTCGTTAGGAAAGACCTCTAGTTTTGCAATACATATTCCGGCACCTGAATCAATATATGTGGTGAAATACTCGGCATTGTATTCATCATATAAAATTCCGATAGAAATGTATATGAAGAATGGGCTAGTAGTCATCTAATTTTGTATCTCTTATCAGCCACAGTGAATTCCATTCCATCTTGTAATCTTTCCCAAGGTCTATGATCCTCGAGAAATTCAATACCCAATATTAATTGCTCTAGGATTTTCCCTGCTATTCTTGTAATAGTCAGCTCAATTTCACCCATCTTTAGACTTCCTTGATACCTTCCAACTTTAGGTTGTTGGAGATAATATAGGACATCACAAGGAAAAATATTATCCTTTTGAGTGATATCGAATAGTACTTCAACTTCTCTCCATCCTTCTGGACATTTCAACTTTTCTTGTTTTGAAAACATATGGGATTCGCTGAACTGTACTCGATCTCTTTTCTTCCCAACAGCTACTGCTTATCATTCTATCTTGTTGGAAAGACATCCTTCTTGGTTCAACTCTAAGACTTCGACTTTTGTTGAAGACTGGTTGATCTTGAGTTTTCATATCGATCTCCTTTATAGATGGAGACTCAATAATTTCTGGTAAAACTACTCTGGCAAAGTCCTCAAAGATTCTTGGGACTTCAATAAATTCCTTTCTCAAGAATACTTCTGAATGATGTTTATTCGAGAGAGCATAGGAAATCTTATAAGTGATCGAGTAAGGTCTATTTCCTTCTTTCATCAAATCGAATCTTTTGAAATCTTGATGAAGGGTTAGGACTCTGTTAAAATCTCGATCTCCCAGATTGTATGCAATTCTAGGATAAATATTAAATGCCAATTTTCCTGCATACAAATTTCCTGTAACCGCTCCAAGGCATGAATCCTTGAGATTTGCGATTCGCTTGTCAAAGATTGCCGATTGAGTGGCAAATCTATTCCTTCTTTGAATGTTGCTTTAATAATAACTCTTATGGCTTCGATATGAATCCATGAGAGTGTGTTTGCAACTTCTCTCTTGACTGTGCTTTTGATATCTTGAACTTCTCGGTAAGGGACCAACTGCATCTAGATTAAGTTACCAGTGAATTACATCGGGATGGCAAATTTTCCGGTAGTTACCCTGTGGATAATTTGGTGTTTTCTGTTATGAAAACCAATCTTATCCAAAGCCTTTTCCATAGCTCCAATTGTAAAACCATCATAAATCTGAAGCTTTGGATATTCCTTCATAATTCTCATAAGAGTCTTATGAGAAACCGTAGTATGAGAGAGGAATCCTGACATATCCTCCCTAGCCGTCTGCTGAAGAATTTCTTCTTCACTCTGATTCTGACCTAGATTCACTTACATCATCAGAATAGATCTCTTCTTCGTAGATGCTTTCATCTGAGGGTAGATCCTCAAATTGATACACCTGTATAAGATCTTGATATTATAAAGCTTCTTCGATTAATGGTATAGCTTCGAACTATCTGACACCTCGTTTTTTATTCTCTGGGCAATCTGTGGAGATATGCCCTTTTGCTCCACATGTCCAACAATTACAATCTTTAAAACTTTCGTTAGCTCAGGTGTGAGCTCGTCTGAAAGTTCTTCTTCATGGGGTTCTGCTGGTACTTCCTTGATTAGAACCTGATGAAGAGGCTCTGCTCCTCCTTGGTAATGGTCTTTGCCCTAATTTATAACTTTGGGCCTTTTGTTTTGACAAAAACCTTCTAGGTCTCCATGAAGACCTACTCCTTTTGCTGCTACTTCCACTGTGGTATAGATGGCTTCTCTCCTTCTTTTTCTTATACCTTCGTGGTTGACCTCCCACAACTGTTAGGATGTAATCATCTACGCAACATAGAGGAATTGTTTTGTTAATTCCTCGTAATCTCTTATAATTCCTGTATAGTGCTTCCTGATTGCACCATTCAGATAGTTTGGCCTTTTGGAATGGCATTCTTCAGGCCACCGTATCTAAATCTGTTGCACTCTTGTATTCCCTGATAAGCATTTCTCTCCGGGGCTCGGAATTTTTGCCAAGAATAGTTGCGAAGCTTCTTTATCTTATGTTAGGAAATTTATTTGTTAGATTTTGATGATACCATGTAAAACTTAGAATAGGAAGTTGGCACCCCATTTTCCTTGTAATTTTGTATTGTAATATATAGGATTGGAAGAGCTGAGTTAAGTCAGCTAAGTCAAGATTACAAGAAGTCAACTGCGGACTGGAATGAAGACTATGTTGTGTGTCAGCTGAGTATGGCCTAGAAGGAAGTCAATGACTCGACTGAAGGAGAGTCATCTGAGGAACAGATGTGAGAAGTCTCAATCAAGTCAACTTAAAGAGCCAAGTCTATCAGATGAAGTGATAGTTGAGTCAATCCTATGATTGAAGCAAACTCAAGTCATCTGGGTAAAGGTAGCAGTCAAGTGAAGACAACTGACTTAGATCCGTTGGAATAAAGTCAAGAATGTTACTCGATATAGTAATATGTCAAACTGCCAGGTCTTAAAGTGTTTGGCCCAAAAATATGCAAAGGAATGAGCCAATGGGAAACACTGCACCTTGTGTCAGAATCTGTAAAGCTGCAGAGTCAATTAATACGAGGAAAGGTCAACATCACTAGGGCTGCAGACCAAGACAAGACAAGCCAACGAACACAAAGTGACATTTGAAACTAGCCTATCTCTTCAACGGGCAAATTTCAAATGTGCACTATAAAAGGGTGAGGAAGCATTTGAGAAAAGGTAACGAATGACACAGATCTTTTAAGCAATATTCAAGCAATTAACCTGCAAATTCTCAAATCTTATTAAGATATTCCTCAAGCCTAAAACTCGAAGAAACTCGATCCAACACAAGCTGTGAAGGAGAGACAACTTCAACAAGTTGAAGAGGAAACAATTTGAAGATAAAAAAGGGTCTACTTTCCAAGTTGAAGGATTGTAGGAAGGTTCAAGGTCGAACCAAGTATCAAGTTTGTTGGAGGGCTTCGTGATCAAATCCATGAACTTGAGAAGTGAGCTGAAGTAGCAAGGCAACTACATCGTGAAGAAGCTGAGTCGCAGGAGAATCCAGTTGTGTGATCAAGGTTGTGTCTAGACTGTTCACTGCTTTGTAACTTGATCTGTTTACTTAGTGGATTCCTCCAGGAGTTGGAGAAGAGTGGACTAGAAGAATTACCCCATCTTCGAACCACTATAAAAATACTTGTGTCAATTTACTTTCAGCACTTACATTCTTGCACTTACTTTATATCTACTATTAGTTAATATTTGCTATCCAACTGATAAATAACTAAGTGCTAAAACAAGTGTTAAAAACAAGCTTAAAATCAATTAAAGGGTGTTAAGTCTTCCGCTGTTATAAAAATAAATCAACTAAGTTAAGTATTTTGGCTTAAGCAGCCGAGTTATGCTATCAACAGCTCTATCGAGTCTGTTGAGTGGGTAACTTAGTTGAATAGCCAATTTAGCTGTCCCCCAAGGACACAACTGATTTGAGTCAACTCTGTTGAACTATTTTAAAAGGACTAAAATCGAAAATTTGGTAAGGTTTATTCAACCTCCCTTCTAAACCTTACACCACACCCATTGGGACCTACAAGTTGCATCAGAGCGGTTGGTTCATTGAGCCTTCCGCACTGGTTACTAAACTAGATCTCAATGTCTTTCAAAGGTTTTAACACTTGTGTTTTACAAAGTCATTCATTTTTAAAGCAAAGTTATTATCATGGAAGCAAATCTAACTCATATTCATATGTTTACTCTGAAATAGTTTGATGATTGGAAAATTCGTATGCATTCTCATCTATACGCTTTGCACGATAAAATGTGGCTTGTGATTGAGCATGGCCATTGGAAATATACAAAGTCAACACTGCTGTAAGAGCTGCACCTACAGCTGAAGGAGAAGTTGCTGAAGAAAGACCAGTCATGGTTGAAAAACCAAGAACTGAATGGAAAAATGAAGGTATAAAGAGATATAATCTGGACAATATGGCCAAGGATATATTCTACAAAACGTTGGGCAAAGCCATGTTCAACAAAGTCAAATCCTGCAAATCTGCAAACAAAATTTGGGATAAGCTGACCTTAAATTGTGAAGGATCAGAACAAATTATGGAGAACAAATTAACTGTTGCTGTTCAAAAATTGGAAAACTTTAAAATGTTTTCATGTGAAACTCTAGATCAGCTAGATGCCAGATTTAATAAGATAACAAATGAGCTTTCAGCTCTACGAAAAGAATATACACAGAAGGAAATATGTATGAAGATATTAAGAGCACTCCCAGCTGAATGGGAAATGAAGGTAATGGCCTTGAGACATTCAATGGACCTCTCAAAGACATCCAATCATGAGGTATTCTCAGATCTCATTGCTTATGAGTTTGAGCTGAGAAGGAAATATTAAGAGGAAATAGATGTACCCAAGACAGATGCATAGTTTGACAGTGTTGGGAAAAAAGCTGAGCCAAAGGAAACCATTGACCAGGAGGAGATTGCCCTTATGGTTAAAAGATTCAATAAGTTCTTTAATAAGAACTACAAAAGAAACAAGGGTGAAACCTCCAGAAGACATTCAGCACCTTCCAAAGCAAGGGAGGACATGCCACCCAAGAGAGCTGAAAATCAGAGAGCTGATTATCAGAGAGTTGATAATCAAAGGACCAAGAGAGTTGGTCAGAGAGCTGAGAACCTGAGTTGGAATTGCAGACAACCAGGACATTTTGCTGTTGATTGTTCATACCCACCAGTCAACAAGTATAGAAATGAAGAAGAAAGAAGACAGGAAAAGAAGAAAGTCATGTTAGTTGAGATCACGAGCCGAGCCAAGTGCAAAGAAGCAGCAGACTCAGAGAGTAGTGAAGCTGACTACTCAAGTGACACAGAGAAAGAGGCTTTGATCTGTCTCATGGCCAAAGAACAAGATCAAGAAGATGAAGTACATTCTAACTCATCTCATTATGATTTAGGTGATAGTGACTGTGACACACACTCTTCATCACCTACAGATCTTTATAATTCATTAGGCAAAATGATGAAAGATTTTGAGCACATTAAAACCTCTCACACACTCTTAAATGGGGAAAACAACCAGTTTAAAAGCCAAAACTCAAAGCTGACAAAAGAGTTGTATACTCTGAGTCAAATAGCTGATGAGAACACTAAGTCAAGGTCGAAATCGCAAGATCATAGCGAGAGTTAGTCACATTCTGAAAAGAGGGAAAAAGATCTTAAAAATGTGACTTCCTCATTTACAAAAGCATCCAAATTATTGGATGAACTTATTATGAGTCAAAACAAATGTGGAGATAAGACAAATATAGGATTTAATTCCTTTGTGTATAGTCAAACTCCAAGAGTGATTTTGAAAAAGGATCTTCAAGCAATGAAGGATTCCAAATGCTGCACCCACATTCACTCCAAAGCACAATCACAATCATACTGGCCTTGGTTATAAAGGGAAGGGAAAGAAGCCAGTTATATGTGATGCATGCCAAGAGTATGTGAAAAGACAAACAGAAGAAATTGACAGTCCTTAGCGATTCCAAACAGAAAATAATTTTTGAGAAGCAAACAGAGCTAGCAAAAGCCCCAGAAATTTCATCAAAGAAATACACATGATGGGAATGGTAGAAACTATCCTAACCAAACTGATTGGAACAATGTGAAATATCAGCAAAGACCTATTGGCTACAAGCCCAAATGCCAAAGACCTCAACCTCAGCAAAGGTCATTACCAAGGCAAAAGAGCTATTATCAGCACACATATACACCCAAGCACTACACTCAGAGATTTCATAACTATCCCAAGAAACCAATTGCTAAAACACACAAGCATACAGACAAAAGAGACAGTTGTATGATCCTAAAACCACCAAGCAATTTGCTAAAGTGCATTATGATTATGGTACTAATACATGGCAACCTCTTAGAGTCAGATCATCTGGCTATAGGTTGGTTGGAACATCATATAGCACTAACCCCCCAGGACCCAGACAAGTATGGGTACCTAAAAACTAATTTCCTTGATTGCAGGTTCAAGGAACATCTGAGTGCCGAGGAACCTGGTACATTGATCTCCAGGGGAGATGAAAGGCACATGATCCATCAAGAAAAATGGATTAGAAATCACAGATGTCGCTTATGTTGAAGGCCTCAACTTCAACCTGTTAAGCATTAGCCAACTCTGTGACAATGGCTATAATGTAGGATTCAATATGGGGATAGGCCAGATCAAAGATGTTGAGTCCAATGAAATAGTGCTGCAAGGATCAAGACAAAAGAATATGTATGTGGTAGATTGGTCTACTTCTACACCAAGCACATGTCTACTAGCAAGGAGTACAACCTAATCAAGTTGGTTGTGGCATAAGAAGCTGAGTCATCTGAATTTCAAGATAATCAACAAGCTTGCAAGGAGTCATCTTGTGGAATGATTGCCAAACTCAGTGTACAAGAAAGAAAGTATATGTGATGCATGCCACATGGGAAAGCAAATCAAATCATCATTCAAGGATAAGCCAAGTCCTTCTTCTACAAAGATATTGCATCTGTTGCATATGGATTTATTTGGTCCAGTTGAGCCAGCAAGCATCAGTGGAAAAAAATACACATTAGTAGTGGTGGATGATTATTCAAGATATACATGGACAATTTTCATTTGTAAAAAGAAGGAAACTTTGCAGAAGTTACCTCAACTGATGAGAAGAGTTCAAAATGAAAAGAGACAAACCATTACAAAGATAAGATATGACAGGAAACTGAGTTTGTCAATGGGATAATAACTCAGTATTGTGTTGAAAATGGTATTGCTCATGAGTTATCAAGCAAAAAGGACTCCACAACATAATGGAGTAGCTGAAAGAAGGACTATGTTAGTTGAAGCTGGATTGCCTAGGAGATTTTGGGTGAAGCCATAAATACAACATGCTATACTCAGAATATATGCATGATTAACAAGCAATTTACCAAGAATCCCTATGAGATTTGGAAAGGGAGAAAGCCAAATGTTGGATATTTCAAGATATTTGGATGTAAATGTTTCATCCATAATAATGGCAAGGATAAATTGAAGGCTTTTAATGCTAAAGTTGATGAAGGTATCTTTTTAGGATACTCAGCTGAAAGTAAAGCCTATATAGTGCTGAACAAGAGGACTATGGTCAAAGAAGAATCTATCCATGGGGTTTTTGATGAACCTAATGTGAATGGAGAAGACATTGATGAGTTCGATAAGTCAATCGATCAACTATGCAGAGGAGTCCTTATATTGAAGCTCAAGTGAGAGCACTCAACCCTGATGATGATGAGATAGCTGAATCTCAAAGACAAATAGAAGGTCTACAAATTTGAATGAAGATGAAAGAGTCTGTTCAAGACAACTTAGTCAGCGAGACGGCTAAATCCAACAGACTTACTCCAACCTAATGTAAGATGGCTAAAAGACCATCCACCTGAAAGAGTTAGTTATTTGAGATGTTAGAGATGGCATAAGAACCAGATCCGAGAAACATCATGAAGTTATGTTCACTTGTTTTATTTCCCAAATAGAGCCTAAAAATGTGTCTCAAGCATTGGATGACACACATTGGATTCAAGCCATGCAAAAAGGGTTGAATCAGTTTGAAAGGAACAAAGTATGTGAATTAGTTCAAAGGCCCACCCACCAAAAATGTTATTGGTACTAAGTGGGTATTCAGAAACAAGATGAATACCTTAACGAACACCCATAGTATATACAAGATGGCATTATCTTGTCTCGGTTTTCCTTCCAAACCCCAAAACCTTTGCAAGAAAACTATGTACGAGGAAGGATCTGTTGTAAGAAACAAAGCAAGATTGGTAGCCAAAGGGTATTGCCAAGAAGAAGGTATAGATTTTGATGAAACCATTGCTCTTGTTGCCATATTGGAAGCAATAAGGATGTTTCTTGCTTATGTTGCACATAAGAACTTCATTGTATATCAAATGGATGTGAAGAGTGCATTTCTAAATGGACTGTTAGAGTAGGAAGTCTATGTTGAACAACCTCCAAGTTTTGAGCAGAAAACTATTGCAGATAAAGTCTGCAAGCTCAAGAAAGCGTTATAGGATTGAAATAAGCACCAAGAGCATGGTATGATACATTGTCTCAGTTTCTAACTGACAATGGACTCACCAAAGGCAAGGTTGATAGAACACTCTTCAGGATTTGACAAACAAAGAACTGTGTGACAAGTTCTCAAACCTCATGCAAGGCAAATTTGAGATGAGTATGATGGGAGAGCTGACTTTCTTCTTAGGGCTTCAAGTCAAACAATTGAAGGATGGAACATTCATAAGCGAAACCAAGTATACCAGAGATTTGATGAAGAAATTTGGTATGGAAGAGAAGTCTTCTGTGAAGATTCCTGTGAATACATCAGTCAAGATGACATGGATACAGATAACATAGTTGTTGATCAAACCAGATATAGAGCCCTCATTGGATCATTGCTCTATCTAAAAGCAAGCGGAGCAACCAATACAACACTGCAACACAACAAGATACACTTGTAAACAAACATCACCTTTTCTTGATTGTAAAATTGCCTAGCTTATCACTTCAAATTTCCTCCACCACCAAGACTTTTGATTCCAAAAATTTTATATTTTGGAAAGAAAGAATGGATGTGGTGTATGTGCTAGATTTCAATTTGCACCAATAGAGAGTCACATGACTGTGGTAAGAAAATGAGGTTGCGGTGAACTAGTTTAAGAGAATCCTAAGGTATTTGAAGGGATGCCAGGAAGTCGGCTTATTTGTATCCAAAGGAAGGAGGATTCAAACTGGTAGGATACTCGGACTTGGTAATTAATACTATCTTTGGATGTAGAGTTGACAGGAAGAGTGCATCAGGTCCATGTCAAATGCTTGGAAATAGGTTGGTTTCTTGGTTCAACAAGAAACAAAATTCAATAGCTACATCCACCAAGCCACAAAGAAAAATTTTATATTTTGGAAAGAAAGTACATAGTTGCGGGCATCAGTTGTGCCCAAGTCTTATGGAAGAGACAACAGCTGAGAGATTATGATATTGAAGAAAAAGAGATTCCAATTATGTGTGATAACACTAGTGCTATTACAATTACTCATAATCTAGTATTGCATTGAAGGACAAAGCACATTGATGTCAGGTATCATTTTATAAGAGATCATGTTGAAAAGAAAGACATCACTTTGGAATACATCTCGACTAATAAGCAGTTAGCTGACTTATTCACAAAGCCATTATGTGAATCAAAGTTTGAAGAACTCAAGAATGATTTAGGGTTAATTGAGTGAGTTAGATTACTTGTTAAGAATCAATCAATCAGAGATAGAAGAAGATGAGAGAATGGAAAATAAACAAGTTTCACATTTCAAAAAAAAATCGTGAAAAAATCCAACTTGAGAAAATAAAAGCTTCATAGTAAACCATATGATTGGATATAAATGCTGTTGCATTTAATGTGGAGAATTTAATGTGGTTTTGAAGGCTTATTCTGGACCGTTGATTTTGATCAAATTTTTCAAATTCCAAAAACGTCCTTTCGTGTTCCATATATACGAGTTTTCATTTTCTCTCCTTGGATTTTGAAGGCATGAATAAGCAGGGTTCGGATGCAACCCTTGTGAAGAAAATAGCAGATATGTTGGAAAAATCTGGGCTTAAGGCCTTTTTGACGATAGAATACTCGCACACCTACCTGGAAAAGGTGGCGCAGTTCTATGTGAATGCCGAGGTGCATGAATAAGGGATTAAGTCCTCCGTCCACCGCAAGGACATCATGATCACTGCTAAAGACCTTGTGGAGCACTGCTTATTACCGTCGGAGGGTATGACGGAGATATACGAAGCTGATGTGGACTTGGCTGCTGCATGCAAAGAAGTAGCCAAACCCAAGTGTGCTGCGAAAGTAGTCTACACAGCTGAAAAGAAATTGCTGAAGGACGACTATCACAAGCTGATGGATGTCGTCTCAATATGCGTGGACATGAAGTTTGGAAGCTTCAATCAGCTGTCCAAGACCAAGCTGATCGTCATGGTTGCGATCATGCAAGGGAAGAAAGTTAACTGGGCTGAGTTCGTATACAGCAGACTCTGCCAAAACGTTTCGAACAAGTCCTTCAAGGAAGATGGATCCTTTGGAGGATCACTCGGCTATGGCCTAGTTATTGGCCATTTGATGGAAGTGAAGGGCATTCCCCTTTAGCATGGAAAGTCCTTCCATGTAAACAATAAGATCTTTAGGGCTAACCTCTCAGGAGCCCAGAAGAGAGCCCATGCTAAGAGGGCGGACACCAGTGAGGGGGAATCAGTTGACCCCGAGGAAATAGTTGTTGCCTCCCCCCGAAGAAGAAAGTTGTCCATGCAGCTGGAAAGAAGATAGTTGCCCCTGCATCAAAGACAAAAGACGCAGCTGCCCCTGCAGCCGAGTTACCTGCCCGAGCAGCTGTGTCTCCTGCCCACGCAGCCAAGGCGCAGAAGGAACCCCAAATACCTTCTCCGACCATCAAAACAAAGAGGACTGCCAAGCCAAAAAAAGGCAGCTCCTCAGTCAAAGAGAGATGCACCGGCCCCCGCCGCCAAGGAAATTGAGAAAGAAGTATCCGAACCAGAACTTCCTATGGTGACAAAAAGAAGAAGAAGAAGACTCACCAAGCGCTCGGAGCTTGCAAAGACAAATTTGAGTCGCGCCATTCACCGAGAAAATCTCGAGCTGGCAAGAAGTATAGTCTCCAGAAGTTGTTGATGAAACAACCAAGTCTGCTGAGGCCGATCAGCAGATGCAAAAAGAAGACCCAACTGTGGATAGAACAGCTGAGGAGAAAGAGGCAGCAGAGACAACAAAATCTCATGATGAAAGAGTTATGTCTCCACCTGCCCCTGATGCTGCTGAAGGAGCTAAGCAGCAGAGTATGTTGCCTTCCATTCCTGAAAAGGAAGGGCAACAAGAAGAGGATGAAGATGATGATGTGATAATGGTTTCTCCTGTGTACCCAGAAATTCAGTGTCGTCTGCGTGAATGGCGAGCATGGAAGCTGAGTCACTCGAGGGTATAGTTTCAACGCACTGAATTCATTGAGGAAGAGGATGATTTGCTGAATTTCCTAGGACTTACCACCGTGATTCAGACACTGGATGAAGATAATTGCATGGACATCTTGCATATCTTCAAGGAAAAAGAAAATGAGAGATTAGCAGAGGAAGCTGAAGCTCGTGAGAAAGCCAACATTTGTCCTCTCACTGGAACTAGTGACCATTCTCATCCTCACCTTGACATGCTCTTAGATAGTGATGAGGACATGGACCCTATTGCTGCACAGGAAAAGTTGGACATGCAGCAAGCCATGCGGGAATCCACATTGATGCATGAGCAAAAGCTGATGGAAGGACCAGGAGAGTCTTCCAAATCACAGCTGGAAATTGATCCGTTGGGAGTGGTACAGCTGATTGCCACAATTATTGCTGCAACCACTTCGCCAGTCCACTCAGAGGACGGATCTATGGGAATTGGCGATGACACTGGGAACTTGGGCACCCATGTTGAGCCAACCCCTGTTGAAGGTGTCTTACCACCTGCCCCCATGGCTGAGCACTCAAAGGAAGCAGCCGACAGCCTGGAGCAGAGTGACCCCAACATAAGTCACTCAGCTGGTGCGCCAGCTAAGGGGGAAACTCACTCCACTGCAGCTAGGTCGGAAGATGTTGCAGATGACTGCACAATGCAGGAAGGAGGCAAAGTGGAGAAGGAAAAAGAAAAAGAACAACAGAAAGTTGTCACTGACGAAGCTCGGACAGTTGAGTATGTCTCAGCTGAAGTGCCAACCGCTTTGCAGGCTGAGGACACTGTTGATGCAGTCGAGGCACAGGATGGATCTGCCCCGGGAGTTTACACTCTGGGCAATGAAAGTGCAATCCAGGGAGTTGAGACTCCTGTGTATGCCACTGCAGAAGACCCTAAGACAGCTGCGTCTGTCGAATGGAATGTACAAGGCCTTGCTGCAGTTAAGATTGCAGGAGGTAATGAAGGCCCAAGGGAGGATGAGACTTCCCTTGGTAACAGAAATGCAGAACATCCCTCCTGTTCACATTAAAGAAACTGAGAAGGAGATAAGTGCTCTTCATGATTCCCAAGACAACCCTGACATATCATTTCTGGGATCTGAAGATGAAGCTGAGTCCACCCCTGCTGCACATCAAAAAGACTCAGCTGAGGATGTTCTTCCAAGTACGAGTAAGCCAGACTTCAAAGCTGCTCGACAAACGTTCAATTTTGATGATGAGCCAAGCCCTTAAGTCTCATCATCTTTCGATGACGCTACTGATACAGCCGAGGAACAACAAACTCAAAAGGACAAACCAGTTGAGACCGATGAAGCTGTTAAGACAGCTGAGGCTCAGCCAGCTGGGCCAATACCATCAAAGGCCCCAGCTGAATCACAGTCAACTGCGTAGGCTTCTAGAGCTGCAGCAGAAACGACTTCTCGTATGATTTCACATGTACGAGACGATGCATTTGAAGAGACCTTCCCATTCTCAATCGAGCTACCTACACTAGAAGAAGAAACTGCTAAAGAAAAAAAGAAGTACTCTGCACGCGAAGAACCCATCATCCTTACTGACTCCATTGTGCCAGCAGAATTCGATTTTGACGTTGAATGGCCGCCAGTTGAATCGGAAGTGACAACTGAAATTCGTGAAGTCTTCAAGAAAATTTGCGGAGAGATTGAGAGGATCAAACGGCATCAGGCCTCATTGGACATGCGGCTGGACAATCGAGATGCTACCCTCACAGCCGACTTGAGAGGGATAGTGATAAGAATCAGGGAGTGGTGTCAGCAGCAATCTGCCATGCGTCTCGAACAAGTTTGGAGTGCGGACAATGCTGACATGAAGCCGAGAATGCAGGAGTACATTGAGAGGTTGCATGCTTCTCACAAAACAGAAATGGAGCTGCTGCACGAGTTTCAGAAGAAAGAAATTATGCGACTTGAGGAGACTATGAATGCCAGATTCAGCCTCCTCATGGAAGAGATGAAACTGGTTACAGCTGAGTCGAAGGCCACCCGATTCTGAATTTCGTACAGCCTATGCCACAACCGACTCAAGCGACCATTCAACCATCACCGACCGGACTTCATGTTTTTGGGATGTTTCGGGGTTCCTCTCTCCTTTGATGATGCCAAAAAGGGGGAAGAGGAATACCAAAAGTTTGAAGGAGACAAATTTGTAGAGAGAAGAAAGATGCAGCTGTTGAGAAGAGGAAAGAAAAAGGAAAAGTTGTTGAGGGGGAAAGGTCAAAGGATGTGGCCTTAATGCTTGCTGAAACCCCTCAGCAAGGTCATGTCACAGCTAGCATAATCAACAAACTTCCTGTAACTCTACCGCTCTATCACTCTGTTGTGCCTATGTCTCACAAGAAGAAAATTGTAGAAGCAGAGATGGAGTATTTCGACAAAAGAATGGATGTCCGTGTTGAAGAGATGTTAAAACAATTTGGAGGCATTCCAACAGGGAAAGATACAGATGACATTCCAGATGGCGGACAAGAGCCAAGATCTGTTGAAGAATTCAAAATGCTCGAGTCCGAGGGATATTTCAAAAACATGTCCATAGCCCAAGCCTGGGACTTGTACTGGGAGAAAGGTCTGAAGCTGTGTGAAGAAGCTGACAGGCAGCAGACTACTAGCATTCACTCTACTGGTAAGAAAAAGACTCCGATACATTATACACCCAGAAGAGAAGGAAGAATTGGTGGAGGTGGAGGTTTTAAACCTAGACCTCTACCCAAAAATATTGAATATGTAGGTCCAGGCAAGAAAGGAAGGATCTAATGGGCTGGATATGATGCTATAGACAATCTGGAAGTGAAGAGGTAGAATGCTGAATATGTAAAGAGGATTGAAGAAGAAAACAAAAGCCAAGATTAGCTGTGGCAAGAAAGACAAGAAAGAAAAAGAAGAGATGGAGTTGCGAAGAGAGCTTACGAGCAGAAGAAAGCAGCTGAAGAGGAAAAGAAAAGAAAGTGATCTGGCGAAGACAGAGTTGAAGAAGAAAGAAAAGAAGAAATAAGGCGATGAAGTGTTGTCTTTAACCCCTTCATGTATTTTACTTCTGTAAATACATATGTATGTAAGTCTTCTGCACATTTAATGAAAAATCTGTATTTTGTGTAGAAATAGTATATGCTCTGATTGCTCTGATACACATTGTAAACAGCTGTGTAAAGAACAAGAATGATATGATCAATAAAATGATCTATTCAACACATACATTCTTTGTTTCTGGATTGTCTGTATGTACCTGTGTTGTTTACATTTTACTTAATTTTGTTATGTTTTGGCATCATCAAAAAGGGGGAAATTGTTGGGAAATTTATTGTTTAGATTTTGATGAATGCCATGTAAAACTTAGACTAGAAAGTTGGCACCCCATTTTCTTTGTAACTCATATTGTAATAGATAGGGCTGTATAAGCTGAGTGAAGTCAGCTATGCCTGGGAATACAAGAAATCAACTGAAGACTAGAATGAAGACTCTGATGTGAAGCAGTTGAGTGTGGCAAGGAAGAGATGTCAAGAACTCGACTGAAGGAGTATCGACTGTGAGACAGCTGTGAGAAGAGTCAGTTAAGTCAACCCAAGAAGCCAAGTCAAGTTTTAGTGACATATGAGTCTTTCAATCATTGGAGTAGACTCAAGTCACCTGGGGAAAAGGCAGCTGCAAAGAGGAGTTAACTGAAAAGAATCCGTTGCACAAAAGTCAAGAATATTACTTAAACAAGTAATACTTCCATGCTGCCATGTCTTAAAGTGCTCAGTCCCAGAAGCGTGCAAAGGAATAAACCAATGAGAAGCACTGCACCTCGTGTCAGATTCTGAAAAGATGATCATTCATTTAATACGAGGAAATGTCAACATCAAAGACTGCAACACGACAAGCCAACAAACACAAGTGATTTTTGAAAATCAGCCTATCTCTTCAACGGGCAGATTTTTGAAAACTCACTATAAAAGGTAGAGGAATCACATTGAGAAAAGGTGGCCTTAATTACCTTGCATACCTGAGATAACAAGCATTATTCATACTGTAACGTGAAAAATATTCTCAAGTTATTTTTGCAAAATCCTCAAGCCTAAATCTCGAAGGAAATCGATCCAACACTAAGCTCTGAAGGAAAGACAACTTCAAACTGTTGAAGAGGAAACTTTTGAAGAAGCAAAAGGGGTATACTTTCCAAGGAGGATTGTAGAAAGGTTCAAGGTCGAACCAATCTCAAGTTATTGGAGGGCTTCGTGATCAAATCCAAGAAACTTGAGAAAGTGAGTCAAGTAGCAAGCGATCATGCGTGAAGTAGCCGAGTCGACGAGAAGCCGCCAGTGACCAAGGCATCTCCGATCGAGTCCCAAAGGAGCAAGTCAGTTGTGTGATCAAGACTTGTATCTGGACTGATAACCACTTTGTACTATGATCATTACTTAGTGGATTCCTCCAGGAGTTGGAGAAGAGAGGAGTAGAAGAATTACCCCATCTTCGAACCTATATAAAAATTATTATGTCGTTTACATTTCAGCATTTTATTTTTGCATATCATTTCATATCTGCTGATAATTTGCTATCCAAATGATAAGTAACTAAGTGCTAAAATCAAGTGTTTAAAACAAATTAAATCAAATTAAAAGGTGTTAAGTCTTCCAATGAAAATCTCATCACAGCCAAGTTAAGGTTTAGACTAAACGTGAGTTATTCTATCAACAAATTTCAATCGAGTCATGTGAGTGGCTAACTCTTCCTGGTTAACTAACTTAGCTGTCCCCCCAAGGACTTAGTTGTGTATTTAACTCTGTAATATATTAAAAGGACTAAAATCAAAAAGTTGGTAAAGTTTATTCAACCCCCCCCCTTCTAAACCTTACTCACACCCCTTGGGACCTACAAAGAGCTTTATATATGGTTTGATCAACAACTTTGCCATCTGCATCTGTGTCCATCTTGACTGATGTGTTCATAGGGATCTTCACAGTAGACTTCTTTTCCATACAAAATTTCTTCATCAAATCTCTGGTATACTTGGTTTGGCTTATGAAGGTTCCATCCTTCAATTGTTTGACTTGAAGTCCTAGAAAGAAAGTCAGCTCTCCCATCATGCTCATCTCAAATTTGCCTTGCATGAGGTTTGAGAACATGTCACACAGCTCTTTATTTGTGGAACCAAAATGATGTCATCCTCATATATTTGAACAAGCAGTATACTCTCTCCATCTTGAATCCTGAAGAGTGTTCTATCAACTTTGCCTTTGGTGAATCCATTGTCAGTTATAAATTGAGACAATGTATTATACCATGCTCTTGGTGCTTGTTTCAATCCATAAAATGCTTTCTTGAGCTTGTAGACCTTATCTCCAATAGTTTTCTGCTCAAAACCTGGAGGTTGTTTAATATAGACTTCTTCTTCTAACAGTCCATTTAGAAATGCACTTTTCACATCCATTTGATATACAGTGAAGTTCTTGTGTGCAGCATAAGCAAGGAAATCCTTATTGCTTCCAATATGGCAACAGGAGCAAAGGTTTCATCAAAATCTATGCCTTTTTCTTGGCAATACCCTTTGGCTACCAATCTTGATTTGTTTCTTACAACATATCATTCCTCATTCATCTTGTTTGTGAAGACCGACTTAGTACCAATAACATTTTGGTGGTTTGGCCTTTGAACTAATTCCCATACTTTGTTCCTTTCAAATTGATTCAGCTCTTCTTGCATAGCCTGAATCCAATGTGTGTCTTCCAATGCTTGAGACACATCTTTAGGTTCTATTTGGGAAATAAACAAAGTGAACATAGCTTCATGTTGTGCTCTGGATCTGGTTCTTATGCCATCTCTAACATCTCCAATAATTAACTCTGGTGGATGGTATCTCAGCCATCTCACATCAAGTTGGAGTAAATTTGCTGGATTCAGCCATCTCGCAGCTAATTTGTCTTGAACAGCTCTTTCATCTTCATTCAATCAGAGACCTTCCAGTTGTCTTTGAGATTCACCTATCTCATCTTCATCAGGGTTGAGTGATCTCACTTCAACTTCAACATAAGGACTCTTATGCATAGTTGGCTTATTCAGTTTATCAGCTAACTCATTAATGTCTTCTCCATTCATATTAGGTACATCAAAAACCACATGGATATACTCTTATGTGACCATAGTCCTCTTATTCAGCACTCTATAGGCTTTACTCTCAGCTGAGTATCCCAAAAAGATACCTTCATTAGCTTTAGCATCAAAAGCCTTCAAATTATCCTTGCCATTGTTATGGATGAAGCATTTACATCAAAATATTTTGAAGTATCCAACATTTGGCTTTCTCCCTGTCCAAATCTCATAGGGAGTCTTGGTTAATTGCCTATTAATCATGCATCTATTCTGAGTGTAGCATATTGTATTTATGGCTTCAGATCAAAATCTCTTAGCCAATCCAGCTTTAGCTAACATAGTCCTTGCAGCTTCCTTAAGAGTTATGTTCATTCTTTCAGCTACTCCATTCTGCTGTGGAGTCCTTGCTGCTGATAGCTCATGAGCAATACCATTTTCAATATAATACTGAGTTATAATCCCATTGGCAAACTCAGTTCCCCTGTCAGATTTTATCTTTATAATGGTTTGACTCTTCTCATTTTGAACTCTTCTCATCAGCTGAGGTAACTTTTGAAGTGTTTCCTTCCTTTTACACATCAAAATTGTCCATGTATATCTTGAATAATCATCCACCACTACTAAGGTGTATTTCTTTCCACTGATGCTAGCTGGCTCAATTGGACCAAATAAATCCATATGCAACAAATGTAATATCCTTGTTGAAGAAGGACTTGGCTTATCCTTGAATGATGATTTGATTTTCTTTCCCATCTGGCATGCATCACATACACTTTCTTTCTTGCACACTGAGTTTGGCAATCCTTCTACAAGATGACTCCTTGCAAGCTTGTTGATTGTCTTGAAATTCAGATGACTCAGCTTCTTGTGCCACAACCAAATTTATTCGGCTCTGCTTTTTGCAAACAGACAAGTGCTTGGTGTAGAAGTAGACCAATCTACCACATACATTTTCTTATGTCTTGATCCTTGCAGCACTATTTCACTAGACTCAGCATCTTTGATCTGGTATAATCCCATGTTGAATCCTACATTGAAACCTTTGTCACAGAGTTGGCTGATACTTAACAGATTGAAGTTGAGGCCATCAACATAAGCAACATATGTGATTTCCAATTCATTTTTCTTGATGGATCATGTGCCTTTGATCTCCCCTGGAGCTTCATTACCTCCGAATATGACTTTAGCACCTCTAATCTCCTTGAATCTTGACAGGTTTTTCTTATTTCCTGTCATATGTATGGAACAACCATTATCCATGTATAAGGTTCCTTGGCACTCACATGTTCCTTGGCACTCACCTGTTCCTTGAACCTACAATCAAGGAAATCATGTTTTAGGTAACCATACTTGTCTGGGTCTTAGCCAAATGATCTGACTCTAAGAGGTTGCCATCTATCAGTGTCATAATCATAGTGTACATTAACAAAATGCTTGGGGGTTTTAGGATCATACAGTTGTCTCTTTTGTATGTATGCATGCATGTGTGTTTTAGCAATTACTTTCTTGGGGTAGTTGTGGTATTTCTGAGTGTAGTGTTTGGGTGCATATGTGTGCTGATAATAGCTATTTTGCCTTTGGAATGACCTTTGTTGAGGTTTAGGTCTTTGCCATTTTGGCTTATATTCCATATGTCTTTGCTGATATTTCACATTATTCCAATCAGCTTGGTTTGGATAGTTTCTACCATTCCCATCATATGTATTTCTCTGATGAAATTTATGGGGGTTTTGGTAGCTCTGTTTGCTTCTCACACAATATTTTCTGTTTGGAGTCTGCTGAGGACATGTCTGGATTTATTCTCAGTTGTCCCTTCAGCATACTCTATTGGCTTCTTTCCTTTCCCTTTATAACCAAGGCCGGTATGATTGTGATTGTGCTTTGGAGTGAATGTGGGTGCATCATTTGGTGATTTGGGTTTTTAAAATTCTTCATTACTTGAACATCCATTTTCACAATCACTCTTGGAGTTTGACTATGCACAAAGATATTAAATCCTATGTATGTCTTGTCTCCACTTTCCTTTTGACTCACAATAAGTTCATCCAATGATTTGGATGCTTTTGTAAATTAGGCAATCACATTTTTAAGATCTTTTTCCCTCTTTTTTCAGAAAGCTAACTCGCTATGATCTTGGCATTCTCGGCCTTGACTTAGTGTTCTCATCAAATGTGACTCAAAGAACTCAGCTCTTTTGTCAGTTGTGAGTTTTGGCTTTTAAGCTGGTTGTTTTCCTCATTTAAGAGTGTGTGAGAGGTTTTAATGTGCTTAAAATCTATCATCATTTTTTTCTAATGAATCATAAAGATCTGTGGGCGATGAAGTGTGTGTATCACAGTCACTATCACTTGAATCAGAATGAGATGAGTTAAAGTGTACCTCATCTTCTTGCCCTTGTTCTTTGGCCATGAGGCATATCATAGCCTCTTTCTCAGAATCACTTGAGTATGTTGCCTCTTTGCACTTGGTTGGCTCAGCGGTCTCAGCAGCCAACATGGCTTTCTTCTTTTCTTGACTTCTTTTCCTGAAGACTTTTATTTCTTCTTCATTCCTATACTTGTTGACTGGTGGAAAGAAACAGTCAGCTGTAAAATGTCCTGGTTGTCTGCAATTCCAACACAGGTTCTCAGCTCTTTGATCAGCTCTGTATGTTCTTTGGTTATCAGCAGCTCTCTGAGAATTAGCTCTTTGATGCTCAGCTCTCTTGGGAGGCCTGTCTTCCCTTGCCTTGGAAGGTGTTGAATGTCTTCTGGAGGTCTCACCCTTGTTTCTTTTATAGTTCTTATTAACGAACTTGTTGAATCTCTTAACCATCAGGGCAATCTCCTCCTGGTCTATGGATTCCTTTGGCTCAGCTCTTTTCCCATCACTGGCTAATAATGCAGTTGTCTCGGGCACATCTGTTTCCTCCTACTTTTTTCTTTCAGCTCAAACTCATAGGCTTTGAGGTCTCAGAATAACTCATGGTTAGATGTTCTTGAGAGGTCCATTGAATGTCTCAGGGCCATGACCTTCATTTCCCATTTAGCTGGGAGAGCTCTTAGAAGCTTCATACACATCTCCTTCTGTGCATATTCTTTCCCAAGAGCTGAAAACTCATTTGTTATCTCAGTAAATCTGGGATCCTGCTGGTCTAGAGTTTCGCCTGCGGGCATTTTAAAATTTTCAAATTTTTGTACAGCAATAGTTAATTTTTTCTCTTTTAATTTGTTCTGATCCTTCACAAATTAAGGTTAGATTTTCCCAAATTTCTTTTGAAGATTTGCAAGATTTGACTTTGTTGAACATGGCTTTGTCCAACGTTTTGAAGAGAATATCCTTGGCCACATTGTCCAGATTGTATCTCTTTCTATCTTCATTTGTCCATTCAGTCCTTGGTTTTTCAACCATGGCTAGTCTTGCTTCAAAAGCAGGCTTCTTCTCCTTCATTGCATTTCTCTTCTTTTCTCTTTGAGCTTACGATATAACATTGGAAACTCTTCCACAGTGAACATGGAATGCGAGTTAGATTTGCTTTCATGATAATAACTTTGCTTTAAAAATGAAAGACTTTGAAAAGCACAAGTGTTAAAACCTTTTTAAAAGATAGAGATCTAGTTCAGTAACAAGTGCAGAAGGCTCAATGAACCAACTGCTCTGATACCACTTGTAGGTCCCAAGTGGTGTGGTGTAAGGTTTAGAAGGGGGAGGGGGTTGAATAAACCTTACCAAATTTTCGATTTTAGTCATTTTAAATAGTTCAACAGAGTTGACTCAAATTAGTTGTGTCCTTGGGGGACAGCTAAGTTGGCTATTCAGCTAAGTTACCCACTCAACAGACTCGATAGAGTTGTTGATAGTATAACTCGGCTGCTTAAGCCAAATACTTAACTTGGTTGATTTGGTTTTTAACAGCAGAAGACTTAACACCCTTTGATGTGTTTGAAGCTTGTTTTAAACACTTAATTTTTAGCACTTAGTTAATTATCAGTTGGATAGTAAATATAAACTAACATCAGACATAAAGTAAATATGCAGGAATTTAAATGCTGAAAATAAATTGACACAAGTATTTTTATAGAGGTTCGAAGATGGGGTAATTCTTCTAATACTCTCTTCTCCAACTCCTGGAGGAATACACTAAGTAATAGATTAGTTACAAAGCGGTTATCGATCCTTCACACAAATGGCTTCTTTTGTGACTTAGCTTCTTCACGAGGCAGTTGCCTGGCTACTACAGCTCACTTCTCAAGTTCTTGGATTTGATCATGAATCCCTCCAACAAACTTGATACTTGGTTCGACCTTAAACCTTTATACAATCCTTCAACTTAGAAAGTAGACCCCTTTTGTTTCTTCAAAAGTTTCCTCTTCAACTGGTTGAAGTTATCTTTCCTTTACGGACTTGTGTTGGATCAAGTTTCTTCGAGTTTTAGGCTTGAGGAATTGCTTGAATTGATTTGAGAATATTGCAGGTTAGTTGCTTGAATATTGCTTGCTCTTGCTAGGTTCAGTTACCAAGGTTCGCAGGTTTTGACACAAAGTGCGATGTTTCCCATTGCTCATTCCTTTTGCACAATTCTGGGCCAAACACTTTAAGACTGGCGAACTTGACATATTAATATATCGAGTAATATTCTTGACTTTATTCAATTGATCTAAGTCGTTGTCTTGACTTGAATCTTTTTTTACCCCAGTGACTTGAGTCTGCTCCAATCATAGGATTGACTCAACTGTCACTTCAATCGCTAGACTTGGCTCTTTAAGTTTATTTGACACACTTCTCACATTATTCCTCGCCTGACTCTCCTTCATCCGAGTCCATGACTTCCTTCTAGGCCATACTCACCGACACACAATAGTCTTCATTCCATCCATGCTTGATTTCTTGTAATCTTGACTTAGCTGGCTTAACTCAGTTCTTCCAGTCCTATCTATTACAATACAGAATTACAAGGAAAATGGGGTGCCAACTTCCTAGTTTAAGTTTTACATGGTATCATCAAAATCTAACAAATAAATTTCCTAACATTGAGACTTCCCTAGGTAAAGAGCCGCAAACCGAACATTCCTCAAATCGAAGGTGCTACTTTGCAAAGAGGAGATCGGCCGCTTTGTGATTCCCAAGAACATATTGACACATCATTTCTAGGATCCGAGGATGAAGCCGAGTCCACCCATCCTCGAAGATTCTTCGATGGACAAGGCCGAGGATGTTCTTAAATCTCGAAGCTATGTCAGTGATAAGACAGCTCCCATGAGATTCAATTTTGATGATGAGCCACCCCCTAAGGCCACATCAAATTCCGATGACACTGATGAGACAGTTGAGGACCAGGTAACTCAAATGGAAAAAACCACTGAGACCGACGCTTGTTAAGATAAAATGAGGCTCGATCACCGAGCAAACACATTCAATCGCTCAAGTTGAAACAGTCGATTCTTGCTACCACAATCTGCAGAATGACTCCAATAGCTTTTTCACAGGCTTCCGCAGCTACGATAAATGCCGATGATGCTGCCACAGTCGAGGCACAAAGAGCTGGTTCATTGCAGGAAGCACAGGGACAAACCCCCCAAAGTGGAGCTTCGGGGATACCGTTTGTCCGCAATGATGTTTTTGAAGACATGATCCCATTCAATGCTTTGAATCGCCGACATGGAGGAAGAGTCTGCCAAAGATCAAGAAAAGTATATCGTGAAAGAAGAGCCCGTCATTCCTACAAATTCGATTATGCCAATGGACTTTAACTTTGATGCAGTGTGGCCGGAGGCTGAGTCGAATCTGACAGTTGAGTTCCGTGAAGCCTTCAAGAATATCTGTGAAGAGATTGAGAAGATGGAACACCACCAAGAATCTCTAGATCTGAGACTAGACAATCGCGATGCGACCCTCACAGCGGATTTGCGAGGGATTATCATTCGTATAAGGGAATGGGTTGCACAAAGAAACCGCCATGCTCGTTGCAGTCCCTACTTCAAGGTACTATTTGCAAACATGCATGTATGGAGTGCAGACAATTCAATGTTTAAGCATAGAATGAAGGAGTACATGGTCAGGATGGAAACCGCACACAAGTCGGATATGGAGTTGCTCAAGCATCACCACCAGAGCGAGATTGCTTGCCTAGAGGACATCATGAATAACAAGTTCGTCTTCTAATGGCCGAGATGAAATTGATGTCAGCGGAGTCGAAGGCTACTTGGTCAGAGTTCTGAAAAGCCCACTCCATAGCTGATTCAAAGCAAAATTATACCATCAGCTGACTGGATTTCCTCCTGAGTAGTTTGTTCCCTGGGCTAACCCTTTCATTTGGTGATGATGCCAATATGGGTGAAGTAGAGGCCCTAAAGGGATTGAAGAAAGAGGCGAAGAAAGGTGACAAAGCTGAGGGGGAATGAAGTTCAAAAAACCTTCCTTTGAAATTGATGTATCTTTGAACCCCGCAGTTAAGGTGAAGTCACAACTTCCATTCTCAAAGAAGATACCCTTAAATCTGTCTCAGAGAAAAGAAAGCTGAGTTGGCCATGAAAGAATCAAGGAAGGCCATCGAAGCTGCATTCAAGGAGGTAGCTGAGAAGCAATCAACTTGCGTTTAGGAGATTAGAAAATAGTATGGTAGTCCACCAGCCGAAAAGGACTATGCTGCGATTAAGCCCCAAAGAGGTATTTTTATGCCTGATGCTGAATTTGAGCCCAGATCTCTAGAGGAATTTCATACTCTAGAAGCAGAAGGTTATTTTCCAAATATGACTCTGCCACAAGCCTGGGATTTGTATTGGGAGAAGGGTTTGGATGTGTGTAAATCAGCTGATAAGCAGCCAACTTCCTGGAAAGTCAAAAGCTCCAATACAGTATACCCCCAGAGGAAGAAGACCTAAGTTAGGAAGGGGAAGCCATGGTGGAAGTGGGAAAGGTTCTCAACCACGGCAAATACCAAAGGATGTTGAGTATGTGGATCCATAAAAGAAGGGTCTCATATACTGGGCTGCATACGATCACCTTGCTAACCTTGAAGTTGAACGCAAGAACGCTGAAGCAATAAGGAGGCAAGAGGCTGAGAATGAGAGAGCAAATCGCGAATGGCTTGAGAGGAAGCGAAGGGATGACCCTGCTGCTAGGCGAGCATATGAGAAGAAGAAGCGAGATGAAGAAGAGAAGAAGAGAAAGAGAGCTGAGGATGAAGGAAGCAACAAAGGCGTTGAAGTGTGCTGCGAACTTCATGTACTTTACTTTGTTGTAAATACATAAATGTAAGTCTTTTATAATAAGCTCTGTGTATTTCCCTGTAATGTTCATTTTCTATGTAACTTAGCTTAGATACACGTTGAATAGATTAAATTATGTATAGCTCATATTTGTTGTAAACAAATTTTTGTAAGGGACAAGAATGTTATGATCAATAAAATGATTATTGATAAGCATACATTCTTTGTTACTACACTGCTTGTATTTTTGTTGTTTACTTATGTTGTATGTTTTAAGTTTTGGCATCATCAAAAAGGGGGAAATTCTTAGGAAATTTATTTGTTAGATTTTGATGATACCATGTAAAACTTAGACTAGAAAGTTGGCACCCCATTTTTCTTGTAATTATGTATTGTAACAGATAGGACTAGAAGAGCTGAGTTAAGTCAGCTAAGTCAAGATTACAAGAGGTCAATTGCGGACTGGAATGAAGACTCTGATGTGTGTCAGTTGAGTATGGCCTAGAAGGAAGTCAAGGACTTGACTGAAGGAGAGTCAGCTGAGAAACAGCTATGAGAAATGTCAGTCAAGTCAACTTAAATAGACAAGTCTATCAGTTGAAGTGATATTTAAGTCAATCATATGATTGAAGCAGACTCAAGTCACCTGGGGTAAAGGCAGCAGTCAAGTGAAGACAACTGACTTAGATCCGTTGGAATAAAGTCAAGAATATTACTCGATATAGTAATATGTCAAGCTGCCAGGTCTTAAAGTGTTTGGCCCAAAAATATGCACGAGAAATGAGCCAATGGGAAACACTGCACCTTGTGTCAGAATCTGTAAAGCTACAGAGTCAATTAATATGAGGAAAGGTCAACATCACAAGGGTTGCAGACCAAGACAAGACAAGCCAATGAACACAAAGTGACATTTGACACTAGCCTATCTCTTCAACGTGCAAATTTCAAATGTGCACTATAAAAGGCTGAGAAAGCATTTGAGAAACGGTTACGAATGACACAAATATTTTAAGCAATATTCAAGCAATTAACCTGCAAATTCTCAAAGCTTATCAAGATATTCCTCAAGACTCGATCCAACACAAGCTGTGAAGGAGAGACAACTTCAACCAGTTGAAGAGGAAACAATTTGAAGATCAAAAGGGGTCTACTTTCCAAGTTGAAGGATTGTAGAAAGGTTCAAGGTCGAACCAAGTATAAAGTTTGTTGGAGGGCTTCGTGATCAAATCAAAGAACTTGAGAAGTGAGCTGAAGTAGCAAGGCAGCTGCCTCGTGAAGAAGCTGAGTCACAGGCGAAGCCAGCTATGTGATTAAGGTTGTCTCTAGACTGTTCACTACTTTGTAACTTGATCTGTTACTTAGTGGATTCCTCCAGGAGTTGGAGAAGAGTCGACTAGAAGAATTACCCCGTCTTCGAACCACTATAAAAATACTTGTGTCAATTTACTTTCAGCACTTACATTCCTGCACTTACTTTATATCTGCTTTTAGTTAATATTTGCTCTCCAACTAATAAATAACTAAGTGCTAAAACAAATGTTAAAAATAAGCTCAAAATCAATCAAAGGGTGTTAAGTCTTCCGTGTTTTAAAACAAAATCAACTAAATTAAGTATTTTGGCTTAAGCAGCCGAATTATACTATCAACAAATTATATCGAGTCCGAGTGGGTAACTTAGTCTGAATAATAGCCAACTTAGTTGTCCCCCAAGGACACAGTTGATTTGAGTCAACTCTGTTGAACTATTTTAAAAGGACTAAAATCGAAAATTTGGTAAGGTTTATTCAACCCCCCTCCCCTAAACATTACACCACACCCCTTGGGACCTACATCTTCCACCTTGAACTTCCATCGGTACTCGGTGAATAACTTGATATATTCATCAATATGACAAATATCATGTAACGCAAGGCAGTAGAGGCCTTGTTTATATCTTTTTCTTTTTTCTTCTTCTAGTCCCTCGAAATAGCTTGTGCCGAAAAAATGGATTTCGAATAATTTTGCCATGTTATCGACAATACCTTTCAATGACTCACCAGCTATGACAGTGCTTTTCATATCTGCTCCCATCATATCCCATGCGATCTTTACAAATCCTTCAAGACTCATCTCAAGGAGTAAGATGAATTCATCCTTCGTAAGATCGAGAGTACCTGCTGCAATCCTCATTGCTGTCGCCCAATCATCAATAAGGACCTCTCGATTTTTAAAATATAGGATATCCACATTTAGCATCAATCCATACGGATGTATTGGATCAAGCTGCGATTTTCCATAAGGCGTATTATAAAGATTTGGCCTCCTGGAACATTGGCGAGTTCCTAAAATAATCGAAACTCCTCTTGTGGTAAAATCTCCAGCGTGCAACATTGGTTCATCTCCATGATTTGAACCTGAACTTTCTGCAACGTTGGGATTTACTGGTAGTGGTGAAGGTGGTCTTCCATGTTGGTCAAGAGTAACCAAAGTTGATCCATGTCCTGCATTCATCTATAAATCTACAATTCCTAATCCTGCGAAGGATTCTACAAGGTCATGTAGATCTTTAAGATTAATCTTGTCCATATCCATCACTTTTTAGTTTATGATGGATTTTCCTTTGATGATAGCAATGAGCTTTTCATCGTCTGTCATATTCCGCACAACTTTGGTTGGTTTCCTATTTTGGTGTAAATAGGGTATTGTTCCGAAATCAATATGCTTCTTTTCTCCAGAAGTACTTGGTCTTTCCTCCAGATTCTTAACTCGTTTATGAATATAATGAAGGATTTCTAGTGTCTCCTTCTGATATTTCACCATCGTCTCCATTTGGTTTTGGATTTGATGAACTTGTGTTGGTAGATGATTAAGGCGGTTGCCATAATTCTGCACCGTCTTCTGGACTTCTCTAAGATCTTTTGAGAACTTAGATGTGTCTAGAAGTATCTCGTTCCATTTTGGTACTCCATCAGGAATCATGATTTTGATGGGCATTTTCATGAACTTCTTCCTGACGATTAATCAGATCAACATATAATATCTGATTTACCGTAAAGAAACTTAGATAATATGTTGCTTGTCTTTCGCAGTGTCTCAAGGTTTCCCTATCGGCTCCTGCAAGTTCTTTTTCTCTATATTGATTGTTCCAATATGTTATCTTGTCTTGGTGTTCTTATGCATACATCGTCAAAATTTGACGATTTGTCCTGTAAGGTAGACATCTTGGACAATTGTCCAGATCCATTTTCTTGGAGAAATTCTCCTCACCAATTGTTAATTACATAAACGTAATAAATATAACTTAAAGTTCTTAATAAACCTAGGCTCTGGTACCAATTTTATGGATCGCAAAACCCAGTTGGATTAAATATAAAAGATATGATGATTTTGATAAGTAGGAGGTAAAGTGCAACAACTTTAAAGTTCAGAGAGTAAACAGCAAAACAAACTATGGTATCCATAGGGGTATTTTTGGAACTTTTAGGCCCCTTTTCGGACCTTTCGAAAAAGTGCAAAAATTTTTAAAGTTCAGGTGGTGAAAGTGTCACTTTTAAAGTTTATAAGGCAAAGTGTAAAAAGTGGTATAGTTCAGGGGGCAAACTGTCTTTTCCCCAAAAATTTATGAAAAAAAGAGAGGAAGTTGGAAAAAGAAAAAGGGATGAGCAATATCTGGGTGAATGAAGAAAGAACAAAGCTCGAAAAAAAGAAAAAGAGAAAATCTATGATAAATATATAGAGAAAATCGAGCAAAAGAAAGGAAAAATTCCGAAAATTGTGAAAAAAATGAGAGAAAAAGAAAAAAAAGCAAAAAGACCAAAGAATGACAAATGAGAAATAAGGGTGGAGTTGAGTTGAAAAAGAAAATATCTTGAAAAAAATGAGTATTATGATGAAATTGGGTTGGTGAATTGCAAGTTTGTGTGGTTAAATTATATTTGCTTAAGTCAAGTCACTTAATCCAAATTTTCCCTTCCCTTACCAAAGAGCCTACATTACAACCAAATGAAAAGTCCTTTTTTATTCTTAGATTGTGCACACGAAAGTGGTCGAGATGTTAGATGATTTGCAAGCCTATGGTAGTTCTACTTTCATTGAATTGATTATGAGCGTAAACACGTACCATACACGTCGAGAGTTGAGTGATATACTACTTACTTGTGAGTCGCGATGTCAAGTACCCGAGAGAGTATTGATTATGCCGAACTTGTGATTGATGACTTCTTGATTATAAATTGCATAGTTCACTTAGATATGGAGTCAAATGAGATTAAATGCTTATAATGTTCTTGTGTGTTCTTTTTACCCCTTGAGATTAACTATGGAGTCAAATGAGATTAAATGTTTTATGTTTGGGGGATTTTGATACGTGTAAAATATACGTGCATTTAGGGGCTTAAAATGATATATATTTGATACATTTGCATGTATATTTAGTGTGTTTTTACTTGGTTTCCTTAGAAGGACATGATATTGCATATGTAACTTTTTATAGGAAATGGAGCTTAATCGAAGAAATTGTTTTCATAATTGATTCATGTTTTCTATTTTATGGGTTCAAGTTCTTATTCTTAATTGGTTTTTATCTGATCAATAATTAGCATGTCATATTTGTTAGTGCAAAATTCAGAAGAGGAGTTCTAACAAAGACGGAAATCGAATTCAGACATAAATGGGTGTGTCGAGTCAGGTGACCTACAACTATTTGTGGGAATTCATTCAATTCATAGATCTTTTGGGAGTTAATAATAGTTGTATCGAGTCGGGAGACCTACAAAATTAATCTATTGTTTATGCACCGCCCGGGAGGGAGAATAGACTAACTTAGGAATTTAACCCATAGAATTGCATGAATTGGTTTTTGAAACTTTAATTGGATTTAATATTGAAGACACATGTTGAGATTATATGCCTAAGGTTGCTTCCGTGGTTGTTGAAAATACTTGTGGGATTCGCAAATTTATTTCTTTTATTTCTATTTTTGATTTTTACTAAACTCTTGAGATTCGGTCGCTTCATTAAAATTGGAATGCGATGTTATTATAGCCTAAGGGTTTCATAGTTAATCCCTGAGGAATACGACCTTTCTTTTCTTTATTCTATAAACTACACTGTACACTTGCAGTTGTAAGATCCAAATATTTTTGGCGAACAAGTCATCTTATAGATATGGAGCTGCGCAAGTTGCAATTCAAGAAGCAAATGGAGTATATGGAGACATCTCTGTGAGCTGAAATGTTGGAAATAAAAATAGACTTATTTGCACTCCACTCCGAAGAGAGGGCAGGGGACTTCATAACTCACAAAAAGTTAGACACTCTTCTCTAGTCGACTACTACTCTCTCAAAAGGTGATTATGCTAAAAAGGGGGAAGATACATCTGAGAATACCCCCACGAAAATTATTTTCAAAACAAGGCACATCTACCTCTCTCCACTCTCAGCTGCCACAAGAGTTGTCAGGTGAAGAAAAAGTTGAACTTGATTTCAAGAAAAGTAAAGCTGAAATCGAAGAAATTTTACGGAGGCAACATGACATAGTGGAGAAACTCAAAGAAAAATTCAGTGGCCCCCCAGCAGGAAAGCTCCAAGAAACAAGTGAAGAAATCACTCCCTCAGTGCAGTTAGTGGAAAGATCTACTAAAGAGTTTGACACTCTTCGTTCAGAAGGATATTTTAAGGGGATGTACTTAGAAAAAGCATGGGAAATGTACTGGGAGAAAGGGCTTGCAGTTGTTGATCTATCCAAGAAGCAACAGACTCATTCATGAAAGAGACAGCAAACTTCAAGGGCTCAGCCCAATCAAACTCCCAAGGAGCTGATACAGCCAGAGAAAGAAGAAAGGATTCTCGGTCAGGTGGGAGAGGCAGAAGCTCTCCACCAGAAGATCTCCAAAAATCATGTATGTTGATCCTTTGAAAAAGGACAAGAATACTGACTTGGATACAGAGAGCTTGCAAATAAAGAGGCCGCACGGCAGTCTCGTGAAGACAGTGTTATTCTAAGTGGCTACGATAATCTAGAGGGGGGGTGAATAGATTATCTCGGTTTTTCAGATTCTGCCCTCTTTTTCGAATAATCAAGCAAAGACGAGAATATAAATGCGGAAATTAAACAACACTCGTCGATTTATAGAGGTTCAACCCACCTAGGGCCTAATCCTCTACCACCCCAGTATATCCGGGATGGATTTCAAAAAGAAAAAAAGATTTTATTAATTACCAAAATTAATACAACAACACCTTGAGGATTACCACAACCCTCTTACAACACCTTCAAGGAGATTACCACAATCTTCCTTCACCACCTTTGAAGAGTACCACACTCTCCAAACATCTATCACCTAGATCACCCAAGTGTATTCTTACCACAAGAATACTCACAAGGATGTCTTGTGTTGAATGATGACAAAAATCAAGATTACAACTCAATAAGGAATGATACAATATGAGTACAAGTGTAATCAAGAATTGAAAGCCTAGACCTCAAATGTGAGCAAGTGAAAGTGCTTAGGCTAATACAACAAGATATATGAAAGTGTTTGCTTGTTTGCTCTTTGTTTGTGTAATGTGTTCTATCTTGTTGTTTGAATGAAGCCTCTATTTATAGGAGAGGTCTTGGCTTTGATTTCCAGACATAGGCTCCTCCTTGGGGAGTGATTTGCTGCAAAAGAAACCATTTAAAATCATCAATATAGTGTTAGAAATCAATCCCACAAATTAGGGAAAAGCTGTCTGAAAAATGCAACGGATAGTTTGTTGATAAAACAGGGGTTCGACCGGTCGCGCAGAGATAAGTTTGAAATAGGATTTCTGCGATTTTTACACAGGGGGACCGGTCGGAGGGGGTTCGACCGGTCGCCCTTGATCTTGACCGGTTGGGGTTGTTCAAAATTCGAAACAGAGAAGACTCTTCAGGGGCGCCAGTGTACCGGCGCCCACCGGGTCGACCGTCTCCCTACCGGCGACCACCGACCGGTCGCCCTCCATAATTTCTCCTACGTCCCTTTTTCTATTTCAAAACTCAACTCAGGTACGGGTAGCCCTATAGGGCGACTGGTCGAGCCTGAAACAAATGTGTTGTCCAATTTTTTATCAAAAATAAACTCCAAGAAATACTCCGAAAAATAGTAAAAATATTTTAAATCGATTGGAAGTATTTAGACAACATTTAGGGACATTGTTTTGGTTTAAAAACTCATTTGAACAAAATCATCAAAATCATGATAAAAACATTTATCTAACAAACTCCCCCTTTTTGATGATTACAAACCAAAACAATTTTCACGAGGACAATTTTGAAAACAAAATAATTTTCCGGTTTTACGAGTGAACTATCCGTTTAAAAACATTTTATGAAAAGCTCCACCTATCGATAAGCACATCAACAAGAAATATTGCATAAGCTAGAAGCACAAGCTATTACAAGCTTTTACAGGATACACATAAACATCATGAGCTAATAAGCTCCCCCTGTCAAAATACTTATAATCTATTGCAATTAAGTCCATAATACAAGCCATGGACTAGGTATACTTGGCTTTAGGAAGCCATAGCTTATAGCTTTTATTGCGAGCTTTTATTAGCTACTTTGAGCTAACGAGCCAATTTCCTGTTTATCCCCCTTTGGAATCATCAAAAAGAATGTTAGGATGATAAAAACATTATACAAGTATATCAAAGTGCGCCTAGAATTCGATTTATCAACCATTGAAAGAATAAGGCTTAAAATCCGAAGAAATGGGAGAAATGTATCATGAAAAAAATCCATAAGCTCGTTTTGTTTGCCAAGACATGATCTCAATAAGTATTTAAGACTTTTGAAAGCAAGAGAATCATTTAGAAGTTGAAATTTTCATTGTGACATTTCATCGAACACTTTGTGGGCGTAAAAATTAAAATAAGTTGTATAGAGCCCTTGTAAATGAATCAAGCCAAAACTTTTCATCACCAAATCATACCAAACATCATACAATGCAACATAACAACTAAGCTCAACATGATCATAAGATAATTTCATCAAGAAATATACAAGAAAGCCACAAACTCAAGGGTTCAACCCAATTGAGCAAAGAAAGGAAAATTCTTACCATTCGATCGGTAAAGATGAGCGATGATGATGATAAACGTGCTATATAAGGTCCAAGATATGAATTGAATGTATGAAAACAAATTTTGAGTGAAATTTGTGTGAAGTTTGGCAAAGGGGACGAAAAATGGCAAAAATGAGGTAATATGACTAAGGTAGGAGACAGAACGGTTTTAATCCAAAAAATTGCTAAGGGCGACCGGTCATCGTTGAGCGCGACCGGTTGACGTTGAGGGTGACCGGTTGCGCTCAACCTCATCAGCCCAGTGCAAAATGCAAACGTAAACCTCATTCAATATGCATTATGCCTAACCGAGCTCGTATCGACGCAAAAGTCTCGGAAGATAGTGGTTTTGTAAAAATGTCCGCTAATTGATCTTGAGATGGTACAAAAGATATCTCAATTTTTCGTTTAGAACACAATCCCTTAGAAAATGATGTCGAATATCAATATGTTTAGTACGGTTATGATGAACCGGGTTTTGAGCAATATTTATAGCGGATATATTATCACAAAAGATAGGAACATTTCCAAAAGAGCATTTGTAATCCACTAAGGTTTGTTTCATCCAAAATAGTTGAGCAATATTTATAGCGGATATATTCGGCTTCGTCCATTGAAAGAGAAACACAATTTTGCTTCTTTGAAAACCAAGAAACTAGGCAATCGCCTAAAAATTGACATAATCCGGAAGTAGTTTTCCGATCATCAATATTTCCCGCATAATCTGAATCACTATAACCTTTAAGAGAAAAATTGTCATTCTTTGGATAGAATAAACCATATTGAATAGTGTCTTTCAAATATCGAAAAATTCTTTTAACGGCACTCATATGAGATTCTTTGGGATTGCTTTGAAAACGAGCACATCGGCATACGACATGAAGAATGTCCGGTCTACTTGCGGTTAAATAAAGTAAACTACCAATCATACCTCGATACTTTGATTCATCCACGGACTTGCCTTTTTCATCATTGTCAATTTTGACATTGGTTGCCATAGGAGTAGACACGGTTCTTCCTTCTTCAATGCCGAACTTTTTCAAAAGTTCCTTTGTATATTTTGATTGCGAAATGTATATACCTTCTTGGCATTGTTTAATTTGAAGCCCAAGGAAGAAGTTGAGCTCCCCCATCATACTCATCTCGAATTCTCCTTGCATTAACTTAAAAAATTTCTTGCACAAAGAGTCATTAGTAGCACCAAAGATAATATCATCAACATAAATTTGCACAAGTAAACAATCTTGCCCTTTTTCAAAAACAAAGAGAGTCGTATCAACTTTACCTCTTGTAAAACCATTTTGCAAAAGAAAAGAGCTAAGTCTATCATACCATGCACGGGGTGCTTGCTTTAAACCATACAAGGCCTTTTTAAGTTTATAAACATCATTAGGCCTAGAAAAAATTTCAAACCCCAGAGGTTGTTTTACATAGACTTCTTCTTGAATAAAACCATTAAAGAAAGCGGATTTAACATCCATTTGGTAAAGTTTGAAATTTTTATAACAAGAATAGGCAAGTAAAATTCGAAAAGCTTCTAGACGTGCTACGGGTGCAAAAGTTTCATCATAATTAATACCTTTTTCTTGACAATACCCTTGAGCTACTAACCTTGCCTTATTTCGAACAATGTTACCTTGATCATCAAGTTTGTTCCGGAATACCCATTTTGTACCAATAATAGTTTGAGATGGAGGACAAGGTACCAATTCTTATACATCATTTCTTTCAAATTGATTCAACTCCTCTTGCATCTCCAAGAACCAATCCTCATCCTCAATAGCCTCTTTAGCATTTTTAGGCTCTTTTTGAGAAATAAGAGCTTTCTCGGCGAATTTTCTTCGGGTCATCACTTTGTCAAGGGGATCACCAATAATAAGATCTTTTGGGTGATCTACCTTAAGTTTCAATGCAACGGGAAGATCCGAAGTATCACCTCTATCTTCTTTAGGAACATTTGAAGTAAACGGTTGATCATTTGATGTAGAAGGTTGATCATTTTGAGCATCAATTTGAACAATAGGTTCAATAATATCCTCTTCATCACTATCATCATTGGGTATCTTTTCAACACCCGAGGCTTCATTGAATTTTACATGGATGGATTCTTCAATAACCATATTACTCTTATTGTAAACCCAATATGCTATGCTCTTTGTTGAATACCCCATAAATATTCCTTCATCGGCCTTAGGATCAAGTTTGTCCAATTGATCCTTAGTATTCAAAATAAAACATTTGCATCCAAATATTTTAAAATGACTAATATTTGGAGTTCTTCCTTTCCAAAGCTCATATGGAGTTTTATTCATTTTAGGACAAATATAAACTCGATTAATGACATAGCAAGCGGTACTTGCGGCTTCGACCCAAAAATATTTTGGAAGTGAAAATTCATTTAGCATGGACCGACTCATATCTTGTAATGTCCGGTTTTTCCTTTCGGCTACTCCATTTTGTTGAGGTGTCCTTGGAGCCGAAAAATTATGTGCATATCCCTTGGCTTCACAAAAGACTCTAAATTCACCATCAAATTCTCCACCTCGATCACTTCGAATAGACTTAATAGTATCTTCCTTTTCATTCTCAATAAGTCTACACAACTTAACAAACTCATTAACGGAATCGCTTTTATTGGTAAGAAAAAGCACCCAAGTATATCTAGAAAAATCATCGACAATAACGAAAGTGTAATGTTTTCCACTTAGACTAGCCGTACCAATATCCCCATACAAATCAAGGTGAAGAAATTGTAAGGGTTTGGTTGTGGAAATTTCATTTTTGGGCTTAAAACTACTTTTAACTAATTTGTTCTTTTGACAAGTGTCACATAAGCCAAGATTTTCAAAATTCAATTTGGGTAGTCCTTTCACATGTTGGTTTTTGTAAATATTTTTCAAATTCTTTTATCCAACATGTCCAAGTCGCCTATGCCATAAACTAGTTAAATCATTATTGGCGACTAAACAAGAAACATTTTGACTAACCAAATCACTTGTACAAATTTTGTAAAGATTGCCTTTTTTATTTGCTTCACAAATAATTTTACCATTTTTAAGTATAAGGCATTTTTCTTTATTGAAAACCATTATAATTTGAATCACTAAGTTGGCTAACACTTATCAAATTAAATTCTACTAGTAAAACATTACTAAGAGAGAAAAAAGAGTTACCAATGTCTCCATTGCCAATGATTTTTCCTTTGCCGTTGCCGAACATGACCATACCCTCTACTTGGAGCTTGATGTTGGTAAAAAGTTCTCTCTTTTCGATCATATGGCGTGAACATCCGCTGTCCACGAGCCATTTTGAATCCTCCATTGTTGTTATAGCCCCTATGACCTACAAAAGAATTATTTTTAGGTACCCTATATGACTAGAACTATTTTTCAATTTGCAATTTAGCCCCATTTTGAATCCTCCATGGGGGTTAGTCTTGAGACCTCTGGGTCTCCAAATATGACTAGAACTATTTTTCAATTTGCAATTATTAGCATAATGTCCAACTTTGCCACAATAAAAACAAGTAGGAGTATAAGAGCTACTAGCATGTACGAAAGTCGGACCTTGGTTATTTTTCTTAAAAATATTTTGAAATGGTTTATAACCAAGTCCTAATTTGGAATGCTCACCTCTTTGTGCATCTAAAATTTTTGTAACTTTATCCGTGCTTATGTTAAAACGATGCACATCCTTTTTCAAACATTCGAGATCTTTGGTAAGCGATTCTTTTTCAGTTTCAAGAGTATGAACTTGAGTAAGAGTAATAGCATGAGCTTTATCAAGAGATTCATAAGAAGTAAATAATTTATCCTTTTCAATTTTAAGCTCTTTATGCTCCTTTTCAGGGTCTTGTATTTAACAATCAAATTTGGAAACTCAATTTGTTATTCATCAAAATCACATTGCAATTCATCAACTAAGGAGGAGGTAGAAGAGTTAGAGCGTACCTCATTATTTTCATCGTCTATGGCCATAAGACCATGTTCGGTTTCTCCTTCCTCGTCGGTTGTTTCAAGTAATTCATCCCAAGTTTTGACCTCCGCATTTAGAGCCTTCTTTTTCGAAAAAGGCTTCTTTTTCTTTTGTTCCTCCTCATCGAGTTTTGGGCAATTGGCAATAAAGTGCTCGGGTTTTCCGCATTTAAAGCAAGCATTATCTCTCGGTTTTCTTGCCTTATTTTTATTCACAAATTTTGCAAATTTTCGAACAAGTGCGGCCATCTCCTCATCATCATCATTATCATAGTATGCATTATTAGAAGAAGAAGCAAGACCTTTAGGAATATGTTGCATACCCGATTGATTGATTGTTGGTTTGGAATTTTTCCTCTCCTTGAGATAGACTTCATAGATGAGGAGGCTCTGATGAGCTCGTCAAACTTGAGTGTCTCAAGATTTTGTGTGACCTTTTTGGACCATGAGCCGGGAAGAGCATTCAATACCTTAGTCACCTTGTCTTCTTCGGAGATGACTTTACCGAGGGCCACAAGAGGATTGACAATGTTGTCAAGCCTTTCCACCATCTTAGAGATGCTTTCACCATCATGCATGTTAAAGTTTTCAAAGTCTTTAACAAGCATGGTCTTTATTGATTGCTTGACCTTCTTTGTCCCTTCATATATAGTCTCCAATTTTTCCAAAACCTCATGTGCCGACCTTATGCCTCTTATGCGATTGTACTCGGTGGCGGTAAGAGAACAATGCAAAATATTTAAGGCCTTACCGTTAAGAGAGAAGGCCTTCTTGTCGTCTTCATCGAACTCCTTGAAAGGTTTAGGAGCCGAGGTGCCATCCTCCAATTTCTTGGTTGGTTGAGCAACTCCTTCAATGACCACATTCCAAATGTCGAACCCGCACCCTTGTAGAAAGCATTCCATACGGTCTTTCCAAAATGCGTAGTTGTTGGCGTCGAATAGTGGTGGGTTGTTGGTGGAGACGCCGGTGGTGAGATTAGCGTCATTCATAGCCAAAGAGTTTGTCTTTGATACCACTTGTTAGTCCAAGTGGCTACGATAATCTAGAGGGGGGTGAATAGATTATCTCGATTTTTCAGATTTTGCCCTGTTTTTCGAATAATCAAGCAAAGACGAGAATGTAAATGCGAAAATTAAACAACACTCGTCGATTTATAGAGGTTCAACCCACCTAGGGCCTAATCCTCTACCACCCCAGTATATCCGGGACGGATTTCAAAAAGAAAAAAAGATTTTATTAATTACCAAAATTAATACAACAACACCTTGAGGATTACCACAACCCTCTTACAACACCTTCAAGGAGATTACCACAATCTTCCTTCACCACCTTTGAAGAGTACCACACTCTCCAAACACATATCACCTAGATCACCCAAGTGTATTCTTACCACAAGAATACTCACAAGGATGTCTTGTGTTGAATGATGACCAAAATCAAGATTACAACTCAATAAAGAATGATACAATATGAGTACAAGTGTAAAAATGAAAGAAAAATCAATCCCACAAATTAGGAAAAGTTTGTTGTCTAAAATGCATCTTGTTGTTTGAATAAAGCCTCTATTTATAGGATAGTTTTGGCTTTGATTTCCAGTCTCCTCCTTGGGATAAAAAGAAACCATTTAAAATCATCAATATAGTTGTTAGAAATCAATCCCACAAATTAGGGAAAAGTTGTCGAAAATGATATAGTTTTGAAATAGGTTTTGAAATAGGTTTTCTGATTTTTACACGAGGGAGGCCGGTCGGAGGGGTTCGAGGTCGCCTTTGGGGTTGGGGTTGTTCAAAATTCAAACAGAGAAGACATCTTCGGGAGAGCACCCGGTGCATGGTCGCCCAGGGGTCAACCGGTCGCCCCTGCCGGTCGACCACCCGGTCGACCGTCGCCTCCATAATTTCTCCTACGTCCCTTTTTCTTTTCAAAACTCAACTCGGTATGGGTTGCCCTATAGAAGCGACACGGCGAGCCTGAAACAAATGTGTTGTCCAATTTTTTATCGAAAATAAACCCAAGAAATACTCCGAACAATAGTAAAAACATTTTAAATCGATCGGAAGTATTTAGACAACATTTAGGGACAATGTTTTGGTTTAAAAACTCATTTGAACAAAATCATCAAAATCATGATAAAAATATTTATCTAACAGACAATGCCAGGCAGGATAGACAGTGTGAGGAGAGGCGGAGAAGAAATTATGAAAGAAAGAATAAGAGGAAAGCTGGAGAGAAGAGAAGGAAGGATGATGAAGATCGCCGCAGGCGAGATGAAGATGAGGAAAGAAGAAGGAAGCAGCTGAGGCATTGAGAGAGTTGCAAGAAAATTTTTGTTGTATCTTTACAATACTTGTAAATACACAAAAACACTGTAAGTACATGTGAGTGCAGGGTGATTCATTCAATAAAATGCCACATTCTTCCAATCATTATTTTCAAGCACTTTATGTTGTATCTTATTTATGTTTTGGCATCATCAAAAAGGGGAGAATTGTTGAGAAATTTATTTGTATAGATTTTGATGATGCATAGGAAACTTAGATTAGCATGTTGGCATCCCATTTTCTATTGTATTTCAACTATATAATAGATAGGATATATAAGCTGAGTTAAGCAGTAGCCAAGTTGAAGATCACAGAAATTGACTAAAGGATGTAGTGAAGAATAAGTTGAGTTGCAAATGAGTATCGAAGAAGAGTTTCAGTCAAGTAAAGAAGCTATGTCTGACAGCAGACTGATCGTGAAAATCTTTTCACTAAACCGCAAGTGTACAACGTAGCTAGAAAATAATTGCGAGCAAGGTCGTATTCCTCAAGGATTGAATATGAAACACTTAGGCTATAGTAAATATTATATTCCAATTTTATTGAAGTGGTCGAGAATCGGGAAATAATTGTCTAATATAAATTAAACCCTAAATTATCAATTAAAAATAATATATTTAAATTTGTAAAAACCCGAACTCCACAAGTTTTTAACAAATACAAAAGCAACCGTAGGCACATAATCTCAACATGCTTCTTCAATATTAAATCCGATTAATGTTTCATCAAAACCAGTTTATGTATTTCTATGGGTTTAATTCCTAATTTAGTTTATTCCCCCCGAAGCAAATAAACAGTTGATTAATACCAATTGCTAGCACCCCTTCTGAATAATTAATATTAACTCCCAAAAGATCTTTAAATTGAGGTACTCCTCACAAATAGTTATAAGCCTCCCGACTCTATACCCGTTTATGTCTGAATTCGATTTTCGTTTGTTAGAACTCATCTCTCAAATTATGAACTAACAAATATGACATGCCAATTATTGGCCAAATAATCTACAAGAAATAAGCATTCGTATTCATATAATGGAACACATAAACCAATTAAGAAAACCATCAATATAGATTTAACATGAATCCACAGTTTTGATTATGCCCTAAGATCAGAATGATTAGCCCAACATATTTGACAATAAATTCATAGACAATGTTGAAATCAAATAGTTTGACATTGTTTATGTACAAACAAGAGATCTGAACTAAAAAGATAGAACCCTTCTTGTCAGCATGGATCCTTCTCTCTAGCCTTTGAACCCTTGTGCTTCGTAAAAGCAAAAGGCCTTATGGTGTTCTTCGTTGATTAATGCCTTCCTCTCAGAAGTGTGTAGAATTGTCTAACCCTAGTGTACTTTTATGTAAGATGTTTATGAAGTTCTCATTTTGTCCATGCCTTGGTCCCCTTTATATAGGTGCTTTGAGAGATCACTGGTAGAATTCTGACGGCATTAGGAATAAAAATCAGATGTAGGACCATTCACACGGTCGTGTGATTCCACTCGGTCTGGCCGAGCGATGTGTTTTTATCTCTGTTTTTGGCACGATCAATTCACACGGTCGTGTCATTTCACACGGTCAGGTCGTGTGATTCGTCTCTAAAATTCTTCCCTCGAACAAGTCACACAGACGTGTAAAAACACACAGAACTATCTTACACGGTCGTGTGAATTCACATGGTCCAATCATGTGGCTTGTTCTTCGTCATTTTCTTCGCGTATCCGGTCATCTCTTCATATTCGTCATTCTTGTTTGGGCCTTCTAACTGATATCTTGTCATTTTAGCTCTGTTTCCTGTAAAAATTACACGAATACGCAGTATCATGCCCTTCTAAGAAAACAAAGTAAAATACGCTAAATTTACGTGCAAATGCATCAATTATATATCAAATCAAACCCCTAGATGCACGTATATTTACACGTATGAAATTCCCCCACACTTAAACCATTGCTCATCCTCGAGCAAAACTAAAAAAATATTCATATGGGGTAAATAGAACACTACAAACACTTAATCTCATTCAAATCCATATTCAAGCAAACATGCAATTCATTCTCAAAAAGTCATCAATCTCAAGTTCGGCACAATTAATACTCATACGGGTATTTGACATCGTGACTCACAATAAGTAGTGTATCACTCAACTCTCAAACTAGATGGGACGTGTATACACTCAAATCAATTCAGTGAAGTAGAACTACCATAGATTTGCAAATCGTCTAACATCTCTACCACTTAAATGTGCACAATTTAAGAATCAAAAGTATTTTTCATTTGGTTGTAACGTAGGCTCTTTGGTAAGGATAGGAAAATTTGGATTAAGTGACTTGACTTGAGCAAATAGAATTTAAGTAGACAAACTTTGAATTCACCAACCCAATTTTATCATACAAAATTCGTTCTTTCAATTCTTTTTTTTTTTCATCTCATACTCTACCTTTTTTTTTTGGTTAGTCTCTGTCAGACGATCTAACGGATCTAATTCGTTAAACGGATCCAAATATCTAACCTGTAAGCCCACCAACAGCCCGCACAAGTACCAATACCACATATGTTGGCCGATGCTAATACATTTTAGGAGAGTTGTTATTACATTTTAGGAGGACTACTAATACTTTTCGGAGGGAAAACTAATAATTTTAGGGGTGCTACCAAATATTTTTCAGGATGACTACTGATACTTTTTGGGGGAAGAACTAATACTTTTATGGGGAACTACTAATACTTTTTATGTGGAAAACTATTACTTTTCAAGAGGAAAACTAAAATACATTTAATCGAAAAACATAATACTTTTAAATAAAACTACTAATACGTTTTAGTAGGAATACTAATACTTTTGATTGAAAAAAGAAACATTTTTCAAGAGATTACTGAAAAAACTATTCAAGCAGATTACTAATACATTTCATCATTACTATTAATACTTTTTTGAGGGACTGATATAATTTTTAGGAGAAAAAGTTAATTATATTTAGGAGAACTACTAAAACACCCTCCAGGGAAATACTAATACTTTTTTGAGTAACTATTAATACTTTTCAGATGCACTGTCCCATAATATTACAAACATGCCATCGGTGCATGAAATTACGAAAAAAACCTGGGTTGGGTTGGATCCGTCTACCGGAAAAGACCGGTTAGATAGTCTGACAGGAATTTTTGTGCCCTTTTTTCATCTTTTTCATTCTTAGGCTTTTTTTCTTCTTTCTTTTACCTTAAGTTCTCAATTTATTCTCACAGTTTCCAGAAATTTTCTTTTCTTTTCTTTTTCTTTCTTGCTCGGTTTTTCTTTTTCTTTTTCATTCAAAATTTTGCTTTCTTTTTCAAGCTTAATCATTCTTTCACATATTTATCGCTCATCCCTCTTTCTTTTGCTAACATTTTTCTCAATATTTAACCACATCTCCCTCAAAATATATATCTTTATAATCTCTAGTTTCAGGGATAAAATTTATTTTTCAGTTTAAAATTCTAATGTGTCTAACAATAAAACGTTTAGGCTCAAAGTGGCTAACTAGGGAATCATGACTTCATTGTAGGATTTTTAGGCTAAGTTGGCTAAAACAAAAATGGCTTTAAATCATCTTCAAAAATTGCTCACAAATGTGGTTTCAATATAGTTACAAATGCAAGTTCTAGAGTTCTAACAAACATGAATGGCACACTAAAAAAAAATAAGACTACACAATATATAAGTAGTTAAAGGCACAAAAGCTCACATGTTTATTTTTCGTATCATGCTCAAATACCCAATTTTCTCAATTAATGTCAAACAAGCAAAAGATATCTTCGTAACAATTCATCACATAATTCACTAAATACTTCATTTCAATGAAACCAAGTTCTCATAGTAAAATTATATATAAGCTTTTTTAATTTTTTGAATTTCTAATCCTAACTCACACAAAAGCAATAAACATGTTAAAGCGATAAACGTGCTAAAACAAAATAAAAAATACTAAAAAAAATCAATTTTTTTAAAATCTTTATGCAAATTTTATACTTCTACATGCAACCTAAATGCAATGCAAAAATGCAACATTATTTATTCACGCATTCTTGACAATCCCCCAAACATAAATTATGTTTCGTCCCGAACATGTGAGGAAATTATCAAAAGAAAGAAGAATGCGTGAAAAGTACTTACAAAGCTCACTGTGGTGGAGGAGGTGGAGGATAGTGGCCCTGCTGGATGTGCCACTGATCCATGCGAGACATCATCTCGTACATCTGATGCTGCTGTTGTGTGATGGTGTCAAAGCGCAGCAAATACTCAATATGATACTCATCAACTGTAGCCGACAATTGATAAGTATCATCCATCAATGAGTCCATATTGACCTCCAACCTTTCAAGCCTATCGCTAAAGTCCTCATGCCGACTACTTCATTCCCCAGAGGATTTTGGCTTATCCGTCTCAGTCCTAGGCTCATCTTGCTCACCTTGAGCAGCAGTTCCTTTCTCTCCCCTCATCAACCAATTACCCCTATCCCTAATCGAGGTACCATCCAGATTCGGGAGTCTAATTTTGGTCCTATCCGCATGAAGTAACCAATAATCACGCCCATCAAACCTAATCATCTTGATTGTGGTTAGGATAGTCAAATCAATCTATTGTGTAACACCCTTACTCTTGTAACACGCATTCGTATATTATAAAACTATAGTTCATAGGCAGAACAGTTGCATTGCACATGAGATTAACATGTTAATCATAGTTTTTAACCCTTTTTGCACTAACGTAAGCATTTACTCAAAAATATTTAACAACACTTATTCACACATGTGCATTTATATATATTAGAGGACATTAACGACCGTGCCATTTTATATACAGTTTAAAATAAAACTCCCTATATGAATTGCAAATGATGAGCTGAGGGAGAAGGATATGAATCCAGTCGTCCGACCTTTGATCCATGCTTTAAACTTCTGTCACACTCCACATATCAACCTTTATCTACAACAACTAAAAATTGACAACATTGCATTTGGTGAGTTGCAAGCTCAGCAAGTATAATCCAATAACAAGTTATTTAATATCACATAGGCACATCATTAGTAACCATTTCACACCATTTGTTCATTTCATTCATAAACACATAAAATGCATGTGCTTGATCATATTCTTTTTCTGTTATGGGCCAACTAATACGAAGAATAAATTGTGATCACGAAGACGGCCATGGCACTCTGTAATTCTTAATTCATGTAGAGTTTAGTGAACTTGGGGTGGCCGTACGGTACTCTATAATCCAGATTTCTGGATATCTGTAATTCTGTAACACATGATTCAAGGTCATTAGCGGCCATAACAGAATCCATTAATCTCTGATGAATAAATTTTCTGTAATCACATATTTCATTTCCGTATCAATAACATCAATAGAGATCGCATATCTCATTTCCATATCAATAACATCAGTCGAGATCACATATCTCAATTTTATTTCAATCTCATCACGTAGAGTTAATATATCTCAATTTCATCAGAATATCACCATAGATAATCATACAATTCATGTTAGAGCACAATAAATAAGCTTCTAATCACTATAGCCAAACAAGTAAGCAATTCATTCCAACATATGAATCATGTAATCACATAAGTCAAATAATAAGCTAAAAGATTAGACTCACAAGTGGTGCCCTTATTTTGATGACTTTGCCTAGTCAGCCTTATATGTTCCTCTTTCGAGATTTTGTCCTAATAACATATCAAAATTGCATATGACCACAATCCAAATCATACATTTAGCTCTAAACTTATCATGTAAAATATATTACACACGTGTGAATACTATTGTTTCATATATTTATATTTCATCTTGTTGTATTATTATTTTTACCTTAATTCCCTAATCAAAGTTGGTGGGAATAAAAAGATTTAAGTTCCATAAAATATTGCAACCTATGCTTTGACGTCATTTCTGTAGATATCTATAAAATACTAAGAAATTTTATGATTTAATTATCAATTCATTACATGTAGATAAAATAGCGTAGTACTCCTCAATTTAGTACATGCAAAACCGTAATTAACCAATATAATTAGCCTTGTACAATGATTATCAAACAAAATATAACTCACTGTATGCTTCCTCACACACTAACCCCACCCCTCATCTTTATCTTATTTTTATCTTGCATGCATCTGTGTTATTTGTTTAAAATCTTATTACCGGTTTTAATCTTAGTTCGAGAGGAAGAAAAAATAAAAAACACTTGTATGTATTTAAAATTGCATATACACATTTAGAATTGGATAATCCAACTAATTCCGATAAATTAATTGAAAAAATCCAAAGATAGGAAACTCACAAATTTTAGTTGTATAAATGAAGCTTTCTATTTTTGTTCAAGCGAGAGAGTTTTGTTTGTGTGTCTTGGTCAAATAAAATGCATGTGTTTATCTAAAAGTCTAGCCTAAGACGGTGAGGAGTAGCTACAATATACAAATATTGGTTATACATATACATAAACCATGTGTTTATGTTTGATTAGATCATTATCAGAAATCGGACACATGCATGCATTCGTGCCTTTATCCATTTATGTGAGTCGGTTAAGAGTGTAAGTGAGGCTATCATATACATATTGTATTATAATATAAAATAGACACTTATATATATAAATATATATTGAAAAAAAAACACACACTTACACCACGTATATATATCTAAACATACAACATACCTTATATATATATATATATAGATATATATTAATTAGTGTGTCTGCATGTGATACTTAAGAGTTATTACACACATATATCACTAAAAAATTATTTACAACTTCCTATTTTATTGACTAATTATAATTTAGCCCCATTTTAATTAATACACAAATAAAATTATTCTTTGAAATTTTATGATTTTATATGCATTCTCATGCGTCCATAAAATATCGAAATGAATGTATACGAATGATTTGATTAAATTTCGTCCTCGAAATTTGTACCTGTATTGGCGAAATTGTTCTGTTTCCTATGTAGCTTCTTCTCTAGAATGATTTTTCCATTATACTTTTACCAACGGAATCACTCGATTTCGAAGTTGTTTTTCTTTATACCCCACTATTTCAACTGGTTCTTCAATATAACTCAAATTATCAGCAATTTCAGCTGGTTCATCTTGAAGAACATGTCATAGGTTTGATATATCGAAGCATACTACTATGGAACACAGAACAATTCAGGTGGCAAGGCAAGCCTATAAGCTAATGGTCCAACCCTTTCAAGTATTTCATATGGCCCGATATGACGAGGACTCAGTTTACCTTTCTTTCCAAATATATTGGACTCCTACATTTCCTACCATATAATGCTTCATAAGACACCATACCAATGCTTCTATGATGTTGATTATTGTACGCAAATTCCTTCAACGCAATATATTCATCCCAAGAACCTTTATATTCAAGAACACAAGCATGAAGAATATCTTCTAGAGTTTGAATAGTTCTCTCTGACTACCCATCTGTCTACGGATGAATTGTTGTACTAAAAGTAACTTAGTACCTAATGCCAGTTGTAAGCTACCCAAAAATATAGACGTAAAATGAGGATCGCGATATCAAACAATAGACATGGGTACACTATGTAGTTTAATAATCTCATTCAAATATCTTTAGCCAGATTTTCGAGAGTAGAACCACATCTAAATTGTAAAAAGTGATCTGACTTTGTTAGCCGATCAACAATAACCCAAACTGCATCATGTTTTTATGACTCGATATGTTTTAGCGCTATCGGTTCATCCACTAGAATATGATTTTTTGATTTCCATTTTCCAATGTTTATTGCCTGACATTTTTAACCAAAAGTATTAATAATAATTGGTCAAGTCTAAGAATTGTATCCTCAACACTTTCAATATATTTAACAACAACTATATCAGGGGTTGAGTTTTGATTATTCCCATAATTTGCTACTCTTATTTTACTTTATGTTAAAATACAGAATCTCTATATTGCTGAAATAACCATATTCTACTTTAGACATAACTCTATTGTGATGTTTTAAATCATGTATAGTATGTAGCCGTATAACATCACGCAAATAATTCAATACATGCTCTTCATACTTTATAAAACCTTATAGAGAACTATCCCAATAATAAACTCATTGATTTCGTTTCTACGAAAACCCACCAATTGTAATTATCCGTCTTATTAACCTCAAAATAATAAATGATCTTCTAGATAATTCAATAAAATCATTGGGTCTCTTTCAAAATCTATAAATGATATTCTAAAATGAGCCCAACGAGCCCATTAGATTTACATAGATCTATGTAGATGTGTCTGGCAGTCTATCAATAAGTGAATCTACAGAATGAGCAACAACTATATTATAATCTCTAAACTCTAACAAAATATCATTAGTACCCTTGTAACCTTAAGTTGTCTAGATGCAATTTTCTAGTACCAGATGCATATAACTTTCTTCAGATCGCAACACTTTTTTACCATTATCCAAAATATGAAGCATATGATCATTACCCAAAATGCAATCATACACTATCATGTTATCTGGATTCTTATGGGGTCTTCTACTTAGATATCAAAAACCTATGCAAATTTTTCCATGTGACTTCCGTCTCAACTTAACCCATTATCCTAGAAATTTAATTGAATAAGATGTGTTAAACCAAAATATCAATAATGAATATTGATTCTTGTTATTATTCTACCTTTTTAGTTCTCGATTCAAAATATTTTGTAAAATGATCTAGTTTATTTGAAGAATTTGAGTATCTCTATGATCTTAAAATGACATGGATCAAAATTCAATTATAACACCACTATAGGAAATTAACAATTAATATGTAAGTCAGATTCACGCAAAACTCATATTAAACTATTTCTAATCAATTATAAGTATCTCCATTCAATTAAATACGCCATTAACATATACTTTGTATAAAATGACTATATGGACAATAACCTAAAAGAAAGTTTAGAATACCCAATACCATCATTTACCCGAGAAAGTTTCTTCTTTCAATCACCTTTTTGGTCCTTTCTTTTGCAATATAACCTTAAAATCTAATATATCTACATGGACACCTTTTATCGATTTACATTTCTCAAAATCTTATGGTACTATATAACCGAAATATCACAAGTTTATCTTACTAATAATCCTTCTTTTCCAATCTTCATAGATCCAGACATCTTTTTCAATGTCAACTAAATTTCCCATATAATTCAAAGTATGCCTAGATATCATATATGAATATCATCATAAATAAACCCATATAAGTACTTTTTTTCAGCATTTTTATCCATTCTATTTAAAAACCAATCAAGACACTAATCAACCAATGTACGTGAATAAAATTAAAAGAGAATTTAAACCACATAATCGGGTATCTATTACATGGGCTAAATAACAATCATAACCTTTTTTCATCATTCTGAATGTTATAGATACAAATATTATACATGTAGCCAACGTTTTCCTTTTCGGTTTAAATACTATTTGTGTCTAATCAACAAGCTCTAACATTATTTCTTTAACAAAACAATACATCTTAGCATGGTGTTCAGTTAACCAATTCATATCCATAATCATATCAAAATCCCTTTACGGCATAACAAGTAATATATCATGTAGTTCTAGATCCCAAATCAGAACTTTACAATCACCATTTACAATATTTACAATAACAACATTCCCTATTGAGGTTCGAACAAGTGAATCATAGCCCAATGTATCTGTTTTATTTCCCAAATGTGATGAATGGGTTGTTCCCAGATCAAATAAAATATAAGTATTTATTCTAGAAATAGAGAGATTACCAGTAACTAGAGTTAGTGTAGCTTTAGCTTCTTCCTGTGTCATATCAAAAGCTCGAGTTGGAGTCTCGCTCGATTCACTTTCTTATGCACTAGCTCCTACTCCTATACCAAATCTTCCATAACTTTTACATCTATTAGGATCGAAACCACTAAATCTAGTTTGCCCAACTGTGGGTTCTTCACGTGTTTTGCGTAGTTTCTTGTTATGTGACCAGGTTCGCCACATCTAAAAGATTTTCCCATAAGCAATCTACATTCTCCATATTGATTTTTACCACAATGTACACAGGTGGGAACTTATGGTGTAAAACCAACACTCTTACTAGCTGATATTGCACCCCTAAAACTACCATCTTTTGAACTGTTCAGGAAACCCCTCTGTGTGGGCTCAGTAAATTCTTTTTATTTCTATATCATCCAGTTTCGGCACACGTCTCTTCTTATTGCATTGATTCAACTTCCAATTTTTCAGCACATATCAGTACAACTTTAAACTTGCTATAAGACTCTAAATTTGTAAGTGTAACACGATTTCGTATAGCAAATCAAAGTCTAGACTCAAATCTTGTACCTTTCTTCTTTTATGTTGCTACCATATGTGGGGCACAATGGGAAAGTTGTTTAAACAATACTTCATACTCTGCAACTGATCGACTTCCCTGTTTAAGTTCAAGAAACTCTTTTTCTTTCTGATCCCTATAAACCTCTGGCAGGTATGTATCATGAAGTTCCCTTAAAAAAATCATCTCAGGTCAATACAGATGGCTAAATCGTACTATGAGGTATAGTCTCCCACCAGTCATACGCATTTCCCTGAAAAAGTGACAGAACATAATCAAACTTTTCTTTGGGGGGTACATTTCATCAAACCCAAAACCCTATATGTTCGTTTAAGCCATAATTATGCCTCTATTGGATCAATAGTATCCACAAAATCAACAACTCCCATTTTTCCTAGTTTCTCATACTCTGATTCGCGTGGTACAAGGGAGTTTACCGATGGATATGGTGGATACACAAAGTAATCTCATAATCCATGTTCATTTTGTGGAGGTGAATGTGATGAGTGTGACTCTGGCAAGGCTTCTCCTTCCCCTCCATGAACACTTTGCTCATCATTATCTACATGAATGAAAATGCACTTGTAATGCCATGGTCTGCAGAACCCCTTGTAGGTCCCAAGGGGTGTGAGTGTAAGGTTTAGAAGGGGGGGATTGAATAAACCTTACCAACTTTTCAATTTAGTCCTTTGAAAACGTTCAGAGTTAATATTTCACAGATGAGTCCTTGATGGACAGCTAAGTTAGTTAATCAGTAGAGTTAGTCACTCAACAAACTCGACTGAGCTGTTGATAGAATAACTCAGCTGTTTTGACTAAAGACTTAACTCTACTGTGATATATTTTCAGCGGAAGACTTAACACCCTTGAATTTGGTTAAGTTTCTTTTAATACTTGGTTTTAGCACTTTGTTGATTATTCATTGGATAGCAAATTTATCAGCAGATATTAAAGTAATATGCAGAAGTTAAAGTGTTGAAATGTAAATGACACAATAAGTTTTTATAGAGGTTCGAAGATGGGGTAATTCTTCTACTCCTCTCTTCTCCAACTCCTGGAGGAATCCACTAAGTATCGATCAATATACAAAGTGGTTAACAGTCCGGATACAAGTCTTGATCACACAAAATGACTTGATCCTTTGGGACTCGATGAGAGATGCCTTGGTCACACAGTTGGCTTCTCGTACGACTCAGCTTCTTCACAGGGCAACTTCCTTGCTACTACAGCCCACTTGCTCAAGCTTCTTGGATTTGATCACGAAGCCCTCCAAAAACTTGAGACTGGTTCGACCTTGAACCTTTCTACAATCCTCCGTGGAATGTAGACCCCTTGATTCTTCAAATATTTCCTCTTCAACTGATTGAAGTCGTCTTTCCTTCACAGGTGAGTGTTGGATTGATTTCCTTCGTAGTGTAGGCTTGAGGATTGAATTTGAATGACTTGAGAGTAATTTTTTGGTTACAGTTCGAATGTTAGCTTGAATGTTCATGGTTCAGGTAACCCGCTCTCAGAGTGATTCCTAAGCCTTTTATAGTGATCTTTCAAAAATCTGCCCGTTGAAGAGATAGGCTTATTTTCAAAAGACACTTGTGGTCGTTGGTTTGTCTTGTTGCAGTCCTTGGAATTGACATTTCCTCGTATGAATGATTCTTGACTTTTTCGAGTTCGACACAGTGCGGTGCTTCCCATTGGTTTATTCCTTTTGCACGCTTCTGAGACTAAGCACTTTAAGAAAGGCAGTATGGAGGTATTACTTGTTTAAGTAATTTTCTTGACTTCTGTGCAATGGATCTCTTTTAGTTATCTCGACTTGACTGCATTTCCTTGACTTTCCCAGGTGACTTGAGTCGACTTCCAATCATTGGATGACTCTTCTCACTTCAACTTGAGACTTGGTCATCTTGAGTTAACTTGATTGATACTTCACTCGATTGTATCTCATTTGCACCTTGATCGAGTTCCTATCTTCTCTTCTTTGCCACACTCACCGCCTCGCAATGAGTGTTCCTTCTAGTCTCCGGTTGTCTTCTTGCATGTTCGGGCATAGGCGACTTGACTCACTCGACCAAATTTATCTATTACAATGCAATTTACAATAAAAATGGGGTGCCAACTTTCTATTCTAAGTTTTACATGGCGTTCATCAAAATCTAAAAATAATTTCCCAACAATTTCCCCCTTTTTGATGATGCCAAAACTTAAAACATCAATACAATAATTAAACAGCAAAGATACGTAGACAATATAGAATCACAGAATGTATGCGTATAATCAAACTTTTATCGATCATAACATTCTTGTTCTTTACACAGTTGTTTACAGAGTGTATCAAAGCTTAAACAGAACTTAAGGTAATCATGTTGTTCTATATCTACGCAAGTATGGAAATTATACAATTTTATTCGATGTACAGAAAACTTACATAAAGATGTATTTACATAGTAAAATACATGAAGGGGTGGACAGCAACACTTCATCTCCTTCGCTGCCTCCTTCTTTCCTCTTCTTCAGCTCTATCATCTTCTGACCTTTTTCTCTTCTTCTCATCTTCAGCCGCCTTCTTTTTCTCATAAGCCTTTCTGGCAGCTTCGTCTCTTCTTTTTCTTTCTTTTCTTTCCTCCCATAGCTGAGTTTGTCTTCTATTTTCTTCTTCAATCCTCTTCACATACTCAGCATTGTTTTTAGCCACTTGCAGGTTAGCTACTTCGTCGAATCCAGCCCAATAGATCCCTCTTTTCTTGCCTGGATCTATGTACTCAATGTTTTTTGGCGGAGGTCTAGGTTTGAAACCTCTTCCTCCACCACTTGCTTCTTCCTCTTCCTCTCCTCGCGTGTCTTGTCTTTGGGGCCTTCTTTTTCCCAAATGAGTGACTAGCACAATGACCAGCAGAGTGACTACCCCGATGTCTGCACTGTCGCCTTCTTCACATAGTTTGAGACCTTTTTCCCAAGACAAATCCTGGCTTGAGCCATGGACATATTTGCGAAGTAACCTTCAATGCGAGCGTCTTGAATTCATCAACATATCTTGGGTCCGCATTCGACATCCGAAATGGCATAGGTGTCTCTGTCATTGGAATGCCTCCATGTTGTTTCGAGAATATCCATAACTCGGGCATCCATCTTTCCTTCCACTTCTTTCATCCCTCGCTTCAATCGCTTTCTTTCTCTTTTCGGCCATGCGTCTTTGCAGTGTTGGAGTGGCGAGTCATCGGGAGTTTGTTGATGATATCACCGCTGACAAGACCTTGTTGGGGGTTTTAGCAATCATCAAGGTCATATTTTGCGAACCTTCCCCCTCAATAGATTTTCCTTTCTTCTCTCTTCTCTCTTCCTCAGCTGTCTTTCCCTTCACAGTTGCGTCCTCCTTTTCAGCTTTAGATCCTTTCAATGCCTTTAGGTATTCCTCTTCCCCCTTTTTGGCATCATCAGAGGAGAGAGGAACCCCTAGAAACAAGCTAGCAATCATGAAGTCTAAGCGGTGATAGGCCGAGTTATGTTTCGAATCATTCTGCGGAGTATCTTTGCACGGAATTGGAGCGGGTGGCGTTGGATTCAAATTGTTACCGCCTTCATTTCAGCCATGAGGAGGCTAAACTTCTGATCCATGTTCTCCTCTATGCGCAGGAGCTCTTTCTTATTATATTCACGCAACAGCTGCATCTTTGTGGTGTGAGATTCATGTAGTCGTTCGATGTGCTCTTGCATTCTTGTGTTTACATCAGCATTCTCAGCCCGCCAAACTAGCAATTTATTGAACAATGTCCTGAAATATCGAGCTTGTTCTACGCGCATTGTCTGCTGCTGTTGCCACCATTCCTGGATCCTAACAATTATGCCTTGCAGATCGGCAGTAAGGTTTGCGTCTCTGTTATCCAGCCTCATGTCCAGTGAGGCCTGGAAATATGGCCTTGAAAACTTCCCGAACCTCAGCTGTCACTTCTGTCTCAGCTGGTGGCCAAGCAGCGTCAAAGTCAAAGTCTGTTGGGACGATGGTGTCTATTGGAATAACAAGATCTGGTTTATGGAAGCGTTCTTGATCTCTAGCTGATTCTTCAGGAAGGTCAGGTACTTACAGAGAGAAGGGAAATGATTCTACAAATGGATCATCATGGGCAACGGGAATCTGCTCAATGACAACTTGTGCTCGTGAAGTTCCCGGTGGAGTCGATCCTGCTGCATCTTGGGGAGCCTACGCAGTTGACTCTGTTTCAGTTGTGGTCTGTTGTGAAGTTGACCCAGCTTGCTGAGCCTCATCATCAAAATTAAATGTTTGGCGAGTAGCCTTAAGGTCAGACTTACTCGTGCTTGGAAGAACATCCTCATCTGAGTCTTTTGGATCGGCAATAGGGGATGACTTAGCTTCGTCTTCACCTTCAGATCCCAGAAAGGTTACATCAGGGTTGTCTTGGGAATCATGAAGAGCACTTATCTCCTTTTCAGATGGATCAATGATAGTAGGAGGGATGTTCTGTGCGTCCGTCTCTTTACCCCGAGAAGTCTCAACCTCCCGTTGGCCTTCATTACCTCCTGCAGTCTCAACTGCAGCGAGGCCTTGGACACTCCCTTCGATAGTGTCAGCTGTCTTGGGGTCTTCTGAGGTGGCATCCACTGGAGTCTCAACTCCATGGATTGCACTTTCGATGCCTGTGAGTGTTAACTCCCGGGCGCTTCCTTCCTCGTGCCTCGACCGCATCGGCGTCATTGGCTGCGGCAGAGCGATTGGCACTTCAGTGAAACATCTTAATTAATTGTCGAGCCTCGTCAGTGACAACTTGCTGTGTATTTTGTTGTTCCTTCTCCACTTCGCCTCCGAGATTCGTTGTGAAGTCACCGCAAAGATCCTCCTCCGACCTTGCTGCAGTGGAGGAGTTTCCCTTCAATGCTGGCACACCACCAGTGACTTGGAATGGGGTCACTCGTCTCCGACTTCCGGCTATTCCCTTTGAGTATTCATCGTTGGGGCATGTGGTAAGACACCTTAATTAGTGGTTGGCTCGATTGGGTTCCCCACGATCCCCGTTTCATCGCCAGTTCCTTATCACCTTCATCCGAGTGAGTGAGTGGGAAGTGGTGGCGGCGACAATAGTGGCAATATGTTGCACCACTCCCATCGATCAATCTCCGGTATGATGTGGAAGACTCCCCTGTCCTTCCAACAATCGTTGCTCATGTAGGGCCCTGATTCCCGCATGGCTTGCTGCATCTCCAATTCTTCAGAGAGCGGCAAAGAAGATGGTCCGATCCTCATCACTCCCGAGAGAATGTCGAGATGAGGATGTGTATGATCGATGGTTCGATAAAGGGACAAATCGGCCTTTTCACGAGCCTCGCCTTCCTCTCGCCTCTCCTTCTCCTTGTCCTTGAAGATCTGCAAGATATCTATGCGTTTTCTTCATCGATTAACCCCAGACCACATTGGTCAATCCAAGAAAGTTCAATAGTTCGTCTTCTTCTTCAATGAATTTTGGTCTTTGGAACTGTTCCCTGGATCGACTCAGCTTTCATTTCCTCCATTCTCGCAGACGATTTTAGATGTCTGGATATGGTGGGGATAGGATCATCACATCATCATCCTTGTCATCTTCTCCCTGTTGTCCCTCGTGCTCAGGGATTGAGGGTAGCAAATTTTGGTGCTCCACACCCTCAGTAGCGTCTGTTGTAGGAGGGGATACAATCCTGTCAACAGGAGAGTTTGTTTTCTCAATTGTCTTTTCTGTCTCAGTTGTTCTGTCGACAGCTGTGTCTTCAATGTGCCTCTGCTGATCGGCTTCAGCAGACTTGGCTGTTTCATCAATGATTTCTGGAGACTCTACTTCTTCAAGTCTCTGGTATTTGTTTTTGGTGAGTGGCGGACTCGGCCGGTTTCTCAAGCTCGAACACTTGAAGAGTCTTTCTTTTAGTCCTTACCGGAGGATTTACGGATCGGATATAGTTTCTTCGAGTCCTGGGTGGTGGGGGCTGGTCTTTGTCGTCTTCTTCCTCGATCTTCTTTTATCCTTTTCTTGACAACCGGAGAAGGTATTTGAGGTTCCTTCTCCATCGCGGCTGCAAGGGCGGGAGACACGGCCAGCGGGGCGGGTGACTCGGCGGCTGCAGGGCAGGGGCATCTTTTGTTTTCTTCTTCTTTCTTTGCAGGGGCGTGCTTTTCTTAGCAAACAGGGGCAACCTTCTTTTGGGGAGAGGAGGAGACAGGCACTGTTTCTTCAGACCACCGATTCCCCCTCACTCGTATCAACTCTCTTGGCATATGCTCTCTTCTCTCTAGGAAAGGTTAGATCGGAACATCTTCTTGTTTACATGGAATGCCTTTCCATGTCGAAGAGGAAACTCCTTTTACTTCCATCATCCGCCAATTACTAGGCCGTACCCGGGAACCTCCAAACGTGCCATCCTCCTTGAAGGATTTATTCCCAATATTCTCGCGAGTCTCATCGTATACAAACTCAGCCAGTTCACCTTCTTTTCTTCAATGATCGCAGCCATTACGAGTTTAGCTTTGGAAACCGGTCAAAGCTTCCAAATTTGATGTCTATGCATTTGGCAACAATGTCCAGCAATTTGTGGTATTCCTCTTTCAACAGCTTCTTGTTAGCTGTGTAGATCACCTTCGCAAGACGGACTTGGCTACTTCCTTCCAAGCGGCTAGGTTAACATCGACTTCATAAATCTCCTGGACACTCCTTCCGCAAAGAACAAATGATGTTCGCGATCCTCGGCGCAATGGTGAAAGCTTTTCCGTGAATAGAGGACTTGATGCCCTCATCGTGAACTTCAGCGTTCACGTAGAACTGTGCGACCTCTTCCACGTAGGTCATCAGAAACTCCATCGTCAAAAACGGTTTCAACCCAGACTTTTCCAACTTCTGTGTTATTTTCTTCACAAGGGTGTCATCAGACCCCTGTTTGATCATGCCATCGAAATCCACAGTAGACCCAGTGTGGATTTGCTTTCCCAACTTGACGAAGTCGAGGAGTAGATGCCATTTCTCGATGTTTTACCGAACGAAACTTTGAAAATGAACTTGAGGATTTGTAGGGTTTTGAGAGAAAATTTCTTTCTTTGCCTTCGAGAGAGATGAACAGTTTTGGTAAAGTGAGAGAAAATTGGACAAAATAGTATAAGTATGAGTTATGAAAGGACGTGCGGGTGGTTTTTTGAAATTTGATCAAGATCAACGGTTCAGATTTTGCACGCCAATTTACACTTAATTTCTCGTATTTAATGCGGCAGCATTTATATCCAATCATAAGCTTTGTGTGCAGCTTTTGATTGTACACGTCATAATTATGCTGACGTCATTCTTAAAAACATTCCCGCTTAGTAAAAACGACTGCTTTTTTGTCACTTTGCTCATAAATGACTCAGCTTATTCCTTAGCTGATTTAACTCTTCTCTTTTTGCACATAAATACTCAGCTGTCAACTAACTCGATGCAAATTGATTCTCCGATCTGGTGATTCATTTAGCTGATTTAAGAGTTCAGCTCTTTTTCATCTTTTCGTGTTTCATCTCTTTTCTTTGAGTCTTCTGAGTGTCAACACAGCTCAATTAACCCCAATTCATGTTTGAGTTCTTCAAATCTTGATTCACATAATGGTTTTGTGAATATGTCAGTTAATTGCTTATCAGTTGAGATGTATTCCAGGGTGATGTCCTTCTTTTCAACATGATCTCTTATGAAGTGATATCTGACATCAATGTGCTTTGTTCTTGAATGCAACACAGGATTTTGAGTGATTGCAATTGCACTTGTGTTATCACACATAATTGGAATTTTCTTTTCTTCAACCTCATAGTCTCTCAGCTGCTGTCGCATCCATAAGACTTGGGCACAACAGTTGCCTGCAGCTATGCATTCTGCTTCAGCTGTGGAGGTAGCTATTGAATTTTGCTTCTTGCTAAACCAGGAAATTAGCCTATTTCCAGGCATTTGACATGTGCCTGAGGTACTCTTCCTGTCAACTCTACATCCAGCATAGTCAGAGTCTGAGTAACCAATTAGCTTGAATCCACCTTCCTTTGGATACCATAAGCCAACTTCTTGGCTTCCTTTCAAATATCTCAAGATTCTCTTGGCTGCAGTCATGTGGCTTTCTTTTGGAGCAGATTGAAATCTTGCACATACACCTACAACAAAGGTGATGTCTGGCCTGCTTGTTGTGAGATAGAGCAATGATCCAATAAGTGCTCTGTATCTTGTTTGATCTACAGGCTTGCCATCTGCATCCATATCCATTTTGACTGATGTATTCATTGGTATTTTCATAGAAGACTTCTCTTCCATACCAAATTTCTTCATTAAATCTCTGGTGTATTTTGTCTGACTTATGAAGGTTACATCCTTCAGCTGTTTCACTTGGAGTCCAAGGAAGAATGTCAGCTCTCCCATCATGCTAATTTCAAATTTGCTTTGCATAAGATTTGAGAATTTATCACACAGCTCTTTGTTTGTGGATCCAAAGATGATGTCATCCACATATATTTGAACAAGCGTGATACTCTTCCCATCTTGAATTAAAGAGTGTTATATCAACTTTGCCTTTTGTGAATCCGTTCTCAGTCAGGAATTGTGATAATGTATCATACCATGCTCTGGGTGCCTGTTTCAATCCATATAAGTCTTTCTTAAGTTTGTATACCTTATCTCCGAGAGTCTTCTGCTCAAATCCTGGAGGTTGTTCAACATATACTTCTTCTTCCAATAACCCATTAAGGAATGCACTCTTTACATCCATTTGATATACAATAAAGTTCTTGTGAGCTGCATAGGCAAGAAACATCCTTATGGCTTCCAATCTTGCCACAGGAGCAAAAGTTTCATCAAAATATATTCCTTCTTCTTGGCAATACCCTTTGGCTACCAATCTTGCTTTGTTTCTCACCACAGAACCTTCCTCATTCATCTTGTTTCTGAACACCGATTTAGTGCCAATAACATTTTGATGGGTAGGTCTTTGAACCAATTCCCACACTTTGTTCCTTTCAAACTGATTTAGCTCTTCTTGCATGGCTTGAATCCAATATGTGTCATCCAAAGCTTGTGACACAACTTTTGGCTCTATTTGTGAGATAAAGCAAGTGAACATAGCTTCTTGTTGAGTTCTGGATCTGGTTTTTACACCTTCTCTTACATCTCCAATGATTAGTTCTGGTGGATGGTCTCTCAGCCATCTTACATCAGGTTGGAGTAAGTTAGCTGGATTGATCGTCTTTGCAATTGTTTATTTTGATCGCTCTCTCATCATCACTAAGTTGCAGCATTTTTTCCAGTATCTTTGAGACTCAGCTATCTCATCTTCATCTGGACTTATAATTTCAGCTTCAGCTTCAACATAGGGACTCTTCTGCATCGTTGGTTGATTCAGCTTATCCGCTGACTCTTCAATGTCTTCTTCATTTACATTGGGTTCATCAAACACCACATGGATGGATTCTTCTATAACCATTGTCCTCTTGTTGAGCACTCTGTAGACTTTGCTTTCAGCTGAGTATCCTAAGAAGATACCTTCATCAGCTTTAGCATCAAAAGCCTTTAAATTATCTTTGCCATTGTTATGGATGAAGAATTTGCATCCAAATATTCGAAAATATGCAACATTTGGCTTTTTCCCTGTCCAAATTTCATAGGGAGTCTTTGTCAGCTGTCTGTTTATCATGCATCTATTTTGAGTATAGCATGCTGTGCTTATTGCTTCAGCCCAAAATCTTTTAGGCAGCCCTGCTTCAGCTAACATGGTCCTTGGTGCTTCTTTGAGAGTTCTATTCCTTCTTTCTACAACTCCATTCTCACAGGAGTCCTTGCTGCAGATAATTCATGACCAATACCATTTTCAATACAAGATCGAGTTATTATACCATTGACAAACTCGGTTCCTCTCACGATCTTATTTTGATAATGGTTTGACTCTTCTCATTTTGGATTCTCTTCATCAGCTGTGGTAATTTCTGCAGAGTTTCTTTCTTCTTACACATGAATATTGTCCACGTATATCTAGAGTAGTAATCTACTACCACCAAGGTATATTTCTTCCCACTTATGCTGGCTGGTTCAACTGGACCAAATAGATCCATATGTAGCAGGTGCAATATTTTTGTTGAAGATGGACATGTCTTTTCTTTGAATGATGATTTGATTTGATTTCCCATCTGGCATGCATCACATATACTCTCTTTCTTGTATACTGAGTCTGGAAGTCCTTCCACAAGATTACTTCTTGCAAGTTTGTTAATAGTTTTGAAGTTCAGGTGACTTAGGTTCTTGTGCCACAGCCAACTTGATTCAGATGTGCTCTTTGCTAGCAGACAAGTGCTTGGTGTTGCAGTTGACCAATCTACCACATACATGTTCTTTTGTCTGCATCCTTGCAACACTATTTCATTAGTTTCAGTGTCCTTGATTTGGCATACACCCATATTGAATCCAACATTGTAGCCTTTGTCACAGAGTTGACTTATGCTTAGCAAGTTGAAATTGAGGCCTTCAACATATGCAACATCTGTAATTTCTAATCCATTTTTCTTGATGGATCAAATGCTTCTTATTTCTCCTGGAGCTTCATTTCCTCCAAATATGACTTTTGCACCTCTAACCTCCTTGAATTTTGATAGATTTCTCTTGTTTCCTGTCATGTGTCTGGAACAGCCACTATCCATGTACCAGGTTCCTTGGCACTCAGCTGCTCCTTGAACCTGCAATCAAGGAAATTAGGTTTTAGGTACCCATACTTGCCTGGGTCCTGAGGGGTTAGTATTGTAAGATGATCCAACCAACCTATAGCCACATGATTTGACTCTAAGAGGTTGCCATCTATCAGTGCCATAATCATAATTAATTTTGGCAAATTGCTTGGGGTTCTAGGTTCATACAGCTGTCTCTTTTTTGTATGTATGCATGTGCATGTGTTTTAGCAATTGCCTTCTTTGGGTAGTTGTGATATCTCTGAGTGTAGTGCCTAGGTGCATATGTGTGCTGATGATAGCTCTTATGCCTTTGGAATGGCCTTTGTTGAGATCTAGGCCTTTGCCACTTAGGCTTATATTTCATAGGTCTTTGCTGATAGTTCACATTATTCCAATCAGCTTGGCTTGGGTACTTTCTACCATTCCCATCATATGTGTTTCTTTTATAGACCTTCTGGGGCTTTTGGTAGCTCTGTTTCTTCTTTACAGAGTATCTTCTGTTTGGAGTTTGCTGAGGAACTCGGCTGGATTTCTTCTCAGCTGTCCTCTCAGCACACTCAACTGGTTGTTTTCCTTTTCTTTTATAACCAAGGCCAGTTTGCTTGTGATTGTGCTTTGGAATAAATGTGTGTGCACCATTTGGAGTTTTGGATTTTAGAGATGCTTCATTACTTGAAGATCCTTTTTCCAAAATCACTTTTGGAGCTTGACATAGTACAGAAGAATTAAATCCTAAGCCTGTCTTATCTCCGCATTCTCTTTGACTCATAATAAGATCATCCAAGGATTTAGATGCCTTAGTGAATGAGGCAATCACATTTTTGAGGTCATTCTCCCTCTTTTCTATAGCAGCTATCTCTGCTATTAACTTAGCATTTTCAGCCTTTAGACTTTTATTATCATCACTATTTGACTTAGAGTACTCGGCTCCTTAGTCACCGTGAGTTTTGCTCTTGAGTAGGTTGTTTTCCTCATTTAGTAGTGTGTGTGAGGATTTAATGTATTCAAAATCTTTCATCATTTTGCCTAATGAATCATAAAGATCAGTGGGTGATGAAGTGTGTGTGTCACAATCACTATCACTAGTATCTGAGTGTGATGAGTTAGAGTGTACCTCGTCTTCTTGGTCAGGTTGGTTTTGTTCTTTAGCCATTAGACAGATCAAGGCTTCTTCTTCGAGTCACTTGAGTAGTCGAGCTTCACTACTCTCCGAGTCTGCTTGTGTTTTTGACTTGACTTTGTCTCGATGAGTTTCTGCAGCCAACATTGCCTTTCTCTTTTCCTGTCTTCTTCCTCTAAAGACTTTTCATTCCTCTTCATTCATGTATTTGTTGACTACAGGATATGGGCATTCAATGGCATAGTGACCGGGTTGCCTGCAGTTCCAACATAGATTTTCAACTTTTTGATCAGTTTTTTCCATCCTTGGATTGTCAGCTCTTTGATATTCAACTTTTTGATGCTCTGCTCTCTTGGGTGGTCTTTCTTCCCTTGACTTGGAGGAGCCGAGTGTCTTCGGAGGATTCACTTTGCTTCTTTTGTAATTCTTATTGAAGAACTTGTTAAACCTTTTAACCATCAGTGCGATCTCCTCTTGGTCAATGACTTCTTTGACCTCAGCTCTTTTGCCATCTTTAGCAATTAGAGCAGCTGTTTTGGGCACAGCTGTTTCCTCTTGGTCTTTTCTTCTCAGCTCAAATTTGTAGGCTTTGAGATCTGAGAATAGCTCATAGTTGGATGTCTTTGATAGGTCCATGGAATGTCTCATGGCCATGACTTTCATATCCCACTCGGTTAGGAGACTTCTTAGAATCTTCATACACATTTCCTTTTGTGTATATTATTTTCCAAGTGCGAGATAGCTCATTGGTAATTTACGTGAAACCGATCCAGTTGATCCAAGGTTTCTCCTGCAAACATCTTAAAGTTTTCAAATTTTTGTACAACAATAGATAGTTTATTTTCCTTGATTTGTTCTGAGCCTTCACAAATCAAGGTTAGCTTGTCCCAGATTTCTTTTGTCGTTTTGCATTATTTGACTTTGTTGAACATGGCTTTGTCCAAAGTTTTGTAAAGAATGTCCTTGGCCACATTGTCCAAGTTATATCTTTTCCTGTCATCATTTGTCCATTCAACTCTTGGTTTTTCAACCATCGCTGGTCTGGGAGCAGCATCCTCTTCTCCTTCAGCTGCAGCTCTCCTTGCAGTTGTGTTCACTTTTAAAATTTGGAGTGGCCCATCTTCTATTACTATCCACATTTCATCGTGTAATGCTAATAGATGAGCCTGCATACGAATTTTCCAATCATCAAATTCTTCAATTGTGAACATAGGGATGCGTGTCAAATTTGCTTCCATGATAATAACTTTGCTGAATGAAAGAGTTTTGAAAGATCAAGTGCTAAAGCAAACTTTGAAAAATTTGGAGATCTAGTTCGGTCCAACCGCTCTAATACCACTTGTAGGTCCCAAGGGGTGTGAGTGTAAGGTTTAAAAGAGGGGGGTTGAATAAACCTTACCAACTTTTCAATTTAGTCCTTTTAAAACGTTCAGAGTTAATATTTCACAGCTGAGTCCTTGATGGACAGCTAAGTTAGTTAATCAACAGAGTTAGTCACTCAACAGACTCGACTGAGATGTTGATAGAATAACTCAGCTGTTTTGACTAAAGACTTAACTCTACTGTGATATATTTTCAGCGGAAGACTTAACACCCTTGAATTTGGTTAAGTTTCTTTTAATACTTGGTTTTAGCACTTTGTTGATTATTAATTGGATAGCAAATTTATCGTGATATTAAAGTAATATGCGAGAAATTAAAGTCTTTGAAATGTAATCGACACAATAAGTTTTTATAGAGGTTCAAGATGGGGTAATTCTTCTACTCCTCTATTCTCCAACTCCTGGAGGAATCCACTAAGTATCAATCAATATACAAAGTGGTTAACGATCCAGGATACAAGTCTTGATCACACACAACTGACTTGATCCTTTGGGACTCGGTCCGAGATGCCTTGGTCACACATCCGGCTTCTCGTATGACTCGGCTTCTTCACAGGCAAATTTGCCTTGCTACTACAGCCCACTTGCTCAAGCTTCTTGGATTTGATCACGAAGCCCTCCAAAAACTTGAGACTGGTTCGACCTTGAACCTTCCTATAATTCTCCGTGGAATGTAGACCCCTTGAATCTTCAAATGTTTCATCTTCAACTGATTGAAGTCGTCTTTCCTTCACAGGTGAGTGTTGGATTGATTACCTTCGTAGTGTAGGCTTGAGGATTGAATTTGAATGACTTGAGAGTAATTTTTTGGTTACAGTTCGAATGTTAGCTTGAATGTTTGTGGTTTAGGTAACCCGCTCTCAGAGTGATTCCTCAGCCTTTTATAGTGATCTTTCAAAAATCTGTCGGTTGAAGAGATAGGCTTATTTTCAAAAGACACTTGTGGTCGTTGGTTTGTCTTGTTGCAGTCCTTGGAATTGACATTTCCTCGTATGAATGATTCTTGACTTTTTTCGAGTTCGACACAGTGCGATGCTTTCCCATTGGTTTATTCCTTTTGCACGCTTCGGGTGAGCACTTTAAGAAAGGAAATATGGAGGTATTACTTGTTTAAGTAATTTTCTTGACTTACGTAACGGATCTCTTTCGATTATCTCGACTTGACGCATTTCCTTGACTTCCCCCAGGTGTGACTACGAGTCGACTTCCAATCATTGGATGACTCTTCTTCACTTCAACTTGAGACTTGGTGTCTTGAGTTGACTTGGTGATACTTCACTCGATTGTATCTCACCGCACCTTGATCGAGTTCTGTCTTCTCTTCTTTGCCACACTCAGCTGCCTTGCAGCGGAGTTTTCCTTCTAGTCTCCAGTTGTCTTCTTGCATGTTCAGGCATAGCTGACTTGACTCAACTCGACCAGCCCTATCTATTACAATGCAATTTACAACAAAAATGGGGTGCCAACTTTCTATTCTAAGTTTTACATGGCATTCATCAAAATCTAAAAATAATTTCCCAACACCCCTACCCGGGCTCTGATACCAAACTAAAATGTAACACCCTTACTCTTGTAACACGCATTCGTATATTATAAAACTATAGTTCATAGGCAGCACAGCTGCATTGCACATGAGATTAACATATTAATCATAGTTTGTAACCCTTTTTTGCACAAACGGAAGCATTTACTCAAAAAGATTTAACAACACTTATTCACACATGTGCATTTATCTATATTATAGGACATTAACGACCGTTCCATTTTATATACAGATTAAAATAAAACTCCCTATATGAATTGCAAATGATGAGCTAAGGGAGAAGGATAGGAATCCAGCCGGCCGACCTTTGATCCATGCTTTAAACTCAGTCACACTCCACATATCAACCTTTATCTACAACAACTAAAAATTGACAACATTGCATTTGGTGAGTTGCAAGCTCAGCAAGTATAATCCAATAACAAGTTATTTAACATCACATAGGCACATCATTAGTAACCATTTCACACCATTTGGTCATATCATTCATAAACACATAGTTGCACGTGCTTGATCATATTATTTTACTGTTATGGGCCAACTAATACCAAGAATAAATTGTAATCACGAAGATGGCCATGACACTCTGTAATTCTTAATTCACCTAGAGTTCAATAAACTAGGGGTGGCCGTACGGTACTCTGTAATCCCGATTTTTGGATATCTGTAATTATGTAACACATGATTCAAGGTCATTAGCGGCCATAACAGAATCTATTAATCTCCGATGAATGCATTTTCTGTAATCACATATTTTATTTATGTATCAATAACATCAATAGAGATCGCATATCTCATTTCCATATCAATAACATCAGTCGAGATCACATATCTCAATTTTATTTCAATCTCGTCACATAGAGATAATATATCTCAATTTTATCACAATATCACCATAGAGAATCATACAATTCATGTTAGAGCACAATAATTAAGCTTCAAATCACTATAGCCAAACAAGTAAGCAATTCATTCCAACACATTAATAATGTAATCAGACAAGTCAAATAACAAGCTAAAAGATTATACTCACAAGTGATGCCCTTATTTTGATGACTTTGAGTAGTCAGCCTTATCCGTTTCTCTTTCGAGATTTTTTCCTAATAACATATTAAAATTGCATATGACCACATTCCAGATCATACATTAATTTAGCTCTAAATTTATCATGTAAAATATATTACACACGTGTGAATACTATAGTTTCATATATTTTTATTTCATCTTGTTTTATTATTATTTTTACCTTAATTCTCGAATCAAAGTTGATGGGAATAAAAAGATTTAAGTTTAATAAAAGATTGCAACCTATGCTTTGACGTCATTTCTGTAGATATCTATAAAATAATAGGAAATTTTGTGATTTAATTATCATATCAATTCATTACATGTTGATAAAATAGCATAGTACTCCTCAATTTAGTAAATGCAAAACCTTAATTAACCAATATAATTAGCCTTGTACAATGATTATCAAACAAAAGATAACTCATTGTATGCTTACTCACACACTCACCCCACCCCTCATCTTTATCTTATTTTTATCTTGCAAGCATCTGTGTTATTTGTTTAAAATCTTAGTACCAGTTTTAATCTAAGTTCGAGAGGAAAAAAAAATAAAAAAACACTTGTAAGTAGGGATGTGCATGGTACGGGACGGTTCGGAGATTCGGTCTAATGGGACGGGACGGTATGGTTTTGTTTGGGACGGAGATTCTGAGATCAGCCATAAATAATATATACAAATTTGGGAAAAAAAGAAAATCAATATAAAAATCACCAAATGGATATACTACTAGAGTTCTAGTCTCTTTTTAGCGTAGTCTCAAAATAAAAACTAAAACTATAATAGGTAACACAACCCAAAATTCTAAACTTAATAACCTCTATAATACAATAATAGTCTATTATTTAGGCAATTATCCTTCTATTATTAATATCAAAGTTTTTTAAAATTCATAATAGTTGCAGTATTATGATTTTTTTTCCAGAAATATGCTTTATATTCAATTTAATTTTAAATAGTTTATAGTTAATTCAATATCAATATAAAAACAACATAGAAATAATGTATACGTATTTATATAAAATCTTTAAAATCGGTTCTAGCTTCGGGTCCTCGGTTCGGAGTGGTTTGGTACAGTTCGGTACGATTCTTGGTATGGGTATTTGAAAAATCTCCAGAACCGTACCATAAATATTTTCGGTACGGTACGGTTCGGGAAAAGTCAAAAAGTCAACGGATATTTTTGGTTCGGAGATCGTTCGGTCCGGATATCAGTTCGGTATCGATAATCTCCAAGTCCCGTGCTTGTGACTACTTGTAAGCATTTAAAATTGCATATACACATTTAGAATTGGATAATCCAACTAATTCCGATAAATTAATTGAAAAAAACCAAGGATAGGAAACTCACATATTTTAGTTATATAAATGAAGCTTTCTATTTTTGTTTGAGCGAGCGAGTTTTGTTTGTGTGTCTTAGTCAAATAAAATGCATGTGTTTATCTAAAAGTCTAGCCCAAGACGGTGAGGAGTAGCTACAATATATACAAATATTGGTTATACATATACATAAACCATGTGTCTATGTTTGATTAGATCATTATCAGAAATCGAACACATGCATGCATTCGTGTCTTTATTCATTTACGTGAGTCGGTTAAGGGAGTAAGTGAGGCTATCATATACATATTGTATTATAATATAAAATAGACACTTATATATAAATATATATTGAAAAAAAACACACACACACACACTTACACCACGTATATATATCTAAACTTACAACATACCTTTTATATATATATATATGTATATATTAATTAGTGTGTCTTCATGTGATACTTAAGAGTTATTACACACATATAATTATAGACGTATATCACTAAAAAATTATTTAGAACTTCCTATTTTATTGACTAATTATAATTTAGCCCCATTATAATTTATACACAAATAAAATTAATCTTTGAAATTTCATGATTTTATATGCATTCTCATGCGACCATAAAATATTGAAATGAATGTATACAAATAATTTGAACATGACAATCTGTATGAAAAGTTTTGGGTTATAACATTTTGCCCCCCATATGCACGTGTATACCCTTGAAAATTTATATTAAAATGCTCGTGATAGGTGTAATTAGCCCACCAATGCTCATGATTTATTTTTGTTGCTAATACTGAGTTACCAGGAATAAAAAAACAGCGAAGCTACTAAATTGTGAAATTCCCGCGAATCTTCCTCAATCCGCGAGTAATCCGTAATCCCTATTCCCTCCCTCCTTCCCCGGCGTCGCCGCCACCACCACCGCCATTTGTTGTTGTCGATACCTTCGTGTCATAGAAAATTCCATTATTTTTTCCGCCAATTTGTTAGCGAAATTCCACTGAAAATGGCGGACTGGGATATATTTTCTCCAGTTAACGTCCTCCGTTTACCCGGTAAGTGTGTGTGTGTGTGTGTGTGTGTGTATGCTTCTATGGTGCACTTATGAAGATGAATTTACTTTGGAAGGTTTTAAATTATTGATATGCTCGTATGCAAACAGCTAACACATAGGCTATTATTACGAAACATGGGCTTATTTAGTGACAATGTATAAAAAAGTTGGGTTAGGGGAAAACGTTGATTTTGGTTCTACTATTGAAATGGAGAACTAATTATTATTCTACTTTCTGTATTCTAGGTCTCTCTCTGTAGAAGATGGAACAATGGGAAGCTTGGGGGAAGGAAATCTTTTTTGAATTTTGTGGGTTGGAAACAGAGGTATTCTTCTGCTTTTTCCTTTGTATTTTTCTTTTTTTCTTTTTCCTTTTCTTTACAGTTTTAGTGAAAGTAGAAACATGATATTATGTATTTATAAGTTAAAGAATGTGTAGTATTGAATCCTATTTGTGTAAAATTTGAGTTAATTGAGGGGTAACAAAATGGCAGTTCAATAATATGTATTCAATAAGTACGAATTATTTGGTTTGGATTGTTCTTGAATTTGCATATTGTGTTTGTCTTGAAGATGTGATTGAAAGGCATAATGTTTTGAGGAACCTGACATGTTGTTCGGGATTTATCAAAGAATTCCTTGGTGTTGAGGTGATCATCATTTAAATGGATTATCCTTATTAGAAGTTATGCTAAGGACTCGAATCAGGCAGGAAGGAGAGCCGCTCAATACGGAAGAGGCTACACGAAATCCAGAAGCATTGTCGTTACTCAGCCACGTCGAGTCACTATTGTTTCAGTATCCAGGTAGTTTGCTTGCTTGCTAAATTTAGTTGTATTTATATGATTTGCTGCTGTACTAGATCATGACATGTTATACTTTTATATTCATTCTGTTGTTTTATGAATTCAGAATTTCAACATTTCTGTTTATTTAAGCATAAGTTGAAGATTTGATGTCCATGATTCTAAACACTGCATGTTAGGAGAATGGAATGAATCTGAAGCCTATTTGGCTCTCTCACTTTTTGTTTACTTCAGTGATCTTGTACCTTTACAGGACCCACCACTTCCATCAGATCTCAAAGGAAGTAACTTCTGTGCTTTGCTTGGAACTCATAGCAGGTCAGAAATTCCCTGGTATATTGGTTTAATGTAGTTTCATGGTGAAATTCCCGGGTATATTGGTTTAATGTAGTTTCATGGTTTAATAATCAGCATCGTCTTCATGGTTTGTGATCCATAGATGCAGAGCAAGTATGGTAGCACCAAGAAAGACTCTGTAAGTCCTGTTGCTTTCGTGTATTCAGAAAAATGATGAAATTTAGTTGGCTAAATTAAGTTCAAGAGAGTTATTTTGCAAGATAAGTATGCATACTTTGTGATGACAGACCTAGTTTATGAAATATCCATCACGTTTTATTTGTTTTAATGAGAAAAGATTATACTGATTCCAATTTTTTGTGTTGTGGTCTCTCCAGAGGTCTATTCAGAAACGACATTAGAACGAATGTCGAGTTTCTTCGATTCCTTCTCTACAAGAGAGGATAAGAGAGGTATAAATAAAACTCATGATGCTATTTTCCAATTTTGTTTTTATTCATGAATGTGATGTTTTATAGACTTTTTGATGCTGGTGATATGCTTCTGAATGGATTTGAGTTTTTATTTTTGTCTTGTTATTGATGCGGTAAATACATTTTGCGAGTAAAATCAGTCGAAAAGTGATTTAGGCTGGTAATACAAGGTGTTGTCTGGTTAATTTAGTGAATAACAACATCTAAGACAGTTTCATATGTCTGCCGAAATCTTATGATTGTCTGCTGTTTATTTCTTTTACTGTTTTACATCTGTATGGATTAAATGTGCAAAAGTGGTTAAATACAAATTCAGTGGTACCTGTTGCAAAAGTGGTTAAATACAAATTCCATGGGAATAATTGTGCAAAAGTTGTTAAAAGATAATCACCAGTCGAGATGTTAACTCTTTACATGTTGCACTTCTTTATTTTTCATCTTTTCTGGGGTATTTTTGAAAGCTATGTTGATCATATGGATTGAACATTGGTGGTTTTATCATATATTGATCATATGTTGTCCATTTTGTTTGCAGGGATGGAGGGGATGATACTTTTAACACCAGTGTCTATCAGGATTTTTGTAGTAGTGTCTTACTTGGAAACTTGTCCATCTTTTTTTCTAGGTTGAGACGGGTGGTTGCAAAGCACCGAAGTATATTAATTGTTGAACCTTTTATCTCCCATGGTCAAGAATATTACCTTTCCATAGTGTCTGAGTTATCCTGATGTGGAGGTATTGAATTGAAGAGAGCTAGGACAAGGTAAATTGCAGTACATTGATATTATCTTTATTGTTGACTTGTAAAGTGCTATTAAAGAATGTTTCCAGTAGAACTGATAATGTATCAATTTGAGTTGTAAGTAATGTATTGTTAGACCTAATAGAAGGCATTGCTATTTTGTAGACACATGGTATGTGGTGTCTGTGGGATTTACATCATCTTTGCAAATTAATTCTGTTGAAATGTATGGTTCCATTATTACTTCTTTTTAACACAATGTCCTAATTGCTAATTATTTGATTCAGGTTAGGAGGAAGACCATCGATTTTATAATGGGCGCTTTTTCTTCTGTATTTCAAGGTGTGCAATTCTTTGCAATTATGAATTGATTTCTATCTCACTTGTGCCAATGCCAAAAGTATTTAGGATAAAGAAAGAGTAAACTAATTTTATTCTTTTATTTAAGAGCTTGATGAACTGTTTAGTTTTTCAACATTGACTTTGATCGTTGTATTCTCGTTAAACCTGGGTTTAAGTTTTCTTGAGATGAATCTATTTACTCTGGTGAATGGCGATTTATTTTATTGCTTTAGAATATATGTTATTGTGCCATCTCTTAGGATGACGGAGTTTCCTCTGCATTTTGGAAGAGTCTTGAGCTCAACAGAAAGTTTTATACACTTGTTGGACGAAAAAGTTCATACATCTATGTTTTGGAACTTTTGGAAAATTCAAAATTTAAGGTTTTCTGCATTTTGCTCATGTAATGATACTTGTTCGTGAATACCTTTTTCTGTTGCACTAAAGTGGCATATTAAGCTCATGATTCATTACATGTACTTACTAGCATGTACTTGTTTGCAACAGAGAATGTGTTGAAGGGTGATCCTAGACTTCAGGCAATTTATGAGGCAATTAGAGTGATACCCAACTTCCCAAAACCAGGTTTTGATGCAGTCGACCTAGTTTTTGCATTTTTGGCATCTTAATTAAATAAATTCTTGAATGTGAGGACTAAGGAGATATATAGGCATGTATTTTTTTAATTAATTATGTATATATATGTTTGTTGGGTTTTGTAGGAATAATGTTCCAAGACATAACCCCATTGCTTCTGAACCACAAAGTATTCAAAGACACAGTGGACATTTTTGTCGACAGATACAAAGACATGGGCATCTCTGTTGTTGCAGGTTATATAATATACCATCTATGTGTGGACTGGTGTGGGGTGTAATGTGTTTTCTTGTGTACTGTAAATAAGAAATAGGATATATATTTTCTATCTTAGCTTAAAATTTTCAAGAATTCCTGGGTAATTACGTTGTTTTTATAGTGCTATGTTATTTTCAAATGTTGTCTGGTAAGTGTTTTTTCTTGTTTGGATGTCAAATTACTATTCTCTCAACAATTTCTCGGGTGTTGGTTTTCACTTTTCAAATAATAGAGATGGAAACTAGATTATACTGGTAAATTTCAAAGTGGTGCATGATCTTCCTATATTTTTATATGGGTTTATAATAGGTTTAAAAGTAAAAAAATTGTAAAATCCAAAAATTGGAGTTTTTGTGACGACTTTGTCGTCGCTAATAATTAAATTTAATTGCGACAACTATTCGCGGCGACAAGTCGACACAAAAACATTCAATGTTTTTGCAACACCACCAAGTTGTCGCAAATAACACATTTGCGACGCAATAATTGTAACTACTTTTTTGAGACGACAAGTCGTCGCAAATGAACTAATAGCGACAAAATGTGTTTTTTTGCGACAACTATTTGTTTTCGCAAAAAACGCCTTCTCTAGGACTATCGATGAATGCTACAACATTGTGCACCACTTCCGTCCCCGAGGCCATACACCATAATATAAGCAATTGATCATCAACCCGAATGGACCCTTTGCTATCATCTCTTGCGACCACTGTTTCTGCCAATGTGCGTTGCACATAGCGAAAAATGGGGTTCCTAATACTAGACGCCTTAGAGGTACCCGGTGTGTAAATTCTTCTCCCCGTAACCTCCCTCCAAAGCCTAAGCATGTCAAAATCCTCATTTTCCTCAACCCCATAAGCCAGAGTTTGAGAAATTGCATTTAAATCATCAATCGACAACTCCATTGGCTCATTAGCTAGTCTAAATCGAATACCCATCAAATTTCTTTTTCGGACAACCAACTCAAAACTACTTAAAAATTCAAGCGTGCGTATATATCACATAGGTAGTCTAATTCCCATTCAACAAAACATGCCAATCAATTCGTCCACACAAGGCGCGAAAATCATCCAACATTCCCAAATTAGAAATAGTAGGTTCATCGGGATACCTTATCGAAAGCATATTTCGGATATAGAGCGCCTCCCACTGAGCCCGGTGTGTTTCGTCGATATGACAACAGTGGAGAACTCCGGTTGGTTCATCTTATATTCGGGTTCGAGCTCCGGAGTTGGTTCTCTTCTTCTCCTTTTGTTTCTCCTCACTCCTATTTCTCCTCCTCTTGAAGCCATGGATATGGATTTTGATGCTTTTTAAAATCTGAAATTTGAGATTAAAACCCCTCAAACTTGAAGGAAAACTTGGGAAAATTGAGAAATCGGAAGATTTTTGTGATGAGCTTCTTGAAAGGGAGAAGTATTTGTGTTTTTGCTTGAAGATTTGAAGTTGAATTTGAAGAAATTTGAAGATGGAATGGGGTATTTGTAGGGTGATCTTCGGTCCTTAGGGTTTGGAAGGGAGAAAGTATGATAAATTTGAAGTGTCTGAGTTTAAAAAGAGGTAGGATTTTTTTGACAGAAAATTTGCATGACCCGTGTAAAATTACACGGCCAGACCATGCGACCCAGGGAGTTCTCTGTCTCATGTCTGTTTGTTGTGTCGACCAACCGCACGGTCGTGTGAGATCACATGGTCAGCCCATGTGGTTGGTCTATGTTTTGAATTTCACACGGCGTGTGAATTTCACATGGTCGTGTGTTTTGATTTTTTGATTTTTTTATATATATAAAACCCGGAGTTTGTCGTGAAACCTCCTACACAAAAACTCACAAAAACAAATAAAACTAAAAATTAATTTAATAATAAAATTAAAATCAAATTAAACGAAGGCGACAAAAATAAATAAAAATAAAAATAAATTGGGTTGCCTTCCACAAAGCGCTAAGTTTTACATTATTACTATCGCTAAACTGTTTTATTTGTTGTCTTTGGGCCCTCGTATTTTGTACCACTCATCAGACGAATGGCGTTGCACTATTCTCTCGGATTAAGTTCAGTATCGCTTGGGAATTTTCCTTTTGGTGCTGGCCTCCCACTGCTGTAGCGATTTAGGCTACTAGTATTTTCAAAGACTTAAGTCTTGCATTCACGTTCGTGTTCAGCTGAGTAACCTGTTCTTCTTTTCTGTCTAGTTTTGCTTCATCTTTATTCAATCTAGCTCTAGTTTCTCCGATAAACGAGGATATCATCTCTTCCACAAATGCTTTCTTTTCACTGGACTCCGCTCTGCCTTGATTACCAGCATTAAAACCCGGAGGTGGCTGCAAAACGTTACTATTATTAGCATAAGAAACGTTTTCTTGGTTTCGTAGCCCGGATATTAATGTGTGGATGTCTGATTATTTCGATAGTTGTTGTTGAATTTCCTTTGCCCCACAAAGTTTGTCTCTTCTTCAACAACTGCAGGATCTTTAGGAGTCGCTTACTGCATTGCATCCAGTTTCATATTAAGCATGGATACTTGTTATGTGAGCATGTCAACCTTATCCTCATCCGAGACCTCTGCCACACGTCGGACATTAGATCTCTCGGATGGCCACTGCTCCAATAATTCTAGTGCCCTCATCTGGATATTTCCCTAGTAGTGTCCCCAGGTGTAGCATCTATAATAGTTCTCGTGTTGCCACTCAAACCATTATAAAAAATTGTACATGTTGGTAATAGGGATATCCGTGTTGAGGGCACTTCCTCAACAACTCTCCAAACTTATCCCATGCTTCATAGAGCGGCTCTGCATCTAACTGCCTAAACTTGGTGATTTCACTTTTCAGTTGCAGCATTTTACTTGGGGGAAAATACTTAGCCAGAAACCGCTGACTTATTTCAACCCAATTTGCTGTGGGTGGTGTCAAATAGCATAACCATCCCTTAGCCTTATCGCGTAGAGAGAATGTGAAAAGGCAGCATTGAGTGATATCCTCATAAACACCATTCATCTTAATAGTATCGCAGATTTCAAAAACTTGCTCCAGATGCGCGTCTGGATCATCAACGACTCTTCCCCCAAACTGGTTTTGTGAAACCATCTGGATTAACGTAGCTTTTAGTTCAAAATTATTTGCGTTAATCGACAGACGGTCCACATCCCCATATCTTTGACTAAAATCAAACTGGAAGCAATCCCTAACTGACCTCCTCACGGGCCTTTCCTCTATCTGATTCCATCCATTCGCCCCAAGTGGGCGCTCCTCGTTGTTTCTGTTGTTCAAAACGTCCTGATTGTTCCCTTCTGCCATTGCTTTAGATCCTTTTCTTTACTATTTTGTTGTCTTTTCGATCTCCAAATCAATGGGAATTGGTTGGGTAGATCTGGAACGAGTGATCATGCAAAATCTGCACTCAACAAAAACAACGTTAGAACCAAAGCAAATAAAAATATTATTTACAAAAAAAATTGAAAAAAATAAAAAGGAAAATAAAAGAATAAAATAATATAGCTTCAATTAAGATTGAACCACTTATTACAATATCTAAGTTGAATCTTTTAATCCCCGGCAACAGCGCCCAAAACTTGATCGTGAAAATCTTTTCACTAAACTGCAATTGTACATCATAGCTAGCAGATATTGATGAGCAAGGTCGTATTCCTCAGGGATTGAATACAAAGCGCTTAGGCTATAGTAAATATCGTATTCCAATTTTATTGAAGAGGTCGAATATGTAATATAAACTAAACCCTAAATTATCAAGTAAAAATAAAATATTTAAATTTGTTAAAACCCGAACTCCACAAGTTTTCAACATGTACGAAAGCAATCCTAGGCACATAATCTCAACATGCTTCTTCGATATGAAATCCAATTATTGTTTCATCAAACCGAGTTTATGTATTTCTATGGGTTCAATTCCTAAATTAGTTTATTCCCCCTCCCGAAGCAAATAAATAGTTGATTAATACCAATTGCTAGCATCTCTACTCAACAATTAATATTAACTCCCAAAGGATTTGTGAATTGAAGTACTCCACACAAACAGTTATAAGCCTCCCGACTCTATACCCGTTTATGTCTGACATCGATTTTTATTCGTCAGAACTCATTTCCCAAATTATGACGTAACAAATATGAAATGCAAATTATTGGCCAAATAATCTAAAAGAAATAAGCATTCGAATTTATATAATAGAACGCATAAACCAATTAAGAAAACAATCAATATAGATTTAACATAAATCCACAGTTTCGATTATGCCCTAGGATCAGAATGATTAGCCCAACATATTTGACAACAAAATAATAGACAAAGTTGAAATCAAATAGTTTGACATCGTTTAAGGACAAACAAGAGATCTAAACTAAAAAGATAGAACCCTTTTTGTCAGGATGAATCCTTCTTTCCAGCCTTCGAACCCTTGTGCTTCCGCGGAAACGAAAGGCCTTGTGGTGTTCTTCGGTTATTAATGCCTTGCTCTCAGAAGTGTGAAGAATTGTCTAACCCTAGTGTATTTTGATGTAAGATGTTGTATGAAGTTCTCTTTTTGTCCATGCCTTGGTCTCCTTTCTATAGGTGATTTGAGAGATCACCGATAGAGTTACGGCGAGATTAGGAATAAAAATCGACGCAGGACCATTCACTAGCCATGTGATTCCACTATGTCTAGTCGTGTGATATGTTTACAACTCTGTTTTTGGCACGATCAATTCACACGGTCGTGTCATTTCACACGGTCGTCAGTCATGTGATTCGTCTCAAAATTCTTCCCTTGAACAAGTCGCACGGCGTGTAAAAACACACGAGAATCGTCTCACACGGTCATGTGAATTTGCATGGTCCAACAAAGTGTGGCTTATTTTTCATCATTTTCTTTGTGTATTCAATCGCCTACCTCGCATTTGTCATTTTTGTCCTGGGCTTCTAAATGATATCTTCTCATTTTAGCTTCATTTCCTTCAAAAATTAGAAGAATACGCAGTATCATGCTCTTCTAAGGAAACCAAAAAAAATACACTAAATCTACTTGCAAATACATCAATTATATATCAAATTAAACCCTTAAATGCACGTGTGTTTTTACACGTATCACGTACAATAGCCGAGTCATCCCATTTGGAGAAGAATCAATAAAGGAGTAAAGCAGCTTAAGGACTCGAAGAAAGCTGAAGAATTCCGTTGCAAAGAGAAGTCAAAGACTTACCCAAAATGGTAAGGGGATAGACCTAAAACGTTAAAGATGTCTTACTGAAAGAGTGCAAGTAGATGAGAACCAATGGGATGTTCGCAGAAAACCTGCAGTGTTTCAGGCAGCCTGCAGAGCATTAATTTAAGGAAAGGTCAACATCAAAAGTTGCACAATAAGACAAGCCAACGATCAAGAAGTGGAGTTTGAAAAATGTATATCTCTTCAAGGGACACTTTTTCAAACTGTCACTATAAAAGGCTGAGGAAAAATATGAGAGAAGCACGAAATACACAAGTAATCTGAACAAAGCAAGCAACTACAAAACACTCTCAAGCTATTTATTCTAATCCTCAAGGCTACTTTCTAAGTGAATCTATCCAACACACTCAGTAAAGGAAGAAAGCTTCAACCTATTGAAGAGAAAATATTGTTTTCAAAAATAAGGGGTCTGCACAGCCACGAAGTGAAGGAAGTGTAGTGAGGTTCAAGTTAGAACCTGCTTTGTATCCATCGGAGGGCTAGGTGATCAAGTCTGAAGAGTTTGAAGGAGCTGAAGTAGTGAGGCAGCTGCCTTACGAAGAAGCTGAGTCCCAGGAGTAGAGTTCGTTGTGTGATCAAAGCCTACTTGGACTGTTGTATCTGTTGGAAATTGGTTTGAGAAGTAATGGTTGATACCTAACTTTGACCAATTTTTTAGTGACTAATTATTTAATATTGGAGGAATTAAATATTAAAATAAAATTCTACGTTTCGAGTAGATGAGTGTGGTATATTTAACTTCTCAAAACCATTTAGTGGTGAGTGAGAAATAAAATCCACAAGATAGTCACTTTGAAATGGGATAATGGATGATGGGAAGGTGAAAAGACACCATCCCACATGAGAATAAAATATTAATTTTATTCAATATATAAGTAAGTGGGTGTATAAGAGTGTGCAAAATGAAATAACTATACACATGTGAGGTGTGGTGGGCAAGGCCACGCTTGGCGCTGCAAGGCCGAAGCCGGCCCGTTAATCCGGGCCGTGGGCCGAGGGCCGAGCCCGCGCCCGTGCCCGTGCCCGTGTCGTGTCCGTGTCCCGACTGGACTGGGCCTAGTTTTGCAAAGAAAACATTTGTTTTTTATTTTTTGGAGAATAAAAACAAATAAAGTTACAACTTAAAAGTTAAATCGCTTTTATAATGGAACAACACCACTCGCCCACTACTTGGAAGTTACTGATAGTGGCAATTGAAGGAGTGCCCACTACCTGGAGGTTCTGACCCATTATCCTCAAGTTCTTGCCTGCGATAAAGAGACCCCAAGACCTGGTTGGAAGTCCTATAAATAGGAGCATTGTTGTTGTTCAGATTACACACTTTCATACTCATTTTCTTTCTTGTACTTGCATAGTGTACTCAGTTTTGCACATTTCAGTTCGAAAGGTGCCTTGTAATTTGCAGTGTTGCTATTACAAGGACGAAGCTGTTGTATCTTTGGGGATAACATGTCTTTAAACAAGACTTATACGGGACGTTTTTATCTTGCGGATAAAGTGTTAACTCGCCTCAGCTTTTCTGCAAATTTCCATTCTCTGTAATAGATAGATTTCCTTGTAATCCAGTTTACAGAAATAAACACCAAATATTTCAACAACGCAAGATAAACACTTTTTGTTTCTGTAAACGATGGCGTCTACTTCAAGGGTGAAAGTTCCTACTGCTGCTGAGAAGCCAGAAAAATTTTCTGGTGCTGATTTCAAAAGATGGCAATCCAAGATCTTTGTTTTTTTCGACTCTGGCCGAGCCTCGCTAAGTTCCTGAAGGAGGAACCACCAGTGGTGGAAGAAAATGAAACCAACAATGAAAAACATGTTGCTTTGATGCTTGGGGCCAGGGTGACTTCCTGTGCCGCAACTACGTCCTAAATGGACTGTCTGACTCGCTATACAATGTGTATAGTGAATTGAAATCTTCCAAAGAGCTCTGGGATTCTTTGGAAAAGAAGTACCGAACTGAGGATGCTGGTTCCAAGAAGTTCGTGGTTGGCAGGTTTCTAGATTTCAAAATGGTGGATTCTAAAACTGTCATGGATCAAGCTCAAGAATTGCAGTTAATTATGCACGATTTTCGTGCAGAAGGAATGCAATTGGATGAAGCTTTCCAAGTGGCGTGCATGATTGAAAAGTTGCCACCTGGATAGAAAGACTTCAAAAATTATTTGAAGCACAAGCGAAAAGAAATAAATCTTGAAGATCTAATTATGCGTTTACGAATTGAGGAAGGTAATCGCAAATTAGATTCAAGGTTTAAAAAGGGTGCTGTTGATGCAAAGGCGAATTTGCTAGAACATGGCAGTTCTAGTAACAGCAACAAAAGGAAACGTGACTATAACAACAACAACTACAAGGGAAAGAAGCCTATAAACAAAAAACCGTTTACAGGAAATTGTCACAATTGTGGAAAGCCCAACCACATGGCTAAGGACTGTCGGCTTCCTAAAAACCAAAATATAGACAAATGACTAATGCTAATGTGGTTGAGCACAATGGTATGATCCAAGAGCTGACTGATATGGATCTATCTGCAGTGGTTTTTGAGGCAAACCTTGTGGACAATCCAAGGGAGTGGTATATTGACACGGGGGCCACTCGGCATGTCTGTTCTGACAAGGATGCGTTCTCTACCTACACCCCTTGTACAGGTAGAAAACTTAATATGGGCAATTCTTCCTCTTCGATGTTGCGGGTTTTGGCAACGTGGTTCAAGCTCACTGAAAAGAGCCGCTCGAAGGATGTTCTTCATGTCCCAAAAATCCGGAAGAATCTAGTGTCAGGATCTCTTCTTGTAAACCATGGTTTTAGACTTATGTTTGAGTCTGAAAAGTTTATTTTAACTAAGTTTGGACAGTTCCTAGGAAAAGGTTATCTGTATAATGGACTATTCAAAATGAATGTAATGGCAGTTCACCGTGTAACCGATTCAAGCATCAATAAAATTGAGCCTACTTCTGTTTATATGCTTGAGTATTCTGATTTGTGTTAGATTAGGGCATGTTAATCAAAATGCTATAAAAAGATTAATGAACTTGGAATTACTTCCAACTTCAAAAATTGATTCTCAAAAGAGATGTAAAATCTGTATTGAAGCTAAAATGGCTAAGTTACATTTTCATTATGTGGAAAGAAATACAGTACCTCTAGAATTGATACATACTGATATATGTGATCTAAAATTTGTGCAAACTAGAGGTGGTAAAAAATATTTCATCACTTTTATTGATGATTACACAAGATTTTGCTACTTATATTTATTAAGAAGCAAAGTTGAAGCATTGGAAGCTTTCAAAAATTATAAAAATGAGGTTGAAAATCAACTTGGGAGCCGGATTAAAATAATTCGGAGTGATAGAGGTAGAGAATATGTTGCACCTTTTGAAGAATTATGTAACCAAACAGGAATAATTCATCAAACTATCTTGCACCATATTCACCACAATCTAATGGCATTCTTTGAACGTAAAAATCGAACTTTATAAGAAATGATGAATGCCATGTTGATTAGTTAAGGCCGCCTCGAACATGTGGGGAAGTCGTTTTAACAAAGAAATCACATTTTAAATAAAATCCCGCTTAAAGGAAAAATAAGACACCTTATGAATTGTGGAAAAATCATAAGCCATCTTATAAATACCTTAAAGTGTAGGGGTGTTTGGCTAAGGTAGCAATACGAACCTAAACAAGTCAAAATTGGCCCAAAGACGGTTGATTGTATTTTTATAGGATATGCATACAACAAGAGTGCATATCGGTTCTTGGTACACAAGTCGAAAAATCCGAGAAATTTCTGAAGGTACCATAATTGAATCAAGAAATGCAATATTTCTTGAAAATATATATACTTGTAAAGAAAGGGTTGGAATAAGTTCTAACAAAAGAACTTATGAGAAAGTAAATAGTTCTTCACAAGAGAATGAAGAACCAAGACGAAGTAAAAGGACTAAAACTGCTACATCATTTGGTCCTGATTTTGTCACTTACTTATTAGACGGAGAGCCATGTACTGTTAAAGAGGCTCTGTCTAGTCCAGATGCTCCGCTCTGGAAAGAAGCTATCAATAGTGAAATAGAATCCATTTTACAAAATCATACCTGGGAGTTGGTTGATCTCCCTGCAGGTAGTAAACCTTTAGGGTGTAAATGGATATTAAAAAAGAAATATAAGGCAAATGGAACTATTGATAAATATAAAGCCAGGTTAGTGGCTAAAGGCTTCAAACAAAAATAAGGAAGTGATTTCTTCGACACATATTCACCATTGAACAAGAATTGCATCCATTCGAGTGCTTATTGCGATTCTTTGCTTTGCACAATCTCGAGATTCACCAAATGGATGTAAAAACTGCGTTTTTAAATGGTGAATTGGAAGAAGAAATATATATGGAACAACCTGAAGGATTTGTAGCACCTGGTCAAGAGAAAAAGATGTGCAAATTGATAAGATCGCCCTATGAACTTAAACAAGCTCCAAAACAGTGGCATCTTAAATTTGACACAACGATGTTGTCAAATGGCTTTAAAATCAACGAATGTGACAAGTGTTTTTATGTTAAAAGCATGTCAAATGCATTTGTCATAGTTTGTCTATACGTAGACGATATGTTAATAATGGGTAGTAGTCATGATATAATCATGGACACTAAGAAAATGTTAAAAAGAAATTTTGACATGAAAGGCATGGGAATTGCTGATATGATTCTTGGAATCAAATTTGGCAAAACATCTGAAGGAATTAGCTTGACACAATCCCACTATGTGGAGAAAGTGCTCAAGAAGTTCAATGCTTTTGATGGTCCACCATGCAAAACGCCCATTGATTTGAGCATAAATAACTGGGCAAGAAATAAAGGCCGAACCAAAGCTTCGGTTGGAATACTTGAAGGTGATATGAAGTATGATGTACATTACAAACTGTACACGTCCAGATCTTGCCTATCCTATAAACAAGTTGAGTAGGTATACAAGCAATCCAAGCCAAGAGCATTGGAAAGCACTAACTAGGGTACTAAGATATCTAAAATACACCGAGTTATAAAATACACTACTCGAAATACCCTCCAGTACTTGAAGGGTATAGTGATGCTAGCTGGATTTCAGATTCAAATGACTCCTACTCCACTAGTGGATATATATTTACTATTGGAGGAGGAGTAGTATCATGGAAATCCACTAAGCAGACTTGTATAGCTAGATCCACCATGGAATATGAGTTTATAGCTTTTGATAAAGCTGGGGAAGAAGCTGAGTGGCTTCGTAATTTCTTAGAAGATATTCCATGTCGGAAAAAGCCGATTGCCTCTGTGATGATTCACTGTGATAGTCAAGCTACTATAGGGAGAGCACAAAGTAATATGTATAACGGTAAGTCGAGACACATCCGTCGTAGACATAATACCGTAAGATAATTGATCTCTAATGGTGTTATATCAATTGACTATGTAAAGTCAAAGGATAACATAGCAGATCCGCTCACGAAAGGGCTTAACAGAGATCAATTGAGTAAATTGCTAGAGGGAATGGGATTAAAATCCACAATTTAAAGAATGATTAAAGTGGTAACCCAACCTTGGTGATTTGGAGATCCCAAGAACTTGGTTCAAGGGAAAATTAAGCTTTAAAAGTTCGATTAAGCACTTGTAAATCGGTTAACCCATCCCTAGAGGCAAAACAAGTGCAATAAACTTGTTGGTTGTGGTAAGGTTAAGTCATAAGGACTTTTAATGATAAATTGACTCGGTCAAGAGATATCACCTATGAATCCAAAGATGTCGTCCATGGCCAAAAAGGACACAACTGAAGAACGGAATGTGACAGAAGTCATATTGTGTAAATGTCATTGACTAGGTGTACACGAAGGAGGAATAGTTCAAGGCGTTGCGTCCCACTAGGCAGCGGTATATCCGATGATATTTACAAAGGAAGGTTCAAAGTCGCAAACTACTTGTCCGATACAATATGGTTTCAATTAAACTGCGAGTACAAGAGTCTGCATTTTCATGTGCATTTGATTTCCACTCATGTGGGGGATTGTTGGAAATTGGTTTGATAAGTAATGGTTGATACCTAACTTTGACCAACTTTTTAGTGACTAATTATTTAATTTTGGAGGAATTAAATATTAAAATAAAATTCTACGTTTCGAGTAGATGAGTGTGGTATATTTAACTTCTCAAAACCATTTAGTGGTGAGTGAGAAATAAAATCCACAAGATAGTCACTTTGAAATGGGATAATGGATGATGGGAAGGTGAAAAGACACCATCCCACATGGGAATAAAATGTTAATTTTATTCAATATATAAGTAAGTGGGTGTATAAGAGTGTGCAAGATGAAATAACTATACACATGTGAGGTGTGGTGGGCAAGGCCACACGCGTGCGCGCGCGCGAACAAATAAAGTTACAACTTAAAAGTCAAAATGCGCACTTTTATAATGGAACAACACCACTCTGCCCACTACTTGGAAGTTACAACATAGTAGCCATTGAAGGAGTGCCCACTACCTGGAGGTTACAGCCCATTATCCTGAAGTTACTGTCCTACAGTAAAGAGACCCCAAGACCTGGTTGGAAGTCCTATAAATAAGAGCATTGTTGTTGTTCAGATTACACACTTTCATACTCATTTTCTTTCTTGTACTTGCATAGTGTACTCAGTTTTGCACATTTCAGTTCGAAAGGTGCCTTGTAATTCTTGCGATCTTTGCTATTACAAGGGCGAAGGCATTGTATCTTTGGGGATAACACGTCTGTTTAACAAAGACTTATACGAGACGTGTTTATCTTGCGAATAGAGTGTTAACTCGCCTCAGCTTTTCTGCAAATTTCCATTCTCTGTAATAGATAGGTTTCCTTGTAATCCAGTTTACAGAAATAAACACCAAATATTTCAACAGTATCCGTTTTGTAACAACTGTTGCATTAGTGGATTACCTCTAGGAGTTCGAGAAGAGTGGAGTAGAGGAGTTACCCTACCATCGAACTACTATAAAATTGCCTTGTGTCTTTTACATTCAACATCTATTTCTTGCATATCCTTAATTTTGCTGATATATATTTGCTCACACAATTGATAATAACTTAACCTAAAAACAAGTGTTGTAAAATCATTTTACAAAAAGGGTGTAAGACTTCTGCTGTAAAAACCAAGTAAACTGTATTTTTAAAGAGCTCACTTCACTCAGCTGAGTTACTCTATCAACAACTCAGTCGAGTCTGTTGAGGGGTAACTCTCCTGTTGAGCCTAGCTATCTTAAAAGGACCAAGTAGTTTACTTATGTAAAACTCTGATTTAAGATTAAAATCGAAAATTTGGTTAAGTTTATTCACCTCGTTCATTCTAGACCTTAACATAACACCCCTTGGGACATACATAATCGATTCATCCACTGCTAAGGTAATTACGATTCACATATATTATGTAGATTACATTGCTTAATTTCTAACCATCTGAAAGTGAAAGGAGAAAAAGATAATACCTTTATATTGCAGTAGTTGAAGGCTTTCTTTTGAATTCCAATTGTTTTGTGCTTCCTGAGAGGAGGGTCTGTTTAATTTTTTATTTTTTTTTTTGAAAGAGGAGGATCTGTTTCTTAAAATTCTATTTCTTAAAGTTTAATAACCACATAAAGTAAACTGTATAATGGACGTATTTCATTGGAATACTGATATTTGCATAATGATTGTAATAGATTAATGTTTAACTAGATGCTAAAAAATAATTCCGAACTTTGAAATATATGTAGTTCTCGCTTCTCGGGATGCACTTATGGTAATCCTGCAAAACGAGTCCAACCGTATTTTTCTTCCTCTTATATGTAATTTGAGTTTTGTTATATTGACTGGTGTATTTTGGACATTTGACTTATTACGCTATCCAATCATTGACTCAAACACAATATTATAACCCAAGTTTCAAGATTTTCTATTTCAATCATAATTCCCAAACACAATATTATATAAAATTATATATATAATCCATGAACAGTCACAATCCTATCATCCAAAACAATTGTTCAATCCTATCAACAAAACCAAACGAGCCCTTAGTTTACTGTCTCCAATATGTATTTGAGAAGAGGGACACTTGACAAGTTCCAGACCACTCCTCATGAAACCATAATATATGAGAAACAAGTTCCTAATACAAACACCTGATCATTATATTCTCTTTTAAATATCCATGTGAGCTTGGTGCAGAACAAATAATCAGAAAATAATGTCACATTAATTAATTTCCTTTGCAATGATTCTAGCTAAAACTGATTTCCTGTTTTTGCTTGGAATTTTTCTGACTTGTCCTCAGATCCACAGTATCTCTTCCAGAACCAATGATTTTGCCATAGCAAATGTATCTCCTCAATTGGAACCTGCTTTGTCTCAGGCAACAGGAAGAAGATGAAACTGCTCATTATGAAAATCAAGCCCGCAAACAGTAAGAAGATGCCGTATTTGAGATGACAGAGAGCCGCAAGAAAGCACTGAGCAATCAATGCAGTGAAAATCATATTCACACACACAACAATGCTCTGACCTGCTGATCTCGTCTCCAGCGGAAACAGCTCACTCGGAACTAACCAACCCAAAGGGCCCCAAGACCTTCCGTAAGCCAGAACGAATATGCAGATCACGACTACTAGGAAGATGCCGATTCCTTTAGGCAGCATTTGGCCTTGTCCGAATTTCAGGGCTAGTGTAATGGCAATTGCAACCTGCAACGTAATCACAAAAATATTTGGTCAACCTTTCAGAAAAAAACTGCATAAGTTAACTTTTTTGGCATGCCGAGGAGTGAAAAACTCCTAAAGTTTAGCCTAATTACGAAAAAGCTCCAGTAATCTTTCTAAATTACAAATATCCACTTAAAGTGTTACAAACACCCCTTGATGTTTGAATTTACCTAACATATACCCTCTCCTGACGGTGATGGTGCATTTTTCTAATAAAAAGAAGGGATAATTAAATCCCTCCTAAGGTTCGGGAAAATTACAAAAAAGCTTAGAGTTTTTTGAAAATAAAAACCTCTTTTAGTTTGATTCCGTTTTACATTTTCTCCTTCATAGCAAAAAAAAAAAAATTCAAAAACCCCCTTGAATTTATAAAAATATTACAGTCACCCTCTTAAATTTAAAATAGACAATCTAAGGGTTTATTTTGTAATTTTGAAATGACTCTGGGTTTTCTTTTTGAATTAGCCCAAACCTCAGGGTTGTTTTTGTAATTATCCCTAGAAACAAATGTCTAAGGGGTATTTTATAACTGATTTTTGTAATTAGGCTAAACTTCAGGGATACTTTTTGTAACTATACCGAGCAGCATATTAGCTCGACGCCAGCTTCAAGAAAGAATGCTCTTCTACCAAACTTGTCAACAAAAGCCATTGATATAAGTGTAGCCAAAACCAGGGCTGCACTGGTAATAGCTGATGAGTATAGAGATGCTCCTGAGCCAAAGCCCAAACTCTGAAAAATAACCGGGGCGTAGAAAAGAATCGAGTTCATTCCAGTGAGCTGTTGAAATGCTGGGATACCCAAAGCTCCTATAACCAATTGGGGTCGATTTTTCCTTTTCAGGAGATTCCTGAAAGGATTCTTTATGGCTTTAGCTGCATTGCTCGCATCGATGAGGTCTTGAAATTCTGCTTCGACTTTTGGAGTGCCTCTAACTTTCTCTAGAATCTGCCTGGCTTCTTCTAATCTTCCCTGTTCGACAAGACTGTTAGGGGTCTCCGGGAGGAAAATTCCACCGACGAACATAAGAATAGCCGAACAGCAGCTAAACCAAGAGACAATCTCCATCCCCATGGATGGATTCTCTCGACTCCGTAATTCACAAAGTTGGCTATTAGAATCCCCAAGCAGGTCGTGAGTTGAAAGAGTTGATTAATGGCTCCACGGATTTTTGCGGGTGCCATTTCTGAAAGATACAAAGGGACTGCCTGTAGAATGATTGAAGTAAATATGACAAGTCCCGAGACTAAGGGAGTCTTTGAAAAAACTTATGCTTTTAGCCTTTTAGAGAAAGTAATCGATTTATAGTGAAAAAGTATGTGAAAATCAGAAGTTGCTTGTGTTTGCAAATAGAAGTTAAAAGTTGAATAAGTTAATTGGAAGTGTTTGGTAAATACTCCCGAACACTTAATTCTTTGGTTTCGTGATATAATTAGGAGTATTTGCTTACTTGGTTGCCAAATCCAATGCCGAATCCTAAAAGTATTCTACCAAGGATGAGCATAGCAATATTTTGTGCAGCTGCATTGAGGATTGCTCCCATGAAGAAACTAATTGATCCACAAATGATACTGGCCCTCCGACCTTTATTTCTGGTCACATAAGAAGCCCCAAAAGTCGAAACAAGTGCCGCAAAGTAAAGAGAGGATGTAAATAGAGTGAGGATTTGATTGTCATATTTACAGTAATCTGTTTCTTGAAGATGTTCCTGTTTTCTTCGGTAGATCCCTGGAAAGAATTCCTTCAAGAAGTCATCCATGGAAGTCACCCCTCCTGTGATAATCAACGATTTCAACGTGTAAGTTAAAATTTATTTTCACAACTAGGAAATTAAAGAATAAAAATAAGGGATAATTACAAAAATCTCCCTGAGGTTTGGGCTAATTACAAAAAAATCCGGAGATTCTTGAAAATTGCAAAAAACCACTTAAGGTTTGATTCTGTCTTACATTTTTCCCTTCATATGGGTAAAAAATATTTCAAAAAACCCCTGATATTTATAAAATACTTCAAATTACCCCCATAAATTTAAGGTATAATTAAACTTGAGGTTTTTTTTGTAATTTTGGAACATCTCTGGCTTTTTTTGTAATTAGCCCAAACCTTAGGGTGTTTTTTGTAATTATACCTAAAAATAATGTTCAAGTTGACAACTAGGAGTATCAAAACACTCAAATGCCAGCATCCAGAAGTCTATATGTCAATCACTACTACTCTTGAGACTGTTTTTTGGATCAAAATTGGCATACATCATCTCTTCCCTGTGCCCGGATTTCATTATTATACAAAGGATTAATTACAAATACTGCTCATGAAGTTTAGACGAATTACGAAAAACATCAATTATCTTCCAAAATTTCCAAAAAAAAAATTAAAACCGTTAAGGTGTTAAACACCCGCTTAGGTTTGTATTTACTTAAGCAATTTGTAAAATAGAAACAAATGTCAAGGACTAATTGTAATTTTGAAAGATAACCGGGTTTTTCTGTAATTAAGTTTTTGTAATTGTCCTTTGTAAAAATATATCCTTCCTCCTTGGAGAATATCCTTCTAATTAGACATTTGGTTTGCACCAATATATAACCAAACATTATTTACACTGTCAGATTCAGCAGCAAAGCTCAAAACAAGCAATAATAGCATTAAATCATATAAGCAATAAGTGCTTGCACGAAAAAATACTCTGGGAGTTAAACCGAATAAAAATCTCACTCAAGATAATAAAAAACATCAGATAAAATTTGCAAATGAACTGAAACACCCTGTTAGGATTCACAGGTAAAGAAAGTAAGAAAAACTGACCAGAAACACCAAGATCATAGCCAAACAAAGAACCCCCCAAGGAGCCAACAATGCAAGCAACGATGAAATAAGGAGTGATTCTATACTCATAAAGATGAGCCCTTGCTCCACTATTTGCGTCCACAATTCCTCCACCCGCCATTTTTTTTTTTCTCAAATTGAAAACACAGCAGGAAATAATGGGTACCTAAAGATTTAAATAGAGATTTCGAAACTGCTGTTTTGAAATTATTTTAGGGTGATCCATTGAGGTTTGTTGAGTGAATATCATAAAATACTCATTCTGCGGACTTTCAAGTAATTTCGGTCAGCCATTTTGGTCAAGTGGGATGCTATAAAAATGGTTTGTTTTTTCTCACAACTTGGCTGGCCTTTTGTTATTTCTTCACACTTTTTTGTCTTATTATGGACCAATTTTTAATTATGAGGTTGCAAGAATAGTTGACTTTATTTATGACTATATATGTAGATAGATATATAGTATTGCAGTAATGATGTTAACAATATTATTGGAGACTGCAATGTCTTAATGTCTATCTCCTAGAATAATGTTTCTTATTGGCTTACAGTTCATTAGAGTTTTGTATTGCAGATCCCCTTATAATTCATTTTATTTTAGGGTCAATTACAAAAGGTATCCCTCACATTTTCGTAATCACAAATAAATTCTTTTAAGTTTTAAAATTACAAAATATACCCCTGAAGTTTGAAGGACTGCGTAAAACTAATGTTATATTCGTAAAGTCGATAATACATCTAACGGAATTTTAATTTTAAAAAAAATAAAGAAGAAGAATTGAAGGGAAAAAAAGAGGACGGACAATTAATTACCTCGTCCATTTAGCTTTGAGCTTTTTTCATATTTGTAGTTTATAGAAAACTAGAGGGTAGAAAATATTTATTCTTCATAACCAAATTAGGGTATTTGTAAGATTTTGAGGAGATAAAAAATCAGTTAGTCGGTTTTTTTGTTTTATCAAATTTCATTTTTCTTTGTTTATTAATTATAGATATGGTTAGGATAGTTAATAATAGATAATTCATGGATAATATTATAGTATTGTGATTTGTGTTGAAACTAATAGCCAAAGGGTACTTTTGTCTCATCATAGTAGTTCTGTAATACTGTTCAACGAAATTTGGATTTTTAGGTTAATTTCTTATAGATCAACTCATGCTTTGGGTAAAATATTAGATGGAGTAACCCTGAGTGGCATTTTTATTATTTTGAAACTTAGTTGGATCTTTTTGTAATTATCCCAAACCTCATGGTACTTCGGTTACTACCCCTTTAGTTTTATTGCAATGTCTTAGTCAACTTAGGACTAGTTTGGATCTATTGATTGAATTTGAGATTATTATATATATCATGAAGCATCAAATAGTTAACATTATGGATTTGAGTCAATAATTGATTGCTGACCCGGGTAGCAATCACGCAATTAAGAATAAGGGCCAACATTTTGAAATCCTAGCCAGGATAGTTAAGAAAAATGGAATTTCTGTCTCTTGCTCTTGGATGACTTATATTCGACGAATTCAATAAAGGTTTACTAGTTTTCTTCTCTCTCTCCTTAAATGAAAATCAGTTTGATTAATCCACAGGATAGAAACATCCACAATTTGACTTTTGGTGTGGATAGATAAGAAATTTTGAAGGGTAAAATAAAGATATGAACTAAACCTCAACCACATACCTATATATTAGATTAGTACTAGTACACCGCTCATGTGATACACAATAATATATAAAGTATTGTATAATTTTGATATTAAAAAATTAATATATTATATGAATGGTAATGGATCGAGGCGGCAGACGGGTATCTCAAGACCCAACCGGACCATGTTTTTTGAACTGGGGAAGAGTTGAAGGATGACATGTCTTGACCCGAACAAAGTAATTTAGGATTTTTTTATTATTATTATAGAAATTTAATGTATTTTCACTAAATATTATTTTAAATATCCAACAATAAATTAAAACTTTAGAAAAACCAGATAAAATAAAGAAAACAGATTGGTTATGCATTTGAAGCAAGTTTATACACCTATTGAAAAACACTTGTTGAGTTGTCTAAAACTTTAAAAATTATATGTTTACTAAATAATTTTCGACAACTAAACTAAATTAGATCAATTAAGACATAGTTGAAATTTATACCATAAATTACTATGTACGCTTATTTAATAAATAAATCAGAGAATAATTTGATTTCTTAATAACAATAGCATTCTACTCAAATCATGATTATTTGATAAACTATTTTATGACATAAAATATTATTGTTAGAGAATAACAAATAAATATGACATACGTAACAGAACAAAATAACTAGCATTTTTATGTAATAAGTACTTACTTATTATATATTCAAAAAAGTATGTCCAATATAATATTTAAATTATATATATAATTTAAACATTCTTTTTACAATAAATATTTAGAATTTCAATATTTCAGACACTTCATATAATATTAGTACATTGTATTATATGATTAGATATAATACATACATACGTAACATACATTGAATTTTACATATATAAAATTTCAATTTTCCAGGTATTTTATGTAATATTTATGGCGAATTATTTTCTCAAGTATAATATGGATACGTGCAACTATATCAATATATAAAACTTATATATTTATTCATGTTTCTATAAGATAGTTTTTTTTTATTTCCAATGTTGTTGTCCAGATTTGTATTTCATGTTCAACTTTTCGGAGTATTGATTATTTTACATATTTTTTTGGTGTATTGTTCAAGTTTTAAAAAAAAGTATAATCAAATATTTTGTTTTTTTCATATTTTTTATAAGAGAAAACGCGACCATATATATAATTGCACCGCAAAAAATATTTTTCAATAAGAAAATAAACAAAATAAATATTAATTTTGTTAATAAAAAAATCAATTGTTAAGTATCCAATTATGATTCACATATGCCGAAAAATATATCAACTATTAAAGTATAAGCGTTCATATTACTTTTTTATACACTGGTCTTCATTAATTCTTGGAGATGTAAATATAAAATTAATTGTTTTAATTTAGGAAAGTATGAATTATATATGTAAAAATCTAATTTACTGAAACTAAAAAAATTTGATTTTCTTAAATTAATAAATTATAAAAGTTGTTGTCAAAACAAACTTAAAAAATTATGTTGAGGTTGAAAACCCGATTTATTGAAAATAAAAAATACAATATTTTAGATTTGGAAAGTATAATTCAAATGTCCAAGTAATATTATCTGAATCATTAAAACTCAACTAAAATCTTAGCATTTTATTGCATTTTGTTGATAGAAATAAAATACCATTTTTAATATTCTATCTTTTTAAAATAACAATTCAAGATTTTTCCAGATTTAGAAAGGTGAAATGAGCCCTTTTTTTAACTATTCTTAGACAACTCTCTCGTTATATACATATATATAGATTTAAGTTCTTCTTAATATATATAAGTTATGTATGGATTATATGCAATACATGTAATATTTGTATACATATTTTAACATATTTTCTTAAAACAAATATTTTTTAATTAAATTTAATCAACTTAACATATATATAGAAATGTTTGAAACCCAAATAACAAATATATGTATCACAAATAGTCAGAATACATTAATATACAAATTGATGTCCAATATCTAGAATGCATAATTTTTAAAACTCAATACAAAATAAAATTTTAAGTAAATTTATCTTTTATTTAATTTATTATCTTTATTTTATATATATATATATATTATATATATATAATATTAGTGTCAAACTGAAGATCGTAAAATGATGATTAATTTGATATATTATACGTCAAAAAATAATTAAAAACAAAAAATTTAATACATTTTAAAAAGAAAAAAAAAGACAAATATAATAATTAATGCAGTAAACACATATTTGGAAAGCTAACTAATGAAGTACACACGGATTTGGAACCTTGAAATCACAAAGATTTTTTTATATCCTTTTTTACAAATTATTATTATTTTTATAGCAATGAAAAATAGGCAGAAAACTCTATAGTTACTATTTTGAGAATAGTCATATATATATATATATATATATATTTATAGTTTTGAATTATTTAGATAAATACACTATAACTCTGTTGAATAGAATAGTGAAAAATGGTAATAAAAAAAATACGTATGATAACACTTAGGAACTCTAAGAAATAATAAATGCACATGTATACACATTATATGTCTTATCTAATGCGGCAAAAAAGTGTACATCATTTTAAGTTAGAGAAGTTGAGTCTAAAAGTTTAAATCCATGTTTTTTGTCCAGGAATTAAGCTAGTTTAGGAACTGAGTCCACCCAGGAGCTGAAGAATTCACTGTGTGGGAACTAACCTGCAACAAATAAACATGGTTAGAAGGGCACTGTGTTCTCCTAGGGAGGCCCGTTCGATGTTTAAGTCAACAAATATAGGAGAATAAATCCAGAGCAAATGAATGTAATTAAGAGTAATTAATTCAGAATACTTACAACATAATACTTACAAAAGATTAGTGAGGGACCGTTTTATACTTGAGATGATGGCTCCGTGACTTATTGTCATAATGTGGGCCTCATGGGCCATAAGCGATGAATTGAGTTCATGTGTTGCTTTATAATATTTATAACCCAATAATAATTAATGATATTGGGAAATAATTTAATAATTTCAAAATTAATATATGCAAAAATAATAAAATAGGAAAAAGTCAACTTTACCCCATCATAAGCATCTCAGCTTACAGGTTGCGATTCTGGGGAGCAAGTGGGAAGCTACAAAGTATCGTGTTGCTTTGCTTCGTCTTCATACTTGACTCTGCTTGAGGAGTTTCATTCATTCTTTCACCAAGGACAAGCTTGGAAAGGGAGTTTTGACCATTTATTCAAGAGGTACAATTTTCTCTTTATTATTTTGCCTTGTCTTTTCTTCTTTCATTCAATTTTTGACCAAGTAGTTGGTAGTCGGCTTAGAAGACAAGTTTAGTTCACCAATTGGGTAAAAATTTAACTTGAGAATTGAGAGTGGAGAGGAATCATGGAGGAGGGGACAAGAAGTATAACAAATGAGAGAAGAAGAGGGGAAGAGGCCCGCGCGGTCGAGCGCGAGGAACTACGATCGGCCAGGGATGCTGGCGCGTGCCTGCTCTAGGAGGATGGGCAATTGCCGTCCACTTCGCCCAACTTTTTGGGTCTTTCGAGCCAAATTCTGATTCTGAGGTTCCAATTCTTCCGGTCCAAGGTAGAGAGATTACTAGTCGGCCAATTCCTAGCTCGGTTTGTCTAGCTGCTTTTTTCCCTATGGATTTGGGCATTTTATTCTCCTTTGATGTTAGGAGATACTTCTCATAGGATTGGTGAGTTTGTGAAACTTCCTCGTGTAAGGTGGGCGTCTTCGCCTTGATTCTCTAGTTTATTAGAACCAAATCTTGAGATGAGATTTTGTAATACCCGAAATTTATATTTTGGGCTTTTATTAAGTTTGTGGATTTTTTTGATTTTTAGTTAGTTTTTATTTAGGGGCTAATTATATTTTTTTTATTCAAGCCCAATCTTTCAAGTCCAATTTTAGTAGTATTCTAGATTATCAAGATACCAATTTCAAATTTCCATATAAATCGAATCTTGCTGTATCTTTTAGCATATGTTTGGAGTCCTGTGAGATTAAAAACACTTAACCCTAATTAAACCTATAAATACAAACCCACAATCCTAATTACACTATTCATACACACGATCAAGCATTCTGCTATTCTTCTGTTATTTTCATTCCTGGCAACAAAATCATACTTCAAAAAAAGAAAAGAAAAAGGGTACAATCTCTTTGTTTTCAATTCCACCATCTGTTACAAACCAAACTACCCCAATCTTATCACCATCATCTTCCTCATCCCTCACATTAACTTTTTACTGCCCAAACCAGAAAATCAATTCTCAGACCTAAAATTTGAAACGCACGAACACCTGCCGAAAATCCCCGAATAAACCCAGCTAAAACCGAATCACTGTCGTGAGATACCAACCAATCTTGATTTTCGTCAGAAATCCCAAAAACCATCGTCAAAGAACAAACCCGAATCAAACCCGTTAAGCCCGAAACCAATCCCTTTCTGCCCAAAAGCCGCCGGAAATTGCTCGTCGCGCCGCCGCGTCGTGTCCACTCTATGCCGTTGTATTCTGGTAGACTACATAGTAAGAGAAAAAAAAAAGAAGAAGAAGAAGGTGAGAGGAGAAATAGAGGCGGGGCGACAGGGATGGAAAGAAGAAGAAATATGAATAAGAAAAGAAAGAAAAGGGGATTTGGAGGACATTGTTGCTGGGAAACAGAGAAGGAAAAAGAAAAAGTAAAGAAGATGGGAGATTGTGAGTAGAAATCTAATTTTACTTTCAGTTGATTTGGGGATTTAACATTAAACGTCCAAAATTTTCAATTCTACCCCTCTCGTATCATATAGCTACAATAGTGACTGACATGATCTCTATAATTACCAAAACTTATATTTACCCTCTCATTTTATTAAATATTCCACTAAAGCCCCTAATCAAAATTTAGAGTACTATTTTTATGCTCTATCAAATTCTAGTTTATTTCCAGATTTGACCATGATCTTTTAAACACTTCATTCAACCCTTCAACTTTATAAAATACTAATTTCTAAAGAGCCCCTAAATTAGAATTTTAGATTATTATTTTTAAGTTTTGAGTTTAGAATATTCGAGGTCTTGACTAGTATTATTTTTCTCTACTGTTAGGCTATTTATCGAACGAGATTAGGCGTGCTTGCATCCAACACTTTTAAGTTCTACTTATTTTCAAGCCACGTTTCAAGTGGGGTTTGTTTTCTAAACTTTATCATTGTTTAAATGCTTAGATTATTTTGCATGAATATGTAGTACGATTCTTGCAGACTATTGAGCCGGGACTCAAGAATGTCCGGTCGATGTATCCCCAGTGGAACCCTGCAAAGTGCAACTATTGTCTATGTCTACGGTTTTTCAAATGATCTATGCTATGTCCTATCGGATTGTATTTGCATGCCTATGTGAGATATCTGTGTATTTAGCTTGACAATTTATACTCCACTTTAAATGTGTCGCTCACCCCACATATAACAAACTTTTCAGGTTAAGGAGTCGGCAGTGGTTATTGGCGGTGGATAATGGATGGTCTATGAAACTACTGGAGTAATGTCTTTTTATTTTTAAATGTTGTTTTCAATTGAGTAAGAAATTATTATACGAATTATGATTTCCCTATGCAACTGCTAGAGTGATGTCTTTTTCTAAATGTTAATTTTTAATTGAAAGAAACTGTTAAACAAATTATTATTTTCTAAGTATTTACCTACGATGCTAGACTCTATGTGATAATTGATTTGTGTTAAGAACAAATGTTCAGTTTCTAGGAAATTTTCGAATTGAGATAATAAATGATGAATTATTATGATTTTTCTAAGTTTATTTATGTAAATAGATGAAAATGGATACTTCTCTTATAAATTAGTAAATGTGGGAATTTCTTAGAAATAAATAAAAATACGAATTTTCTACACTTTATAATTTGCTTCCGCTGGTTCTATTGATTTTGAATGAGATATATTTACAAGCCTATTTTCTCTTATAAATAAAAATATGTACGCGATTTTTCAAAGTTTCTCACTGTCAAATGGTCTTTTAGAATTATATGATATCAAATTTTATTCAAATTATTTTATGCGATTGTTTCCAATGTAGTTATTGTTCTTTCGAAAATTAAATGGCTCGTTAGAACGAGTTGTATTTCTCACGTTTCTTATGGAAAAGAAAATATACAGTTAAATGAATATTTGTACACGTTTTATAGTTAAAAATTTCGGGGCGTTACAGGTGGTATCAGAGCAGGTCTACCTTCCTGTAGACTTGCAAAAAAAAAAATACATGTTGTTTTCATGTGTGTACTCTGATATATGAATAAGCAAAAGTTTTTGTAATATAAATGAAAAGAGTCTACGTATCCACCACCGCTATGCCACGCCAACTCCAAAGCCAAGGTACGAAGTTGAATTTTCAAAAGTTATATTGATATTTCTCTTTAAGCACGCCATTCTATCTTAAGCTCGCTATTGCCATTTCTCTTTGCGACAAATTACATGATTTCTATTGCGAAAGAAAAAAAAATATGATTCAAATGTATTTCATGGATGCATAGCACATACGGTATAATATGACTATTGACTATTACAAGATATTGATGAATTCTATAGAGAGATAGAAAGAACAATATACAAACTATAGAGGACCTTTGTGATAGAATACTTGAGGTTCATTACGAATTTATAGGTGATCTTGAATGTTAGGACTGACTATGACTAGATCACTAGCAACATGGATTTTAGATAGACACTTATCGCTTTAAGTTTAATATTCACGATGTACGACATGATCTTTTTCCAATAGTTAATTATAATAACTTTAGATGGTTATGAGGTTAGTATATCATTTGGAAAGGCAATAGTTGGTTTAAAGTCGTGAAACTGAAAGTCAGAGAAAATGGTTTATAAGTGGAGTTATATCTTGTGTAAATAAATTTTTTTGAGGTGATCTAAGGTATGGACTAACTTAGTGAGAGACTAGAAGGTATAGAATGTCATATAAGAAGATAGTGTTTCAAAGATGGTGAGTTTATTTTCTATGGGATAAAGGCTACTACTGTACCCCGAGTTGTGTCAGGAAAGAAAACAATGGAAAGTTTAAGAAAACAAATTGTTTGAGGTATTTGGATATTGCAGTAATTACCAATATTTTGATTTGATGGTCTGTGCTAGTTATTCGAGACTATGTAATAGGTTTAAAAAAAAAGAATATTTGGGATTCTACATGATAGACTTATAGATTTCAACATTGACGTTTTGCTTGGGGCGACTACACGGTATCAAATTTACCAAATAGAATGACAACGAAAGAATTATAAGAATTGAATGTGCAATTACAAGAATAATGGTTAAAAGACTCATCCGACTTAGAGTATTACCATGAGCAGAGTCAATCATGTTTGTTAAGATAAAATGGGATTATGGAGTATATCGGTTACATAAAGATTTATTTGACTACTTACGGGAACTATTATCTGCTCTAAGATTGATTTGAGGTCTCGATATCAACTATTGATTTTAATAAATTTAAATTGTGGTTAGATTGTGAAATATTGGTTGGTCAAAATTGTCACATTTGAGGAATATAAGTTGACCTGGTTAAAGTTGAAGTTATTAATCAATGGAGTATAGTTACGATTGTGAATGAGTTCGAGGTTTCTAGAGTGAATGGAGTATAGTTAAGAGTTCAACACCAAGGACTAGAGTGACAAGAAATGTGGAGTTTCAGTGGATGAAGAAGTGTGAGGAGAATTTCTAAGAAGTTAAATAAGGATTGACCAGTGTACCAATAGAATAAGAATAATTGGTGAGAGAGTTTGCTAAGTTTATAATTGAGATCGTAATACATTTTAGTGGATTTAAATCAATTATTGCAACAATGGTTGAACGGATTTGTTATAGTTGCTAATGGTGTATTACCCTACGAAGGAACTTTGGTTATACCCAAGGATGAATAACTAAAAACCGATATATTAGGATAAACGCATTGTATATCGTACACAACTCACCTAAGAGTTATAAGGATTTATCTAGAGATGCGAAATATACTTTTGGTTGAGGAATATGATAACAAGTATTGGAATTTTTGGGATACATGCTTAACAGGTCAACCAGTTAAAGTCAAACACCAATGACAGTCTAGATTTTGTTAAGACATTTGATATCATCAAATTGATATCATAAAATGAAAGATGAGAGTATATAGATATTGACTTTGTTGTAAGTTAGTCGCAATTTTCCATCGATTATTTTTGACCGACTGACCAAATCTACACACTTTTTGCATGACATATGGTTTAGATCAATTTTCCTAATTATACATACGAGAAATAGTAAGGATATCAGACAGAGATACTAGTTCACTTTGAATATTTGGAAAAGCTTGCATTATAAATGGGAATAGAGTAAAATTTTAGTGGGCGATAGCATCTATAGACGAATGGATAAACTGAAAGGACAATAGAATCCTAAGAGACATGTATTTCAGATTTCAAGAGTAATTGAAGACATATTTACCTTTAGTGGAGTTTGCTTATAGCAACAGTTGAGATGACCAGTACGGGGCAACTTGGAAATGAAAGGATGAGATTCTAGCAAGATATTTAGACATTAATGGATTTAGTAATTAAGTTAATTGAATTTCGAGGACGATATTTTAGCATCACATCCAGAGGTTCAATATTTGTTAGGTAAGTTTAATTTCGAGGACGAAATTATTTTTAAGGAGGATAGTTTGTAATACCCGAAATTTATATTTTGGGCTTTTATTAAGTTTGTGGATTTTTTTGATTTTTAGTTAGTTTTTATTTAGGGGCTAATTATATTTTTTTTATTCAAGCCCAATCTTTCAAGTCCAATTTTAGTAATATTCTAGAATATCAAGATACCAATTTCAAATTTCCATATAAATCGAATCTTGCTGTATCTTTTAGCATATGTTTGGAGTCCTGTGAGATTAAAAACACTTAACCCTAATTAAACCTATAAATACAAACCCACAATCCTAATTACACTATTCATACACACGATCAAGCATTCTGCTATTCTTCTGTTATTTTCATTCCTGGCAACAAAATCATACTTCAAAAAAAGAAAAGAAAAAGGGTACAATCTCTTTGTTTTCAATTCCACTATCTGTTACAAACCAAACTACCCCAATCTTATCACCATCATCTTCCTCATCCCTCACATTAACTTTTTACTGCCCAAACCAGAAAATCAATTCTCAGACCTAAAATTTGAAACGCACGAACACCTGCCGAAAATCCCCGAATAAACCCAGCTAAAACCGAATCACTGTCGTGAGATACCAACCAATCTTGATTTTCGTCAGAAATCCCAAAAACCATCGTCAAAGAACAAACCCGAATCAAACCCGTTAAGCCCGAAACCAATCCCTTTCTGCCCAAAAGCCGCAGGAAATTGCTCGTCGCGCCGCCGCGTCGTGTCCCCTCTATGCCGTTGTATTCTGGTAGACTACATAGTAAGAGAAAAAAAAAAAGAAGAAGAAGAAGGTGAGAGGAGAAACAGAGGCGGGGCGACAGGGATGGAAAGAAGAAGAAATATGAATAAGAAAAGAAAGAAAAGGGGATTTGGAGGACATTGTTGCTGGGAAACAGAGAAGGAAAAAGAAAAAGTAAAGAAGATGGGAGATTGTGAGTAGAAATCTAATTTTACTTTCAGTTGATTTGGGGATTTAACATTAAACTTCCAAAATTTTCAATTCTACCCCTCTCGTATCATATAGCTACAATAGTGACTGACATGATCTCTATAATTACCAAAACTTATATTTACCCTCTCATTTTATTAAATATTCCACTAAAGCCCCTAATCAAAATTTAGAGTACTATTTTTATGCTCTATCAAATTCTAGTTTATTTCAGATTTGACCATGATCTTTTAAACACTTCATTCAACCCTTCAACTTTATAAAATACTAATTTCTAAAGAGCCCCTAAATTAGAATTTTAGATTATTATTTTTAAGTTTTGAGTTTAGAATATTCGAGGTCTTGACTAGTGTTATTTTTTCTACTGTTAGGCTATTTATCGAACGAGATTAGGCGTGCTTGCATCCAACACTTTTAAGTTCTACTTATTTTCAAGCTACGTTTCAAGGTGGGGTTTGTTTTTTCTAAACTTTATTGTCCTTGTTAAATGCTTACATTATTTTGCATGAATATGTAGACGATTTTAGGCACTATTGAGCCGAGGGACTCAAGAGGTCCGGTCGATGTATCCCTCGGTGGAACCCTGCAGCAAAGTGCAACTATTGTCTATGTCTACGGTTTTCAAATGATCTATGCTATGTCCTATTGGATTGTATTTGCATGCCTATGTGAGATATCTGTGTATTTAGCTTGGACAATTTATACTCCACTGAGCTGTGTCGCTCACCCCACATATAACAAACTTTTCAGGTTAAGGAGTCGGCAGTGGTTATTGGCGGTGGATAATGGATGGTCTATGAAACTACTGGAGTAATGTCTTTTTATTTTTAAATGTTGTTTTCAATTGAGTAAGAAATTATTATACGAATTATGATTTCCTATGCAAATCAAGCTAGAGTGATGTCTTTTTCTAAATGTTAATTTTTAATTGAAAGAAATCTGTTAAACAAATTATTATTTCCTAAGTATTTACCTACGATGCTTTAGACTACATGTGATAATTGATTTGTGTTAAGAACAAATGTTCAGTTTCTAGGAAATTTTCGAATTGAGATAATAAATGATGAATTATTATGATTTTTCTAAGTTTATTTATGTAAATAGATGAAAATGGATACTTCTCTTATAAATTAGTAAATGTGGGAATTTCTTAGAAATAAATAAAAATACGAATTTTCTACACTTTATAATTTGCTTCCATTGTTCTATTGATTTTGAATGAGATATATTTACAAGCCTATTTTCTCTTATAAATAAAAATATGTACGCGATTTTTCAAAGTTTCTCACTGTCAAATGGTCTTTTAGAATTATATGATATCAACTTTTATTCAAATTATTTTATGCGATTGTTTCCAATGTAGTTATTGTTCTTTTGAAAATTAAATGGCTCGTTATAACGAGTTGTATTTCTCACGTTTCTTATGGAAAAGAAAATATACATTTAAATGAATATTTGTACACGTTTTATAGTTAAAAATTTCGGGGCGTTACAGGTGGTATCAGAGCAGGTCTACGTTCCTGTAGACTTGCAAAAAAAAAATACATGTTGTTTTCATGTGTGTACTCTGATATATGAATAAGCAAAAGTTTTTGTAATATAAATGAAAAGAGTCTACGTATCCACCACCGCTATGCCACGCCAACTCCAAAGCCAAGGTAGGAAGTTGAATTTTCAAAATTTATATTGATATTTCTCTTCACATCGCCATTGCTATCAAGCATCGCTATTGCCATTTCTCTACTATATCGACAAATTACATGATTTCTATTGCGAAAGAAAAAAAAATATGATTCAAATGTATTTCATGGATGCATAGCACATACGGTATAATATGACTATTGGACTATTACGAGATATTGATGAATTCTATAGAGAGATAGAAAGAACAATATACAAACTATAGAGGACCTTTGTGATAGAATACTTGAGGTTCATTACGAATTTATAGGTGATCTTGAATGTTAGGACTGACTATGACTAGATCACTAGCAACATGGATTTTAGATAGACACTTATCTCTTTAAGTTTAATATTCACGATGTACGACATGATCTTTTTCCAATAGTTAATTATAATAACTTTAGATGGTTATGAGGTTAGTATATCATTTGGAAAGGCAATAGTTGGTTTAAAGTCGTGAAACTGAAAGTCAGAGAAAATGGTTTATAAGTGGAGTTATATCTTGTGTAAATAAATTTATTTTTTTGAGGTGATCTAAGGTATGGACTAACTTAGTGAGAGACTAGAAGGTATAGAATGTCATATAAGAAGATAGTGTTTCAAAGATGGTGAGTTTATTTTCTATGGGATAAAGGCTACTATCAGTACCCTCGAGTTGTGTCGTGAAAGAAAACAATGGAAAGTTTAAGAAAACAAATTGTTTGAGGTATTTGGATATTGCGAAAGAATTACCAATATTTTGATTTGATGGTCTGTGCTAGTTATTCGAGACTATGTAATAGGTTTAAAAAAAAAGAATATTTGGGATTCTACATGATAGACTTATAGATTTCAACATTGACGTTTTGCTTGGGACGACACGGTATCAAATTTACCAAATAGAATGACGACGAAAGAATTATAAGAATTGAATGTGCAATTACAAGAATAATGGTTAAAAGACTCATCCGACTTAGAGTATTACCATGAGCAGAGTCAATCATGTTTGTTAAGATAAAATGGGATTATGGAGTATATCGGTTACATAAAGATTTATTTGACTACTTACGGGAACTATTATCTGCTCTAAGATTGATTTGAGGTCTCGATATCAACTATTGGATTTTAATAAATTTAAATTGTGGTTAGATTGTGAAATATTGGTTGGTCAAAATTGTCACATTTGAGGAATATAAGTTGACCTGGTTAAAGTTGAAGTTATTAATCAATGGAGTATAGTTACGATTGTGAATGAGTTCGAGGTTTCTAGAGTGAATGGAGTATAGTTAAGAGTTCAACACCAAGGACTAGAGTGACAAGAAATGTGGAGTTTCAGTGGATGAAGAAGTGTGAGGAGAATTTCTAAGAAGTTAAATAAGGATTGACCAGTGTACCAATAGAATAAGAATAATTGGTGAGAGAGTTTGCTAAGTTTATAATTGAGATCGTAACACATTTTAGTGGATTTAAATCAATTATTGCAACAATGGTTGAACGGATTTGTTACCCTACGAAGGAACTTTGGTTATACCCAAGGATGAATAACTAAAAACCGATATATTAGGATAAACGCATTGTATATCGTACACAACTCACCTAAGAGTTATAAGGATTTATCTAGAGATGCGAAATATACTTTTGGTTGAGGAATATGATAACAAGTATTGGAATTTTTGGGATACATGCTTAACAGGTCAACCAGTTAAAGTCAAACACCAATGACAAATAGATTTTGTTAAGACATTTGATATCATCAAATTGATATCATAAAATGAAAGATGAGAGTATATAGATATTGACTTTGTTGTAAGTTAGTCGCAATTTTCCATCGATTATTTTTGACCGACTGACCAAATCTACACACTTTTTGCAGATGACATATGGTTTAGATCAATTTTCCTAATTATACATACGAGAAATAGTAAGGATATCAGACAGAGATACTAGTTCACTTTGAATATTTGGAAAAGCTTGCATTATAAATGGGAATAGAGTAAAATTTTAGTGGGCGATAGCATCTATGACGAACGATAAACTGAAAGGACAATAGAATCCTAAGAGACATGTATTTCAGATTTCAAGAGTAATTGAAGACATATTTACCTTTAGTGGAGTTTGCTTATAGCAACAGTTGAGATGACCAGTACGGGGCAACTTGGAAATGAAAGGATGAGATTCTAGCAAGATATTTAGACATTAATGGATTTAGTAATTAAGTTAATTGAATTTCGAGGACGATATTTTAGCATCACATCCAGAGGTTCAATATTTGTTAGGTAAGTTTAATTTCGAGGACGAAATTATTTTTAAGGAGGATAGTTTGTAATACCCGAAATTTATATTTTGGGCTTTTATTAAGTTTGTGGATTTTTTTGATTTTTAGTTAGTTTTTATTTAGGGGCTAATTATATTTTTTTTATTCAAGCCCAATCTTTCAAGTCCAATTTTAGTAGTATTCTAGAATATCAAGATACCAATTTCAAATTTCCATATAAATCGAATCTTGCTGTATCTTTTAGCATATGTTTGGAGTCATGTGAGATTAAAAACACTTAACCCTAATTAAACCTATAAATACAAACCCACAATCCTAATTACACTATTCATACACACGATCAAGCATTCTGCTATTCTTCTGTTATTTTCATTCCTGGCAACAAAATCATACTTCAAAAAAAAAAGGAAAAGGGTACAATCTCTTTGTTTTCAATTCCACCATCTGTTACAAACCAAACTACCCCAATCTTATCACCATCATCTTCCTCATCCCTCACATTAACTTTTTACTGCCCAAACCAGAAAATCAATTCTCAGACCTAAAATTTGAAACGCACGAACACCTGCCGAAAATCCCCGAATAAACCCAGCTAAAACCGAATCACTGTCGTGAGATACCAACCAATCTTGATTTTCGTCAGAAATCCCAAAAACCATCGTCAAAGAACAAACCCGAATCAAACCCGTTAAGCCCGAAACCAATCCCTTTCTGCCCAAAAGCCGCCGGAAATTGCTCGTCGCGCCGCCGCGTCGTGTCCCCTCTATGCCGTTGTATTCTGGTAGACTACATAGTAAGAGAAAAAAAAAAGAAGAAGAAGAAGGTGAGAGGAGAAACAGAGGCGGGGCGACAGGGATGGAAAGAAGAAGAAATATGAATAAGAAAAGAAAGAAAAGGGGATTTGGAGGACATTGTTGCTGGGAAACAGAGAAGGAAAAAGAAAAAGTAAAGAAGATGGGAGATTGTGAGTAGAAATCTAATTTTACTTTCAGTTGATTTGGGGATTTAACATTAAACTTCCAAAATTTTCAATTCTACCCCTCTCGTATCATATAGCTACAATAGTGACTGACATGATCTCTATAATTACCAAAACTTATATTTACCCTCTCATTTTATTAAATATTCCACTAAAGCCCCTAATCAAAATTTAGAGTACTATTTTTATGCTCTATCAAATTCTAGTTTATTTCCAGATTTGACCATGATCTTTTAAACACTTCATTCAACCCTTCAACTTTATAAAATACTAATTTCTAAAGAGCCCCTAAATTAGAATTTTAGATTATTATTTTTAAGTTTTGAGTTTAGAATATTCGAGGTCTTGACTAGTATTATTTTTTCTACTGTTAGGCTATTTATCGAACGAGATTAGGCGTGCTTGCATCCAACACTTTTAAGTTCTACTTATTTTCAAGCTACGTTTCAAGGTGGGGTTTGTTTTCTAAACTTTATTGTCCTTGTTAAATGCTTAGATTATTTTGCATGAATATGTAGTACAGTTGCTTAGGCACTATTGAGCCAGGGACTCAAGAGGTCCGGTCGATGTATCCCTTAGGTGGAACCCTGCAAAGCAACTATTGTCTATGTCTACGGTTTTTCAAATGATCTATGCTATGTCCTATCGGATTGTATTTGCATGCCTATGTGAGATATCCGTGTGTATTTAGCTTGGACAATTTATACTCCATCGAAGTCATGTCGCTCACCCCACATATAACAAACTTTTCGGAGTTAAGGAGTCGCGGTGGTTATTGGCGGTGGATAATGGATGGTCTATGAAACTACTGGAGTAATGTCTTTTTATTTTTAAATGTTGTTTTCAATTGAGTAAGAAATTATTATACGAATTATGATTTCCTATCTCAAGCTGCTTTAGAGTGATGTCTTTTTCTAAATGTTAATTTTTAATTGAAAGAAACCTGTTAAGCAAATTATTATTTCCTAAGTATTTACCTACGATCTTTGACTCTATGTGATAATTGATTTGTGTTAAGAACAAATGTTCGGTTTCTAGAAATTTTCGAATTGAGATAATAAATGATGAATTATTATGATTTTTCTAAGTTTATTTATGTAAATAGATGAAAATGGATACTTCTCTTATAAATTAGTAAATGTGGGAATTTCTTAGAAATAAATAAAAATACGAATTTTCTACACTTTATAATTTGCTTCCGCTGGTTCTATTGATTTTGAATGAGATATATTTACAAGCCTATTTTCTCTTATAAATAAAAATATGTACGCGATTTTTCAAAGTTTCTCACTGTCAAATGGTCTTTTAGAATTATATGATATCAAATTTTATTCAAATTATTTTATGCGATTGTTTCCAATGTAGTTATTGTTCTTTTAAAAATTAAATGGCTCGTTATAACGAGTTGTATTTCTCACGTTTCTTATGGAAAAGAAAATATACAGTTAAATGAATATTTGTACACGTTTTATAGTTAAAAATTTCGGGGCGTTACAGATTTCTCATAGAAAATTCCCTCAACTGGCTTTGGACTAGTTATCCCCGCAATGAATCCGGCGTTTATTGCATGTTTTTTTTTTGCATCGAGTTGATTGTTTAAAGTAAAATTTGCATTGTAAAGAAAGTGAAGAGAGCTCTAAGTAAGGGAATTCATGTGAGGTTCGTAAGTCTAAGTATCAGCATAGGCCTTCCATCAGAAGTAGAGTCATGGTCTTGGAGGAGTTGGAGAGTAAGTGCCTTCTCAAGTTGAGGAAACAATTAGATTAATCTTGTGTACTTCGTTAGTTAGTTCATATTTCTGAGGATAGACTTGCTCAGCCTCCTGCGGGCTATACATTCTGTTAGATAAATATTTTTATGATTTTGATGATTTTGTTTTACACCAAAACAATGTTATTTATATGTTGTCCAAATGCTCCTAAATGATTTAAATTGTATTTATTAATTTTTGGAGTATTTCTTAGAGTTTTTAATTTGATATAAATTGGACAACACTTTTGATGATTTTGTGTTAATTGGTTCTTACACCAAAACAATGTTTAAATGTTGTCCAAATACTCCCAAGTGATTTAAAATGTTTTTACTAATTTTTGGAGTATTTCTTGAAGTTTATTTTTGACTAAAATCGGACAACATTTCAATTTGGAGGTCGACGATCGAACAAGAGGTCGACCGGCACTGAAGGACGCCAAATGAAAACAAAGAACAGAAACCTATTTCTCGTAAAAATGAGAGAGGATGACCGGTCAAGGTGAGGGCGACCGTCCGCACCCTAGGCGGACCGGCGCACCCCGTGACGATCGCACCCGCAACAACCGTCCCGGATCGCATTAATTTTTCCGTAACGTTCGAAATTTTCTATAGGGCGACCGATCGCTCTGTCCAATCTTTTGACAGCAAAATTTGGACCGTTGGACATGTTGACAAAGAAGATTTGCTTTTCATTTTTGTGCAATATTTCTACATCTTGTGATCTTCTTTTGCGACAAAATTGAAAGAGGAGGAGCCTATGTTTGTGAAGACTCTCCTATAAATATAAGAAGATTTGAAGCAACAAATTGACAACACAATACAAGCAAATTCACAACAAGAAATCTGCAAATTTCCAAGCCTTCATATTCAACACTCTTGTTGTATTTATAGCCTAAGTATTTCACTTTCACATCTTGAGGTCTAGGCTTTTCTTGATTACACTTGCACTCAAATTGTAATATTCATTATTGAGTTGTAATCTTGATTTTTGTCATCATTCAACACAAGACATCCTTGTGAGTATTCTTGTGGAAAGAATACACTTGGGTGATCTAGATGATAGGTGTTTCAAGAGTGTGGTGCTGTTGAGGTATTGAAGAATTTGGTATTCTTCAAGGTTGAAGATTGTGGTAATCTTCACAAGGTGCCGTTGGAGATTGTGGTAATCTTCAAGAGAGATTGTGGTAATCTCAAAGGTGGTGTTGTAGAAGAGTGTGGTGCTCTTCAAGGTGATGTTATAAGGTGTTGTATTAATTTTGGTAATTAATAAAATCTTTTTTTCGTTTTGAAATCCATCCCGGAGATACTGGGGTGGTAGAGGATTAGGCCCTAGGTGGGTTGAACCTCTATAAATCGACGCGTGTTGTTTACATTCCACACATTTATTATTGTCTTAGCGTAATTGATTCGAAAAAGAGGGCGAAATCGAAAAGATGGAGATAATCTATTCACCCCCTCTAGATTATCGTAGCGCTTGACTTACAAGTGGTATCAAAGCCAAACTCTTTGGCAAGCTCGTTCCACATTGCGAGTAAAGAGGAACGATCACCGCTAAGAATGAAGTCTACCTTACGGCGCCTCCACCACCAAGCCACCACTATTTGATTCCAAAAATTATATATTTTGGAAAGAAAGAATGGAATGCTATCTACAAAGTTGCGAGTTCGATATTTGGAACACGGTCGTAAATGAAGAATCCATTCCGATGATGGATACACCACACACCTCCAAAGGCCTCAAAGAGCTCAATGATGAAGAGAAGAAAATCATCTCCTTAAATGGTAAAGCTCTTAATATTTTGTATTGTTCACTTACCATTTTGGAATATGATCATATTGTAGGAATTAAATCGGCACATGAAGTATGGAGAAAATTAGAAGAAGTATATGCAAATGAAAAGAACCACTCAAAAGCATCTACTTCTCAAATGGATACAAACCCAACATGGGATAAGCTTCCTACAACTTCCGACGTCGATGAAAACGAACGATGTCTTATGGGCTTCGAAGAAGAAAACGAGGTAAGTTCAAAACCCTCCACTTCTTATGATAATGAATTATAAAATGATTATAGTGATTTGCAAAATGATTTTGATGAACTTCAAAATGAATTCCAAAGCTTACTTGTTAAATACAAAAATTTGAAAAAGGAATTCAATATTTTGAAAATTGATAAGGATAATATATTTTCCTCTTATGAATCACTTTCATGTGATCACACCACCACACTTGACAAGGTTAGAAACCTTGAAAAAGAAAATAGTACTCTTGTTGAGGATATTAATTGCATGAAAAATGATTTATCAAAATCCAACTTGAGTACCGATAAAATGACCGATATTATTGATGTTCATAGTTGTGATAAATTGAAACAAGGACTTGATCATAAGCCTTAGTGTTGTTAATTATGTGAAAAGAAATCAAGTCCCTATGCATATTGGTCATTATGCTCCCAAAAATAATGTCATATTAGGTACCCGAAATAATCATCGAAGAAAATTCATGCCGCCAAGGAAACATCAAATGAACATCTCATTTGATCAAAGAAGGAGAAAACAAAGTCAATTTACAAGAAGAGGATGTAATCAAAAATGGGAAAAACACAATCCTTGGAAATGGCAAAGACATCATCAACAAGATGATTTTCCAAGAGAAAGACACTTTCGAAAATGGGAAGGCCACAATGCTTGGAGATGGAGCAATTGGAGAAATCATCATCAACAAGACGATTCTCAAAGGGGAAGATATCATCAACAATGGGAACGGCACAACCCATGGAAATGGCGTAATTGGTAACCCGTATCTCCCTATTTAAATATGCATTTTATTTTGTTATTATGCATGCTTTTATTTGTGTCTTAATTGCAAATGAGTTTGAAAGTATTTATTTTTTAATTAAGGTCTTCAATATATATTTGTGCTTTTAAAATATTTTTGAAAAAGATGACCTTATATGATGTTTTTAAAACTCTTGTGCATTTTTGTAGACTAAAGTGTGTTATCATCTCTTATGGACTTTTATGGCATGAGCTTACTTGTGATATCTCTTAGACTACACTTTTATCATTATGATTTGTGCTAGATTTGTTTTAAGAATTGTGTAGGATTTACATATTTTCACTAATGGCCATTTACGTCATTATTTGTCAAGAAAGGCATAAATTATCGAGGTACGTTTACTTGTGTTATTCTTACTCTTATAGACTCGATATATGTATTGCCATGTGCCTATGTGCTTGTTTTTCATAGTATTTCACCCAAGTGCCATTAAGAGGATTTTTAGATTTTTTTTTAAATGCACTATTCGATATTTGATTGCACATATTTGCTTTGTTCAAATACTTCTTTTAAATGAGGTCTCAACTATTGCTATCGGATTTTCAAATTTCAAAAGAGACCTTATATAGCTTTCTATAAGCATATTTGAACTTGCATGTTTTTATTAAACTCTTGATGATTTTTCCTAAAGCATAGTATGTGTTACTTATTATTGTGTCTCTATTATTCGATATTACTATGCTCTTTTGCAAGATATCTTGTTAAGATTTTTGCAGAATTTTTTTTTGTATTTCGGGTCAAGCTTAAGGCAAGGTTAGTAGCTCGAAAGTATTGTCAAGAAGAAAGTATTTATTTTGATGATACATTTGCACTCGTAGCACATTTATTAGCAATTCGCATGTTTCTTGCCAATTCTTGTTTTAAGAAAATTTCAAGCTTTACCAAATGGATGTTAAATCCACATTTCTAAATGGTTTTATAAGAAATCTATGTAAAACATCCTCCGGGGTTTAATATTTTTCTAGGCCAAATGATTTTTATTAAAGGCCTTGTATGGTTTAAAACTAGGACCCCGTGCATGGTATGATAGACTTAGATCATTTTTTTTTGCGAAATGGTTTTACAAGAGGTAAAGTTGATACTACACTATTTGAAAAAGGGCAAAATTGTTTACTTGTGCAAATTTATGTTGATGATGTTATTTTTGTGCTACTAATGAATATTTGTGCAAGATATTTTCTAAGTTGTTGCAAGGTATACTTAAGATGAGCATGATGGGGGAGCTCAAATTTCTTCATTGGACTTCAAGTTAAAACAATGCCAAGAAAGTGATTATATTTCACAATCAAAGTATACAATAGAACCTTTGAAGAAGTTAAGCATTGAAGAAGGAAGAATTATCTCAACCTCTATGGCTACCAATGTAAAGATTGACAAAGATTGAAGAAGGCATATTGATTGACAAACAAGCTCGAGGTATGTTTTCGTTTATTATTCTCATAGACTCGACATTCTATATGCCTTATGTCTATATGCTCGACTTCATAAAAACTATCCCAACGAATCTCATTAAAGTGCCGTTAAATGAAATTTTCAAATGTTTGAAAGGCACTTCTTCTTATGACTTGTGTATCCAAAGTTCTTAAACGTTTACATTTTTCGGGATAACAAGTCCGGTGAAAATAATTTTTCAAATATGGTTTGTTATAATCAAACTAAATATATTGAGATTCTACGTTCGTTTTAAAAAGGGATTGCGTTTCTTAAACGTAAAATTGAGATGTGTTTAATTCCATCTCAAAGTTAACTCGCGGACTTTTATTTCGTTAACCGCCGAGTCTTTTACCTCATTTCGAGCTTGATTATGACACAATGTATATTGAATGAGGTCTACGTTTACATTTTGCACGTTTTTAAAACTTAGGGGCGAAAAATCGGATTTTTGGATCAAATTTCGGATTTTCAAAACAGGACCAAAACAGTGGGCTGCCAGGGCTTGGGCCGACCGGTCACCCACCAGCTCGACCGGTGGCCCATACCCTGGACCGGTCGCCCTGAGTGATTTTTTGGTCATAATCAGTTCTGTTTTCCAGACTCAGCCATTTTGGCTTATTTCACTCTATTTCGACCCCTTTGCAATTTGCACACACATTTCACTTCAAATGTATTTTGTTGCATGAATTACATATTTTGGGGATTATCTAGCTCGATTATCATCATCATTGCTCGTCTTTACCGATTGAATGGTAAGAATTCTACTCCTTTATCTCAATTGGGTTGAACCCTTGAGAACTTGGCTTATATGTATATTTCTTGATGCAATTCTTATGTATTTGGGTTGAGCATGATGATTGTTGATGGATGATATTTGTAAAATTGCTTTTGGTGATGAAAAACTTGGCTTGATTACATTTACAAGGGCTATATATATCTTCTTCTATTTTTGACGCCCGCCAAATGTTCGATTAAACGTTTCGATGAAAAATTCATCACCTACATGATTCTCTCAATTACAAATGTCTTATATATTTATAGAGATCATGTTTTGCAAATCAAATGTGTTTTCATAAGCTTCTACAAGTCGTATGATCGACTTTTCCCTCCTATTTGGTCTATAAGCTTCAATGTTCAAATAGCTCGATATATTGGTTAAGTTGCGCACTTTGATATGAATATATGATGTTTTTATCGTGCTAACATTCTTTTTGATGATTCCAAAGGGGGAGAAACAGGTTATAAGCTTATTAGCTCGAAGAAGCTAATATAAGCTCATGAAAGAAGCTATAAGCTATGGCTCCTTAAAGCCATAAGTTGTGGATTATACTTAGTCCTTTTGATGTATTATGAACTTTTATGCTTGACTAATAATGTCTTATGACAGGGGGAGCTTATAAGCTCATGGAATTCAAGCTTAAGTTGTATAACTTACGCTTTTAGCTTTTAGTTGTTGCTTCTATACTTACTCTTGCTATGCATGTTGATAGGGGGAGCTTGTGCTTAAATGATTTTGAAAAATCCTTGCTCCTATCCTTGTGTGTTTGTACTTATGATTAATCTTGATTGTAATGGATTTTTGTTTTAGACCGGAAAATTGTTTTGTTTTCAAAATCGACCTCTTTAAATTGTTTTGGTTTGTAATCATCAAAAAGGGGAGTTTGTTAGATAAATGTTTTTATGATTTTGATGATTTTGTTTTACACCAAAACAATGTTATTTATATGTTGTCCAAATACTCCTAAATGATTTAAATTGTATTTACTAATTTTTGGAGTATTTCTTAGAGTTTTTAATTTGATAAAAATTGGACAACACTTTTGATGATTTTGTGTTAATTGGTTCTTACACCAAAACAATATTTAAATATTGTCCAAATACTCCCAAGTGATTTAAAATGTTTTTACTAATTTTTTGGAGTATTTCTTGAAGTTTACTTTTGACTAAAATCGGACAACATTTCAATTTGGAGGTCGGCCGAGTCGAACAAGAGGTCGACCAGGTACACAAGGACGCCCAAATTAAAAAGAAAGAATGAACCTATTTACGTGTAAAAATGAGGAGGGTGACCGGTCAAGGTGAGGCGACCGGTCACACCCTAGGAGACCGGTCGCACCCCGTGTGACCGGTCGCACTTCGCAACTCCGTCTGGATCGCACTAATTTTTCCGTAACGTTCGAAATTTTCTATAGGGCGACGGCCGTCACTGTCCAATCTTTTGACAAAAAATTTGGGCCGATGGACATGTTGACAACAAGATTTGCTTTTCATTTTTGTGCAATATTTCTACATCTTGTGATCTTCTTTTTGCAGACAAAATTGAAAGAGGAGGAGCCTATGTTTATGAAGACTCTCCTATAAATAGAAGAAGATTTGAAGCAACAAATTGACAACACAATACAAGCAAATTCACAACAAGAAATCTGCAAATTTCCAAGCCTTCATATACAACACTCTTGTTGTATTTATAGCCTAAGTATTTCACTTTCACATCTTGAGGTCTAGGCTTTTCTTGATTACACTTGCACTCAAATTGTAATATTCATTATTGAGTTGTAATCTTGATTTTTGTCATCATTCAACACAAGACATCCTTGTGAGTATTCTTGTGGAAAGAATACACTTGGGTGATCTAGGTGATAGGTGTTTCAAGAGTGTGGTGCTCTTGAGGTATTGAAGAATTTGGTATTCTTCAAGGTTGAAGATTGTGGTAATCTTCACAAGGTGCCGTTGGAGATTGTGGTAATCTTCAAGAGATATTGTGGTAATCTCAAAGGTGGTGTTGTAGAAGAGTGTGGTGCTCTTCAAGGTGATGTTGTAAGGTGTTGTATTAATTTTGGTAATTAATAAAATCTTTTTCTTTTTGAAATCAATCCCGGAGATCTTTGGGGTGGTAGAGGATTAGGCCCTGGTGGGTTGAACCTCTATAAATCGACGCGTGTTGTTTACATTCCACACCTTTATTATTGTCTTAGAGTAATTGATTCGAATAAGAGGGCGAAATCGAAAAGATGGATATAATCTATTCACCCCCCTCTAGATTATCGTAGCCGCTTGGACTTACACATTCTTTGTTTAACCAACTTGTAAAGTGGTTTCCCTATTCCACCCGATTTTTTCTAGGCCAAGGTTTTGAAGTCATTCGAGTTGTGTGTTGGCCAGGTAACTCCTCATTCGTATCGGGATAGGCCAGCCTGAGTTCATTGTTATTTTGAAAAAAAGTCGAGTCGGGACTGGCCCAATTTTGATCGGACCACAAAAAGGTTTGTCCCAACACTAGCCCGTGTGTATATTTTGTACACAAGAACTATCGAGGCAAACTAAAATTTTGGCCAGTCGGATCAGGCCAAATAAGCCCGAATATTTTTGGACCTAGAAAATCATGATCCAGCCTAATCCATACCTCGGCGATTGGGCGCCCGGGCCGAACTTCATTGTGTCAACTCTAGACATTATGAGTATGCTATGTGAAGGGTTTCATTCTTTATCCATTGCTTAGAAGACTATGGGGTAGACCTTTTTCCAATTTTTTCTCGTCACAGGTGTAAGTTCCATATGGGGTTTCCACTTCTGCTGGGTTTGGAAAGAGGAATTTATCTTCTTTAGACATAATGTTTGGGACATTCGTTCTGCATCTTGAAAGAAGCTCTATGAGACTTATAAAGAGAAAAGGTTGTTCGATGAGCTGTTGAATGCTTGGGATGTTTTGGGTACTTGCAGTATTTTTTTCATAACTTGTCTCTTAGTCTATCCTCATATTTGGTATGCCCTAATACTTTATCTTGTCCTTTTTTTTCATGAAATGAGAGCTTCAATATAGCTGAGGTGTTGTCTTTCAAGAAAAAGGACAAAGAGTCTTCCACTGGTGAGAGAAGCTCGAGCAGAGCTCCAGTTAGAGGAGAAGGCGAGCGTGAGGCATCTCCCCATTACCCGAGTGGCAAGAGATGATTTGGTTCTCACGCGGGTGACCGTGTTGAGAATGGACATGCTTTGCGCCTCCTTCCAGACCTTATGGTGGAAAGATGCCTTGTTCAAAGCCTGCTGATGCTCTTTTTGGGACTATCACGCTGCAAATACTCTTTTCTAGTGGGATGAACCATCATGAGGGAATCCAGACTTTTTGGGATCCGCTGCCTTTGCGGGTTTTAGTAGGTCCCGATGACTTCTTTCAACTGATGATTAGGTTCGCTTGCAAACCTTACCTTTTAGGGAATTGGAGACTCATCTTTTCGGTGATATAGCCAAACTAAGTTCCCTTTTATATCATATCCTTCTTTGTAGCAACCTTTTATTTCTTTTATTTTTCACTACTTATACAAATTCTTTGCATATTGTAAATGTTGCTTCTACTTTGCCGATTAGAGGGGTTAAGCTTTGGAGCGGAGAAGAAGTGCCGATTTAGGACTAAGTGAAGGAACCGAAGGACTCAGTGAGTAAGCATGATGAAAGGTGGCTAAGTTAGCTAAGAAGTAAGATTAGATGAAGAGTCAATATAATCATGAGGTCAAGACATGAGAGGAGTTTATTCTCCTCGGGGGGTTGATGGTTAGTTGGGAAGAGTTCGACTATTGTGGAAACATATAAGGACTCTTTTGACTGCAAATCAAGCTTGATGGAGGAGTCCTCCACTTTCTCAGACAAGGAGGAGGGTGAGATCGGTGCCTTGCAAGACATCCTGAAAGACGCCATAGTGGAGATGGCGACCGGATGGTGATGGAGCCCCCCAGCCATGAGCATTTTATTGTTTTAGCTAGTATCAACCTATGTTTCATTTATACCCATCTATTAGGGTTGCTTTCGAACATTCAATACTTTTTCTTTTTGGTATTTGGGATGTTTATTGCCTCTGCGAGTCAAGATGATGTTTTCCTTTTCGGAGGATCATGTTCTGCTTTTCATCATGTGTACGAGCATTTATCATGCTTTCATGCTTTTGTTATTGATGAAGCATGTGCGAGGATCTTTGTATGTTAGTAGTCCTCTCCTTGTGCAAGGGACTTTTTCTTTGCACGTTTTTAGACCAAATTGAAGTCGTCTCTTTATTTATGGCTCAAGTGGGAGTTGCCTCGGATACTATCTCTTACAAGTCTTTGCCTTGAGGATGCCATGGATGGCGTGGAGCCACCTCTTTATAGGACTTTGTCTTGAAAGATGCTATGGATATCGTCAAGCCACCGCTTATAGGACTCATTGATGGGTCCAATGGATGGTGCGAGCCACTTCTTATAAGAGTAACCAAAGGATTTTATGGATGGCATGGAGCCACCTCTTATAGGATTTACACTATTTCATCTAACTAACATATATTTGCCTCTCTCTCGTTGGACACAATATCATGCAAGAGTTGTGTGATATATGCAATAGTAGCATTGTCATATCGTTTGGAGGGTGTGGGTTGTTTCCTCAAAATAGTAAACACAAAAAGTGAAATCAATCATTCATTCAAGGAAAAAATAATAAGATACCCGACTCAAAGGCTGAAAAAACTGAAATAAATTATTTCACGCCATTCAGACAAATAAAAGTAGGATAACGTAAAAAGAGTCACTAGAGCCCTCTAAAAGGCTAAATTTCCTAACCGCTATGAAAGAGAATGTGAAGTTCCCTGACTCTAGCCACTACATTCTCTTGGGGGCTTGACTTTCTTCAAAGTGGCCAACTAGCATTTTCTAGTGATTTTGATATCACCAATTGTTTTTCCTGCTCCAGGTTTAGTTGGGCACTTTAACTTGAGGTGGACAGTGGAAGGGATGCATCTGCAGTTGTCCAAGCTCGATCTTTCCAAATCGTCTTATGAGAGGATAGCATCCAATATGAGAAACCGAACAAGCTTGGTGGATTTTTGTTGGCACTCCACTCCTAAGACCAAGGTTAGACTTGTTTCTCTGGCTCTCTTGATCACCTCGCCCATGTAGCTAACTAGTGGTATTGTCACCGAGACGATTTGAGAAGGGTTGATCTACAACTTTTCAAATACATTCATGAAAATGACATCCATTGCGCTTCCAGTGTCAACCAAGACTTTTAGGACCACAAATTGAGTTGCATAACGGGAATCATGATAGCCTCGAGATGCATCTTGGTCTCGGATACGTAGTTTGTGATTGGCATGTTTTTGGCCTTGATGAGATTCATGGCTCTCATTTTGGGTGGCCTGCCATCATTGAGTTCTTTATATTCTTTCATGTACACCAAGAGGGAACTCTTGTGTCTCTCTCCACTATGCCTCCTGAATTTATATTGATGACTCCAATTATGTTAGGGTTTTTTCCTTCATCTGTTTGAGGTTTCTAGTGGCGCGGAGCTTAAAGTAATTCATCCTCTTCCTGTCTAGGATCCTTGCGGAGTCTACTCTCATCCACTTAGTCCTTCAGGTGCCATTTTTGAATCAACCTCTCCATTTATGTCTTCAACTGATAACAATTCTTAATGGTGTGTCCCTTGTCGAGATGGAAATGACAATACTTGTTAGATTGTGCTCTGTTTGGTTTTTCTTTATTTTTTCAGGGAGGCTTTATGATATACTGCTTTTGTGCCGTAGTTAACACTTCTGCTATGGGCACGTTCAATGGAGTGAATCTCAGCTCATAGTCTCTTATTTAGAACTCTTTTATTTATCCCTTTTTGGGTTTAGTCTTGACTTTCTTTTGTTGCCAATATCAGACATGGTGGCCTTTTCAACTTGATTGTGCATCTCACCATGGTCTAACAGTTCCTCCAAGGTTGCGGATGGCTTTCCAATTGTGGACTCTTTCATTGCCGAAGGTTATGTTGCAAAATTCAGGGCAAGGTTTTGTATTGGGCATTAGAAATTTCATTGACGCCCTCTACAAATCAGTTTATCTAGTCTCTCAAGGGTTCCCCTTCCTTATGATTAATTTGGAACAATCATGAGATAGTCTTCGGGCGCTTCCTATTGATTGAGAACTGATTCGTGGAGCTTTTCGTGAGCTTATCTATCCCAGTGATGGATCTAACTAGGAGATAATTAAACCACGTCAAAGCTCTCTTGACGAGCGTAAAAGCAATATTAGACATCTATGTAGGCCCCAAGGGGTGTGAGTGTAAGGTTTAGAAGGGGGGGGTTGAATAAACCTTACCAACTTTTCGATTTAGTCCTTTTAAAAATGTTCGAGTTAATACTTCACAAACGAGTCCTTGATGGGCGGCTAAGTTAGTTAATCGTGAGTTAGTCACTCAACAGACTGACCGAGCCGTTGATAGAATAACTCAAATTGTTTTGACTAAAGACTTAACTTGACCGTGATATATTTTATTGGAAGACTTAACACCCTTGAATTTGGTTAAGTTTGTTTTAATACTTGGTATTAGCACTCGATTGATTATCAATTGGATAGCAAATTTATCAAATGAGATATAAAAATAAGATGCGAAATTAAAGTCTTTGAAATGTAAATGACACAATAAGTTTTTATTGAGGTTCGAAGATGGGGTAATTCTTCTCTCTCTCTCTTCTCCAACTCCTGGAGGAATCCACTAAGTATTGATCAATATACGAGTGGTTAATCCAGATACAAGTCTTGATCACACAAATGACTTGATCCTTTGGGACTCGATGCGGAGATGCCTTGGTCACACAATCGCTTCTCGTGCGACTCGGCTTCTTCACGGGGCGGTGCGCTTGCTACTACATCCCACTTGCTTAAGTTCCTTGGATTTGATCACGAAGCCCTCCAAATAGCTTAAGCCTGGTTCGACCTTGAACTTTTCCAAAATCCTTCGTGGAATGTAGACCCCTTGATTCTTCAAATGTTTCCTCTTCAACTGATTGAAGTTGTCTTTCCTTCACAGGTGAGTGTTGGATTGATTTCCTTTGTAATGTAGGCTTGAGGATTGATCTTGAATGACTTGAGAGTATTCTTGGTTACAGTTCAAATGTTAGCTTGAATGTTCGTGGTTCAGGTCGGTAACCTTCTCTCAGAGTGATTCCTCAGCCTTTTATAGTGATCTTTCAAAAATCTGCCCGTTGATGAGATAGGCTTATTTTTGAAAGTCACTTGTGGTCGTTGGCTTGTCTTGTTGCAGTCCTTGGAATTTACGTTTCCTCGTATGAACGATTCTTCAGCTTTTCAGAGTTCTGACACGGTGCAGTGCTTCCCATTGGTTTATTCCTTTTGCATGCTTCGGGGTGAGCACTTCAAGAAAGGTAGTATGGAAGTATTACTTGTTTAAGTAATTATCTTGATTTACGTACAACGGATCTCTTTCGATTATCTCGACTTGACCGCATTTCCTTGCCTTCCCCAGGTGACTTAGAGTCGACTTCCAATCATGGATGACTCTCTGTCACTTCAACTTGAGACTTGGCTATCTTGAGTTGACTTGAATGATACTTCACTCACCGCATCTTAGCCGCACCTTGATCGAGTTCTGTCTTCTCTTCTTTGCCACACTCACCGCCTCACACTGAGTCTTCCTTTAGTCTCCGATTGTCTTCTTGCATGTTCGAGGCATAGTGACGACTTGACTCAGCTCTCTTTATCTATTACAATGCAATTTATAACAAGAATGGGGTGCCAACTTCCTATTCTAAGTTTTACATGGCATTCATCAAAATCTACAAAATAATTTCCCAACAATTTCCCCCTTTTTGATGATGCCAAAACTTAAAACATTCATACAATAATTAAACAACAAAGATACATACAGACAAATGTAGAATCTCAGAATTTATGCTTTGAATCGATCTTTTATAGATCATAACATTCTTGTTCTTTACATAGCTGTTTATAAAGTGTATCAGAGCTTGAACCAAAAGAAAATGTATCAGAGCTTAAATGGAACTTAAAGTAACCATGCTGTTCTATATCTTCACAAGTATAGAAATTGTACAATTTTATTCGATGTATAGAAGACTTACATAGAATGTATTTACATAGTAAAATACATGAAGGGGTGGACAGCAACACTTCATCTCCTTCGCTGCCTCCTTCTTTTCATCTCCTTGACTCTGTCATCTTCTCGACCTCTTTCTCTTCTTTTTCATCTTGGTACCTTCTTTTTCTCATACGCCTTCCGGCGCTTTCATCTCTTTTCGATCTTTCTTGTCTTTCCTCCCATAGCTGAGTTTGTCTCTTATTTTCCTCTTCAATTCTCTTCACATACTCAGCATTATTCTTAGCCACTTGCAGGTTGGCAATTTCGTCAAATCCAGCCCAATAGATCCCTCCTTTCTTTCCTAGATTTATATACTCAATGTTTTTGGGTAGAGATCTAGGTCTGAAACCTCTTCCTACACCACTGCTTCTTCCTCTCGCCTCCTCAAGGCGTGTATTGTACTGGGGTCTTTTTTTCCCGGTGAGTGACTAGCAGAGTGACCGCCAGTAGTCGCCTTCTTCACATAGTTTGAGACCCTTTTCCCAAGATAAATCCCGGCTTGAGCCATGGACATGTTTGCGAAGTAACCTTGAGATGCGAGCCTCTTGAATTCATCAACAGATCTTGGCTCGGTTCGCAAAGATCGAAATGGCATAGGTGTCTCTGTCATTTGGAATGCCTCCATGTTGTTTCAGAATATCCATAACTCGGGCATTCATCTTTCCTTCCACTTCCTTCATCCCTGCTTCAACTGCCTTTCTCTTTTTAGCCATAGGTACTGCAGAGTGTTGGAGTGGCAGAGTTACTGGGAGTTTGCTGATGATATCAGCTGTGACAAGACCTTGTTGGGGGGTTTTAGCAATCATCAATGTCACATCTTTCGAACCTTCCCCCTCAACAGATTTTCATTTCTTCTCTCTTATTACTTCCTCAGCTGTCTTTTCCTTCACAAAAAGTGCGTCCTCCTTCTCGCCGAGATCCCTTTAGTGCCTTTAGGTATTCCTCTTCCCCATTTTTGGCATCATCAAAGGAGAGAGGAACCCGTGGAAACAAGCTTAAAATCATGAAGTCTAGTCTGGCGATAGGGCCGAGTTACGCAATCTGGCTGCGGAGTATCTTTGCATGGAACTCGAGCGGGTGGCGTTGGATTCAACTGCTACCAACTTCATCTCAGCCATGAGAAGACGGAATTTTCGATCCATGTTCTCTTCCACGCACAGGAGCTCGTTCTTATTATGTTCACGCAACAGCTTTATCTCTGAGGTGTGAGTTTCATGCATTTGTTCGATGTGCTCTTGCAATTTTGTATTTGCATCGGCATTCTCTCGGCCTTGGACTAGCAACTTGTTGAACAATGTCCTCAAATATCGAGCTTGTTCCACACGCATTGTTTCTTCTTTGTTGCCACCATTCCCGGATTCTCGACTATTATGCCTCGCAAATCGCCAGTAGTTTGAGTCTCGTTATCCACCTCATGTCCGGTGAGGCCTGGTGCCTCTCCATCTTTTCAATCTCGGCAAATAAGGCTTTGAAAACTTCCCGAACTCAATTTGTCACCTCTGTTTTTGGTGGCCAAGCAACGCCAAAGTCATAGTCACCGAACAATGGTGTCTCGATGGAATAACGGGATCGGAGTCTGCGTGGAAGCGCTCGCAATCTCTAGTCGATTCTTCGGGAGGTCGGTACCTCCAGAGAGAAGGGAAATGATTCTACAAAAGAATCATCACGACCAACCGAATTGCTCAATGATAATTGGTGCTCGTGAAGTCCCCTGTTGAGTCGAACTGCTGCGGCAGGGGGAGCCTCGCGATGGACTCTATTTCACCGTGGTCCTTGTGAAGTCGACCTAGCTTGCCGAGCCTCGCTATTTTAACGACTTCGTCGGTCTCACCGGTTTTTCAAATGAGTTGACGGTCCTCGCCATATCGGGTTAGCGTCATCGGACGATGATGAGATTTCCATGGGTGGCTCATCATCAAAGTTGAATGTTTGCCGAGTAGTCTTGAGGTCGGACTTACTGCGTGGTTGGAACATCCTCACCGAGTCTTTTGGATCTGCGCAATATGGGATGACTCGACTTCATCTTCACCTTCGGATCCCGAGAAAAGTTACATCGGGATTATCCTGGGAATCGTGAAGAGCACTTATCTCCTTTTTCGATGGATCAATGATAGCGGGAGGGATGTTCTATGCTTCATCTCTTTACCCCGGAAGTCTCACCAACCTCCGTTGGCCTTCATTACCCCCTGCACTCTCAATCGCAGTGAAGCTTGGACATCCCTTTCGATGCGTGTCGGTCTTGGGGTCTCTGAGGTGGCATCCACCGAGTCTCAACTCCATGGATTGCACTTTCATTGCCAGTGTTAACTCCCGGGCGCTTCCTTGTGCCTCGATCGCATCGCGATGTCATTGGCCTACTGAGAGCGGTTGGCACCTCCGAGGCAACGAAATCGGCTATGCGAGCCTCGTTGATGACAACTTGCTGTGTATTCTGTTGTTGTTCCTTCTCCACTTCACCTCCGAGATTCGTTGTGGAGTCACCGCAGCATCCTCCGACCTTGCTGCAGTGGAGGGAGTTTTCCCACCGCACACACACCGAGTGACTTGAATGGGGTCACTCGTCTCCGGACTCATTTCCCATTGAGTATTCACCATTGGGGCGGTGGTAAGACACCTTTATTAGGGGTTGGCTCGAATGGGGTCCCCACAATCCCGGTTTCATTGCCAATTCCCTTAATACCTTGCTCCGAATGAGCCGTGGGGAAGTGGTGGCAATGACAACAAAGGGGCAATATCTTTGCACCACTCCCATAGGATCTATCTCCACCGTGATTTGGATGACTCCCTGGTCCCTCCATCATTCTTTGCTCATGTAGGATTCTCGATTCCCGCATTGCTTGCTGCATTTGCAACTCTTCTCGTGGCGAAAGAACAGGTCCGATCCTCATCACTTTCCTCGATAGAATGTCGAGGTGAGGATGTGTATGTTCTGTGGTGCCGGTGAGAGGGCGATCTTTGGCCTTCTCACGTGCCTCGCCTTCTTCTTCTTCAATCTTTCTTTCTCCTTCTCTTTAAAGATATTTAGAATGTCCAAACAATTTTCTTCATAAAGAGCTTGCACCACATTGGTCAATCCGAGAAAGTTCATCGATTCGTCTTCTTCTTCAATGAATTTCGGTCTTTGGAATCGTTCCTGGATCGACTCGCTTCCATTTCCTCCATTCTCGCACAATTTTGAATGTCCGGGTATGGTGGGGATAGGATCATCACATCATTATCCCCTGTCATCATCTCCTGCTTTGTCCCTCGATCTCGGGGATTGAGGGTAGCAAACTTTTTTGCCGACATCTTGATAGCCTCCGTTCTGAGTGAGACACAACCCTATCAATAGGTGATTTGGTTGTCTCGGCTATTCCTTGTTCCTCACTACATTCATCTCACTGGGTCTTGAGTTGCCTCTGCTGATCGGCCTCGTAGATTTAGCCGTTTCATCGATAACTTCCGGAGACTCTACTTCTCCAAAGCGACCTCGGGTATCTTTTCCACCGAGTGGCGACTCAACCATCTTCTCAAGCTCGGAGAGCTTGGAAATTCTTCTTCTTCTTTTTGTTTTTACCGATGAACATCCGGTTCCACTTCCTCCTGGTTTGTTGAAGGTAAATGCCTTCGCGATTGTCTTAGAGGCATTTGCCTTCCTTGTTGTGGCGATCCTCTTCTTCTTGATCACTTTGGAGAAGGGATTAATGGTTCTTTCTCCATCGGCTGCGAGGGGGAGACACGGCTGCGGGGCGGGTGACTCGGCTGCAGGGGCAGTGCAAATTTCTTTTTCTTTCTTTGCGGGGCGTGGGCAGCTTTCTTAGCAGCAATAGCTTCTTGGGAGGTGAGGAGGCGGTAATCTTGAGGTCACCGATTCCCCCTCACTCGTGTCGCCCTCTTGGCGTAAGCTCTCTTCTCAGTGCGCCCGAGAGAGGTTTGATCGAAACATCCTCTTGTTTACATGGAACGCCTTTCCATGCCGAAGAGGTATCCCTTTACTTCCATCATCCGCCAATCACCGGGCCGTATCCCAGGGAACCTCCAAACGTACCATCCTCCTTGAAGGATTTGTTCCCATATTCTCGCGAGTCTGCCGTATACAAACTCAGCCCAATTCACCTTCTTTTCTTCAATGATCGTAGCCATTACGATCAATTTAGCTTTGGACAACTGGTCAAAGCTGCCAAATTTAATGTCTATGCATTTGGCAACAATGTCCAGTAATTTGTGGTAGTCCTCTTTCAAAGCGACCTCTTGTTAGGTGTAGACCGGTTTTTCAAAGACAATGTCGAACTTGGCTACTTCCTTCCAAGCGGCGAAAGTCAACCTCGGCTTCATGAATCTCCGGCACTCCTTCCGCCGACAACAAGCAGTGTTCTGCCAAATCCTTGGCAATGATGGTGAACTCTTTTCCGTGAACAGAGGACTTGATGCCCTCATCGTGAACTTAGGCATTCATATAGAATCATAAGACCTCTTCTTCTACATAGGTCATCGGAAACTCCAATGTCAAAACGGCTTCACCAGGCGTTTCAATTTCTCAAGAATCTTCTTCACGAGGGTGTCGTCGGACCCTGTTTAACCATAGCATCGAAATCTCACAAGAGACCCGTGTGTGGATTTGCTTTCCTAGCTTGACGAAATCATGAGTAGGTGCCATTTCTCAGTGTTTTACCGAACGAAACTTAGAAAATGATCTTGAGGAGTTGTAGGGTTTTGAGAGAAAGTTTCTTTCTTTTGCCTTGAGAGAGATGAACAGTTTTGGTAAAGTGAGAGAAAATCGGACGAAATGGTATAAGTATGGTTTATGAAAGGACGTGCGGGTGGTTTTTGAAATTTGATTAAAAACAACAGCTTAGATCTTGCACGCTGATTAGCATTTAAGTTCTCTCATTTAATGCGGCAGCATTTATATCCAATCATAAGCTTGGTGTGCAGCTTTTGACAGTACATGTCATAATTATGTTGACGTCATTCTTAAAAATATTCCCGCTTAGTAAAAACGACCGCGTTTTTGTCACTTTGCTCATAAATAACTCAGCTTACTCTTTAGCTGATTCAATCCTTCTTCTCACTTCTCTCCTTGTGACTCGGCTGTCAGCTAACTCGGTACAGCTGACTTTCCAATACGGCTGATTCACTTATCTGAATTAGGAGTTCAGCTCTTTTTCCTCTTTTCGTGTTTCATCTCTTTTCTTGAGTCTTCTGAGTGTTAACTCAGCTCAATTAACCCTAACTCATGCTTGAGTTCTTCAAATCTTGATTCACATAATGGTTTTGTGAATATGTCATTCTAACTCGCTTATCAGTTGAGATATATTCCAAGGTGATGTCCTTCTTTTCAACATGGTCTCTTATGAAGTGATATCTGACATCGATGTGCTTTGTTCTTGAGTGCAACACAGGATTTTGAGTAATTGGAATTGCACTTGTGTTATCACACATAATTGGAATTTCCTTTTCTTCAACCTCATAGTCTCTCAGCTGCTGTCTCATCCATAAGACTTGGGCACAACAGGTGCCCGTAACTATGTATTCTTCTTCAACTGTAGAGGTGGCTATTGAATTTTGCTTTTTGCTAAACCAAGAAATTAGCCTATTTCAAGCATTTGACATGTGCCGAGGTGCTTTTCTCACAACTCTACATCCAAAGATAGTCGAGTCAAATAACCAATTAGCTTGAATCCACCTTCCTTAGGATACCACAAGCCAACTTCTTGGCTTCCTTTCAAATATCTCAAGATCCTCTTGGCTGCAGTCATATGGCTTTCTTTTGGGGCAGATTGAAATCTTGCACATACACCTACAACAAAGGTGATGTCCGCCTCGCTTCTTTGTGAGATAGAGCAATGATCCAATAAGTGCTCAGTATCTTGTTTGATCTACGCTTTCCATCTGCATCCATGTCCATTTTGGTGATGTATTCATTGGTATTTTCACGAAGACTTCTCTTCCATACCAAATTTCTTCATTAAATCTCTCGGTGTATTTTTGTCCGACTTATGAAGGTTCCATCCTTCAAATTTTTCACTTGGAGTCCAAGGAAGAATGTCGGCTCTCCCATCATGCTCATTTCGAATTTGCTTTGCATGAGATTTGAGAATTTATCACACTCTTTGTTTGTGGATCCAAAGATGATGTCATCCACATATATTTGAACAAGCAAAGATACTCTTCCCATCTTGAATTCAAGAGCGTTCTATCCACTTTACCTTTTGTGAATCCATTCTCAGTTAGGAATTGTGATAATGTATTATACCATGCTCTGGGTGCCTGTTTCAATCCATATAAAGCCTTCTTGAGTTTGTATACCTTATCTCCAAGAGTCTTCTGCTCAAATCCTGGAGGTTGTTCAACATACACTTCTTCTTCCAATAAACCATTAATGCACTCTTTACATCCATTTGATATATAATAAAGTTCTTGTGAGTCGCATAGGCAACAAACATCCTAATGGCTTCCAATCTTGCCCACGGGGGCAAAGGTTTCATCAAAATCTATTCCTTATTCTTGGCAATACCCTTTGGCTACCAATCTTGCTTTGTTTCTTACCCGCAGAGCCTTCCTCATTCATCTTGTTTACGAACACCCATTTAGTGCCAATAACATTTTGATGGGTTGGCCTTTGAACCAATTCCCACACTTTGTTCCTTTCAAACTGATTTAGCTCTTCTTGCATGGCTTGAATCCAATGTGTGTCATCTAATGCTTGTGACACATCTTTTGGTTCTATTTGTGAGATGAAGCAAATGAACATTGCTTCTTGTTGAGTTATGGATCTAGTTTTTACACCTTCTCTTACATCTCCAATGATTAGTTCTGGTGGATGATCTCTCAGCCATCTTACATCAGGTTGGAGTAAGTTAGCTGGATTCGATCGTCTTTGCAAATTGTGTTATTTTGATCAGCTCTCTCATCATCACTTAGTCAAATGCAGATTTTCCAGCTGTCTTTGAGACTCGGCTATCTCATCTTCATCCGGATTCATAATTCCGACTTCCGGCTTCAACATAGGGACTCTTACGCATGGGTGGTTGATTCAGCTTATCAGCTGATTCTTCAATGTCTTCTCCATTTACATTTGGTTCATCAAACACCACATGGATGGATTCTTCTGTAACCATGTCCTCTTGTTGAGCACTCTGTAGGCTTTGCTTTCAACTGAATATCCTAAGAAGATACCTTCATCAGCTTTAGCATCAAAATATTTTGAAGTATGCAACATTTGGCTTTCTCCCTGTCCAAATCTCATAGGGAGTCTTTGTCAGCTGTCTGTTTATCATGCATCTATTTTGAGTATAACATCTTTGTGTTTATTGCTTGACCCAAAATCATTTAGCGACCTACCCCACTAACATGGTTCTTGCTGCTTCTTTGAGAGTTCTATTCCTTCTTTCTGCAACTCCATTTTGCTGCGGAGTCCTTGCTGCAGATAATTCATGACCAATACCATTTTCAATACAGTACTGAGTTATTATACCATTGACAAACTCAGTTCATCTGTTAGATCTTATTTTGAAAATGGTTTGACTCTTCTCATTTTGTATTCTCTTCATCAGCTGTGGTAGTTTCTGCAGAGTTTCTTTCTTTTTACACATGAATATTGTCCATGTATATATTGAGTAGTCATCTACTACCACCAAGGTGTATTTCTTTCCACTTATGCTAGCTGGTTCCACTGGACCAAACATATCCATATGTAGCAGGTGCAATATTCTTGTTGAAGATGGACATGTCTTTTCTTAGAATGATGATTTGATTTGCTTTCCCATTTGGCATGCATCACATATACTCTCCTTCTTGTATACTGAGTCTGGAAGTCCTTCTACAAGATTACTCCTGGAAAGTTTGTTAATTGTTTTGAAGTTCAGGTGACTCCGCTTTCTTATGCCACAACCAACTTGATTCAAATTTGTGCTTTTCACTAATAGACAGTGCTTGGTGTTGCATTGACCAATCTACCACATACATGTTCTTTTGTCTGCGCATCCTTGCGGACAACTTCATTGATTGATGTCTTTGATTTGGCATATACCCATGTTAAATCCAACATTGTAGCCTTTGTCACGAGTTGACTTATGCTTAGCGGGTTGAAGTTGAGTCCTTCAACATATGCAACATCTGTGATTTCTAATCCATTTCTCTTGATAGATCCAATGCCTCTTATTTCTCCCCGGAGCTTCATTCCCTCCATATATGACTTTTGCACCTCGACTTCCTTGAATTTTGATAGATATTTCTTGTTTCTGTCATGTGTGCGGAATGCACCACTATCCATGTACCAGGTTCCTTGGCACTCACCGCTCCCGAACCGCAATCAAGGAAGTTAGGTTTTAGGTATCCATACTTTCCGGGTCCTGAGGGGTTAGTATTATAAGATGATCCAACCAATCTATAGCCAAATGATTTGACTCTAAGGGGTTGCCATCTATCGCTGCCATAATCATAATTAATTTTGGCAAATTGCTTGGGGTTCTAGGTTCATACAACTCGTCTCTTTTGTGTCGTATGCTGTGTATGTGTTTTAGCAATTGCCTTCTTTGGGTAGTTGTGATATCTCCGAGTGTAGTGCCTGGGTGCATATGAGTCTTTGATGAAAGCTCTTATGCCTTTGGAATGGCCTTTCTTTGAGTTCTAGGCCTTTGCCACTTAGGCTTATATTCCATAGGTCTTTCTTTGATAGTTCACATTATTCCAATCACTTGGCTTGGGTATTTTCTACCATTCCCATCATATGTGTTTCTTTTATAGAGCTTAAGGGTTTTTGGTAGCTCTGTTTCTTCTTTACTGAGTATCTCCTGTTTGGAGTTTGCCGAGGAACTCTGCGGATTTCTTCTCACTTGTCCTCTCGGTATACTCAATCGGTATTTTCCTTTTCCTTTATAACCAAGGCCAGTTTGCTTGTGATTGTGCTTTGGAATAAATGTGTGTGCATCATTTGAAGTTTTAGATTTTAGAGATACTTCATTGCTTGAAGATCCCCTGCTCCAAAATCACTTTTGGAACTTGACATAGCATAGAGGAGTTAAATCCTAAGCCTGTCTTGTCTCCACATTCTCTTTGACTCATAATAAGATCATCCAATGATTTGGATGCCTTAGTGAATGAGGCTATCACATTTTTGAGATCATTCTCCTCTTTTCTATAGCAGCTATCTCTGCTTATTAGCTTAGCATTTTCAAATTTTTAGACTTTTATTCTCATCGGCTATTTGACTTAGAGTACTCGGCTCCTTAGTCACCGTGAGTTTTGGCTCTTAAGTAGGTCATTTTCTCCTCATTTAGTAGTGTGTGTCGAGGATTTAATGTGTTCAAAATCTTTCATCATTTTGCCTAATGAATCATAAAGATCAGTGGGTGATGAAGTGTGTGTGTCACAATCACTATCACTAGTGTCCGAGTGTGATGAGTTAGAGTGTACCTCATCTTCTTGGTCATGTTGGTTTTGTTTTTTAGCCATTAGACAGATCAAGGCTTCTTCATCGAGTCACTTGAGTAGTCGCTTCACTACTCTCTCGAGTCTGTTGTGTCTTTTGACTTGATCAGACTCTAGCTGCACCAACATTGCATTTCTCTTTTCCTCAAGACGTTTTTTTCCTCTTCATTCCTCTGTATTTGTTGACTACAAGATATGGGCATTCAATGGCATAGTGACCAGGTTGCTGCGGTTCCAAAGATAGATTTTCAACTTTTTGATCGATTCTTTCCATCCATGGATTGTCGGCTCTTTGATATTCAACTTTTTGATGCTCTGCTCTCTTGGGTGGTCTGTCTTCCCTTGACTTGGAGGAGCCGAGTGTCTTCGGAGGATTCACCTTTGCTTTTTTGTAGTTCTTATTGAAAAACTTGTTGAACCTTTAACCATCAGTGTGATCTCCTCTTGGTCAATGACCTCTTTGACCTCAACTCTTTTGCCATCTTTGACAATTAGAGCAGCTGTTTTGGGCACAACTGTCTCTTCTTGATCTTTTCTTCTCAGCTCAAATTTGTAGGCTTCGAGATCTGAGAATAGCTCATGGTTGGATGTTTTTGATAGGTCCATGGAATGTCTCATGGCCATGACATTCATATCCCACTCGGTTGGGAGACTTCTTAGAATCTTCATACATATTTCCTTCTGTGTATATTCCTTTCCAAGTGTAGACAGTTCATTGGTCATTTCCGTGAATCGAGCATCCAGCTGATCCAAGGTTTCTCCTGCAAGCATCTTAAAATTTTCAAATTTTTGTACAACAACAGATAGTTTATTTTCTTTGATTTGCTCTGAGCCTTCGCAAATCAAGGTTAGCTTGTCCCAGATTTCTTTTGCCGTTTTGCTTGACTTGACTTTGTTGAACATGGCTTTGTCCAAAGTTTTGTAAAGAATGTCCTTGGCCACATTGTCCAAGTTATATCTTTTTCTGTCATCATTTGTCCATTCAGCTCTTGGTTTTTCAACCATAATCGGTCCAGGAGCAAAGATCCTCTTCTCCTTCACCGACTTTCAGCTTTCTAGCAAATATGTTCACTTTAAGATTTGGAGTGGCCCATCTTCTATCACTATCCACATCTCATCGTGTAATGCTGATAGATGAGCCTGCATACGAATCAAATTCTTCAATTGTGAACATAGGGATGCGTGTCAAATTAGCTTCCATGATAGTAACTTTGCTGAATAAAAGAGTTTTGAAATATCAAGTGCTAAAGCAAGCTTTGAAAAATTTAGAGATCTAGTTCAGTGACCAGTGCGGAAGGCTCAATGAACCAACCGCTCTGATACCACTTGTAGGTCCCAAGGGGTGTGAGTGTAAGGTTTAGAAGGGGGGGTTGAATAAACCTTACCAACCGCTCAGTTGTTTTGACTAAAGACTTAACTTGACTGTGATATGTTTTCAGCGGAAGACTTAACACCCTTGAATTTGGTTAAGTTTGTTTTAATACTTGGTTTTAACACTCAGTTGATTAGCAATTGGATAGTAAATTTATCAGCAGATATAAAAATAAGATGCAGAAATTAAAGTGCTGAAATGTAAATGACACGATAAGTTTTTATAGAGGTTCGAAGATGGGGTAATTCTTCTACTCCTCTCTTCTCTAACTCCTGGAGGAATCCACTAAGTATTGATCAATATACAAAGTGGTTAACAGTCCAGATACAAGTCTTGATCACACAACTTGATCCTTTGGGACTCGGTCGAGATGCCATGGTCACACAAATGGCTTCTCGTGCGACTTAACTTCTTCACAGGCGTGCGCTTTGCTACTACACCACTTGCTTAAGTTCCTTGGATTTGATCACGAAGCCCTCCAAATAGCTTAAGACTGGTTCGACCTTGAACCTTTCTACAATCCTTCATGGAATGTAGACCCCTTGATTCTTCAAATTTTCCTCTTCAACTGATTGAAGTTGTCTTTCCTTCACATGTGAGTGTTGGATTGATTTCCTTCGTAATGTAGGCTTGAGGATTGATCTTGAATGACTTGAGAGTATTCTTGGTTACAGTTCAAATGTTAGCTTGAATGTTCGTGGTTGATTCGGTAACCTTCTCTCGTAGTGATTCCTCAGCCTTTTATAGTGAGCTTTCAAAAATCGCCCGTTGATGAGATAGGCTTATTTTTGAAAGTCACTTGTGGCTGTTGGCTTGTCTTGTTGCAGTCCTTGGAATTTACGTTTCCTCGTATGAACGATTCTTGACTTTTTTCGAGTTCGACACGGTGCGGTGCTTCCCATTGGTTTATTCCTTTTGCATGCTTCGATGAGCACTTCAAGAAAGGTAGTATGGAAGATTTGAGGTCTTAATGCCAGTTGGGAGTGACTCAACTAAGATAGGTGAGCTGAAAGGGCTCCTCTTCACCATCACATTAGCTACGGAGTTGACTGAGATGAATAACTCTAGATTCTTCAACTGACGCATATGTGTGAGCTTGCAAGCTCTAGACTCTATTGCCTGTTCCTTTTCCAGTGGCTTGCCGATTTTCCTTAGTTATCTCCCAGACCTTCGTTTCTCCTCTCCACTCTATCTAGGTTGGGGTCATCTACAACTCGTGGAACTCTGGGGGGGAGGGTCTTTTTGCAGCTGTTGCAACCTGCTGTCTTAAGGCGTTTTGGGCAGTTTCTTTAAGTAGGGCTTGTGTCTAGATTTATGTAGATTTCTTCAGCTTGGAGCGCCCCTCCAGGAAGAGGGATATCATTTTCATGTCTCTAAGGATATCATTACCCCCTGTTTGGTAAAGCGAGCTCTAGAATTGGCGACAAGAGTTAACTATAGTGCTTGTGACCTCATCTCGCCTTCTCATATCTTGTTCCTCTGACGACACCAAAATGATGCTACAAAAACTCGCATGTCACTCCAAGTTAGGGAAGTTGAGTCTGACAGTCTAAGTCCATACTTCTGTCTAGGAATTGAGCTAATTTATTGAATTCTTTGACTGAGTACTAGTCTGCAACACACATACGGGATCAGAAAGGCCCTGAGCTTATCTTAGGGAGGCCCCTCCGATGCTTAAGTCATCAATGTAGGAGAATAAATCCAAAAAAAGGAATGCAATTAAGAGTAATTAATTCAAAATGCTTACAAGTGATTTGTTAGATACCTTTTATACCTTGGATGATGGGCTTCATGGACTTAATGTAATAATGTGGACCTTAGGGGCCATAACTAATGAATTGAGGCTCATGGGATCCTTAATAATATTTGTCACCCATTAAAAACTAAATATATTTGGGTATTAATTTAATAATTTAAAATTAAGAAATGTGATGCTGCTTTTTAGGGCAGATCACTCCAAGTTAGAGTTTTTGAATAAGTCCAAGTATTCTTCTTCCCAAGAGGGAAGTCTTCTTCTCCATGAGCTAAGTTAGTTAATCAGTAGAGTTAGCCACTCAACAGACTCGATAGAGATGTTGATAGAATAACTCAGCTGTTTAGTCTAAACCTTAACTTGCTTATGATGAGTTTTTCAGCGGAAGACTTAACACCCTTGAATTTGATTTAAATTTGTTTTAACACTTGATTTTAACACTTAGTTATTTATCAGTTGGATTGGAAAATTATCAGCAGATATAAGATGATTGTGCAGAAATGTAAATATGCTGAAATGTAAATGACACAAGTAATTTTTATAGAGCTTCTGGGGTTTTTGGTAGCTCTGTTTCTTCTTTACAGAGTATCTCCTGTTTGGAGTTTGCTGAGGAACTCTCGGATTTCTTCTCACTTTGTCCTCTCGGTATACTCAACCGGCCATTTTTTCCTTTTCCTTTATAACCAAGGCCAGTTTGCTTGTGATTGTGCTTTGGAATAAATGTGTGTGCATCATTTGAAGTTTTAGATTTTAGAGATACTTCATTGCTTGAAGATCCCTGTTCCAAAATCACTTTTGGAACTTGACATAGCATAGAGGAGTTAAATCTAAGCTGTCTTGTCTCCACATTCTCTTTGACTCATAATAAGATCATCCAATGATTTGGATGCCTTAGTGAATGAGGCTATCACATTTTGAGATCATTCTCCTCTTTTCTATAGCAGCTATCTCTCTCAAGCTATTAGCTTAGCATTTTCAAATTTTTTAGACTTTTATTCTCATCGGCTATTTGACTTAGAATACTCGGCTCCTTAGTCACCGTGAGTTTTGGCTCTTAAGTAGGTGTTCTCCTCATTTAGTAGTGTGTGTTAGGATTTAATGTGTTCAAAATCTTTCATCATTTTGCCTAATGAATCATAAAGATCGAGTGGGTGATGAAGTGTGTGTGTCACAATCACTATCACTAGTGTACGAGTGTGATGAGTTAGAGTGTACCTCATCTTCTTGGTCATGTTGGTTTTGTTTTTTAGCCATTAGACAGATCAAGGCTTCTTCATCAGAGTCACTTGAGTAGTCAGCTTCACTACTCTCTGAGTCTGCTGTGTCTTTTGACTTGACTGTATCAGCAGTCTCTGCAGCCAACATTGCATTTCTCTTTTCCTGAAGACGTTTCTTTCCTCTTCATTCCTGTATTTGTTGACTACAAGATATGGGCATTCAATGGCATAGTGACCAGGTTGCCTGCAGTTCCAGCATAGATTTTCAACTTTTTGATCAGTTCTTTCCATCCATGGATTGTCAGCTCTTTGATATTCAACTTTTTGATGCTCTGCTCTCTTGGGTGGTCTGTCTTCCCTTGACTTGGAGGGAGCTGAGTGTCTTCTGGAGGATTCACCTTTGCTTCTTTTGTAGTTCTTATTGAAAAACTTGTTGAACCTTTAACCATCAGTGTGATCTCCTCTTGGTCAATGACCTCTTTGACCTCAACTCTTTTGCCATCTTTGACAATTAGAGCAGCTGTTTTGGGCACAACTGTCTCTTCTTGATCTTTTCTTCTCAGCTCAAATTTGTAGGCTTCGAGATCTGAGAATAGCTCATGGTTGGATGTTTTTGATAGGTCCATGGAATGTCTCATGGCCATGACATTCATATCCCACTCGGTTGGGAGACTTCTTAGAATCTTCATACACATTTCCTTCTGTGTATTTCCTTTCCAAGTGTAGACAGTTCATTGGTCATTTCCGTGAATCGAGCATCCAAGCTGATCCAAGGTTTCTCCTGCAAGCATCTTAAAATTTTCAAATTTTTGTACAACAACAGATAGTTTATTTTCTTTGATTTGCTCGAGCCTTCGCAAATCAAGGTTAGCTTGTCCCATTTCTTTTGCCGTTTTGCATGATTTGACTTTGTTGAACATGGCTTTGTCCAAAGTTTTGTAAAGAATGTCCTTGGCCACATTGTCCAAGTTATATCTTTTTCTGTCATCATTTGTCCATTCACTCTTGGTTTTCAACCATAAGCTGATGCGGGAGCAAGATCCTCTTCTCCTTCAATTCCGACTTTCCTAGCAAATGTTCACTTTAAGATTTGGAGTGGCCCATCTTCTATCACTATCCACATCTCATCGTGTAATCTTGATAGATGAGCACGCATACGAATCAAATTCTTCAATTGTGAACATAGGGATGCGTGTCAAATTAGCTTCCATGATAGTAACTTTCTTTGAATAAAAGAGTTTTGAAATATCAAGTGCTAAAGCAAGCTTTGAAAAATTTAGAGATCTAGTTCAGTGACCAGTGCGGAAGGCTCAATGAACCAACCGCTCTGATACCACTTGTAGGTCCCAAGGGGTGTGAGTGTAAGGTTTAGAAGGGGGGGTTGAATAAACCTTACCAACCGCTCGCTCGATTGTTTTGACTAAAGACTTAACTTGATCGTGATATGTTTTCATTGGAAGACTTAACACCCTTGAATTTGGTTAAGTTTGTTTTAATACTTGGTTTTAACACTCGATTGATTAGCAATTGGATAGTAAATTTATCGTGAGATATAAAAATAAGATGCAGAAATTAAAGTGCAGAAATGTAAATGACACAATAAGTTTTTATAGAGGTTCGAAGATGGGGTAATTCTTCTACTCCTCTCTTCTCTAACTCCTGGAGGAATCCACTAAGTATTGATCAATATACAAAGTGGTTAACGATCCCGGATACAAGTCTTGATCACACAAATGACTTGATCCTTTGGGACTCGATCCGGAGATGCCATGGTCACACACCGCTTCTCGTGCGACTTAACTTCTTCACAGGCGTTTTGCGCCTTGCTACTACACCCACTTGCTTAAGTTCCTTGGATTTGATCACGAAGCCCTCCAAATAGCTTAAGCCTGGTTCGACCTTGAACCTTTCTACAATCCTTCATGGAATGTAGACCCCTTGATTCTTCAAATGTTTCCTCTTCAACTGATTGAAGTCGTCTTTCCTTCACATGTGAGTGTTGGATTGATTTCCTTCGTAATGTAGGCTTGAGGATTGATCTTGAATGACTTGAGAGTATTCTTGGTTACAGTTCAAATGTTAGCTTGAATGTTCGTGGTTCAGTTCGGTAACCTTCTCTCAGAGTGATTCCTCAGCCTTTTATAGTGATCTTTCAAAAATCTGCCCGTTGATGAGATAGGCTTATTTTTGAAAGTCACTTGTGGCTGTTGGCTTGTCTTGTTGCAGTCCTTGGAATTTACGTTTCCTCGTATGAACGATTCTTTAGCTTTTCAGAGTTCTGACACGGTGCAGTGCTTCCCATTGGTTTATTCCTTTTGCATGCTTCTGGGACTGAGCACTTCAAGAAAGGTAGTATGGAAGATTTGAGGTCTTAATGCCAGTTGGGAGTGACTCAACTAAGATAGGTGAGCTGAAAGGGCTCCTCTTCACCATCACATTAGCTACGGAGTTGACTGAGATGAATAACTCTAGATTCTTCAACTGACGCATATGTGTGAGCTTGCAAGCTCTAGACTCTATTGCCTGTTCCTTTTCCAGTGGCTTGCCGATTTTCCTTAGTTATCTCCCAGACCTTCGTTTCTCCTCTCCACTCTATTTAGGTTGGGGTCATCTACAACTCGTGGAACTCTGGGGGGGAGGGTCTTTTTGCAGCTGTTGCAACCTGCTGTCTTAAGGCGTTTTGGGCAGTTTCTTTAAGTAGGGCTTGTGTCTAGATTTATGTAGATTTCTTCAGCTTGGAGCGCCCCTCCAGGAAGAGGGATATCATTTTCATGTCTCTAAGGATATCATTACCCCTGTTTGGTAAAGCAGGCTCTAGAATTGGCGACTTAAGAGTTAACTATAGTGCTTGTGACCTCATCTCGCCTTCTCATATCTTGTTCCTACTGACGACACCAAAATGATGCTACAAAAACGCATGTCACTCCAAGTTAGGGAAGTTGAGTCGGCGATCTAAGTCCATACTTAAATGCAGGAATTGAGCTAATTTATTGAATTCTTTGACTGAGTACTAGTCTAACACACATACGGGATCGAAAAGGCCCCGAGCTTATCTTAGGAGGCCCCTCCGATGCTTAAGTCATCAATGTAGGAGAATAAATCCAAAAAAGGAATGCAATTAAGAGTAATTAATTCAAAATGCTTACAAGTGATTTGTTAGATACCTTTTATACCTTGGATGATGGGCTTCATGGACTTAATGTAATAATGTGGACCTTAGGGGCCATAACTAATGAATTGAGGCTCATGGGATCCTTAATAATATTTGTCACCCATTAAAAACTAAATATATTTGGGTATTAATTTAATAATTTAAAATTAAGAAATGTGATCTGCTTTTTAGGGCAGATCACTCCAAGTTAGAGTTTTTGAATAAGTCAAGTATTCTTCTTCCCAAGAGGGAAGTCTTCTTCTCCATGAGCTAAGTTAGTTAATCAGTAGAGTTAGCCACTCAACAGACTCGATAGAGATGTTGATAGAATAACTCAGCTGTTTAGTCTAAACCTTAACTTGGTTATGATGAGTTTTTCAGCGGAAGACTTAACACCCTTGAATTTGATTTAAATTTGTTTTAACACTTGATTTTAACACTTAGTTATTTATCGGTTGGATTGGAAAATTATCGTGAGATATAAGATGATTGTGCGAAAATGTAAATATCTTTGAAATGTAAATGACACAAGTAATTTTTATAGAGGTTCGAAGATGGGGTAATTCTTCTACTCCTCTCTTCTCTAACTCCTGGAGGAATCCACTAAGTAATGATCAATTCACAAAGTGGTTATAAGTCTAGAGACAAGTCTTGATCACACAGCTGACTTGCTCCTTAGACTCAGTCTGGAGATACCTTGGCCACACAGCTGGCTTCTCGTCCGACTCAGCTTCTTCACAGGGCAACTTCCTTGCTACTTCAACTCACTTTCACAAGCTTCTTGGATTTGATCACGAAGCCCTCCAATAACTTGAGACTGGTTAGACCTTGAACCTTCCTACAATCCTCTTTGGAAAGTGGACCCCTTTTGATTCTTCAAAAGTTTCCTCCTCAATAGTTTGAAATTATCTTTCCTTCACAACTTTGTGTTGGATTGATGTTCTTCGAGTTTCAGACTTGAGGATTTAGCTTGAATATCTTTACGAATATTTCGCAGGTTACAGTTTGAATATTGCTTGCTCGTTCGTGGTTCAGGTAATCAAGGTTACCTTTTCTCAATGATTTTCCTCAGCCTTTTATAGTGAACTTTCAAAAATCTGCCCGTTGAAGAGATAGGCTGATTTTCAAAAGACACTTGTGTTCGTTGGCTTGTCTTTTCTTGGTCTTCAATCTTGAGATGTAGACCTTTCCTCATATTAAATGAATGTTCAGCGTTTCAGGTTCTGACACGAGGTGCAGTTCTTCCCATTGGTTTATTCCTTTTGCATGCTTGTGAGACTGAGCACTTTAAGACTGGCGGCATGGGTGTGTATTACTTATTTAAGTAATGTCCTTGACTTACGTACCAATGATTCTTTTGATTAACTCCTCTTTGCAACCGTCATTTTCCCCGGGTGACTTGAGTGCTCCAATCATTGAGAGACTCATCTGTCACTTCGACTTGTGACTTGGCTTCTTGAGTTGACTTAATCGACTCTTCACACTCGCGACCCTCACGTTGTTACACCTTGATCAGTCGTTGATCTTCTATCTTGGCCATACTCACTGTTCCTCGGCCCGAGTCTTCACTTCACTTCTTGATTGACCTCTTGTATTTTCGAGGCATAGGCGACTTGACTCGGCTTATTCAGCCCTATCTATTACAATTAGAATTACAAGGAAAATGGGGTGCCAACATTCTAATCTACGTTTTACATGGCATTCATCAAAATCTAAACAATAAATTTCCCAACAATTTCCCCCTTTTTGATGATGCCAAAACTTAAAAACATTAAACAAAATGTAAACAACACAAATACATACAGGTAATGCAGAAACAAAGAATGTATGCGTTGAATCAATCATTTTATTGATCATAGCATTCTTGTCCTTTACACAATTGTTTACAAAGTGTATCAGAGCATAATCATATCTAAGCAATTTACAAGCATCTATGCTAAGATACAAAGAGAGAAAATACATACACACTTTATTGAATGTACAGATGACTTACACATGAATGTATTTACACGAGTAAAATACACGAAGGGTTAGCATCAACACTTCATCGTCTTCGCTGCCTCCTTCTTTCCTCTTCAACTCTGTCATCATCAGCTCTCTTTCTTTTTCTTTCATCTTCAGCTGCTTTCTTCTTTTCATAAGCTCTCTTCGCAGCATCGTCTTTTTCCTTCCTTTTTTGCCTCTCTTGCCACAGCTGATCTTGTCTTCTGTTTTCCTCTTCTATTCTTTTCACATAATCAACATTCTTTCTTGCAACTTCCAGATTCGCTACTTCATCGTACCCAGCCCAGTAGATCCTTCCCTTCTTGCCTGGATCTATATATTCAATATTTTTGGGTAGAGGTCTAGGTTGAAAACCTCTTCCTCCACCACTTCTTCCTCCTCCTCTGGGTGTATCTTTGTCTGAGAGTCTTACCTTACCAGCTGAATGGCTGCTGGTAGTCTGCTGCCTATCAGCTTCCTCGCACAACTTAAGACCCTTCTCCCAGTACAGATCCCAGGCTTGGGGTACTGACATATTCTTGAAATAACCTTCGGATTCGAGAGTTTTAAATTCTTCAACTGATCTTGGCTCGTCTCCATCACCTGGAATGGCATCTTGATCCTTCCCTGCCGGAATGCTACCAAATTGTTTCAACACTTCTTGAACACGGGCATCCGTCTTTCTTTCAATCTCCTTCATCCCCGCTTCTACAATTTTTCTCTTCTCGGACATGGGTACAACAAAGTGTTGGATCGGCAGAGTCACTGGAAGTTTGCTTTGATTATTGAGGCTGTGACATGACCTTGATGAGGGGTTTCAGCAATCATCAGGGTCAAATCCTTTGACCTTTCCCCCTCAACTTCTTTTCCCTTCTTCTTTTCAACAACTGCTTTCTCACCAGCTGTTTCCTCTTTCAATTTCCTTAGGTACTCCTCTTCCCCCTTTTTGGCATCATCATAGGAGAGAGGAACCCCAGGGAACATTCCTGCAAGCATGAAATCCAGTCGGCTGAGAGCTGAGTTCTGCTTGGAGTCTGCTGCGGCATGTGCTGTTCGAAATTCTGAGCGAGTGGCTTTCGATTCAGCTGCCACCCATTTCATTTCAGCCATGAGAAGGCTGAATTTCGTATTCATGTTCTCCTCAACACGCATAATTTCTTTTCGATAAAATTCACGCAGTAACTCCATTTCAGTTGTATGGGAGGCATGCAATCTCTCCATATAGGCCTGCATCCTCTGCTTCATATCAGCATTGTCAGCACTCCAAACCAGCATCTTGTTGTACAATGCCTTGAAATATCTAACTTGTTCGTATCGCATTGCACTCTGCTGCTGACACCACTCCCTGATCTGTACCACAATTCCTCTTAAGTCTACTGTGAGGTTGGCATCTCTATTGTCTAGACGCAGATCTAATGAGGTCTGGTGCCGTTCAATCTTCTCAATCTCTCCACAGATTTTCTTGAAGATTTCATGGATCTCAGCTGTCATATCGGATTCAGCTGGTGGCCATTCATCATCGAAATTAAAGGCTGCTGGTACAATAGAGTCGGTAGGGATGACTGGATCATCTCGAACTGTGTATTTTCGCTGCTCTTTAGATGTCTCCTCCTCTAGCTCTGGCAACTAAAGTGAAAAAGGAAATAATTGTTCAAAAGTATCATCTCGCACATAAGGGATTTCAATTGCAATTTGTGCCTTTGATGATCCTGGTGGAGTCGGTACTGCTGCAGCTGTGGGAGCCTACGTAGATAACTCGGTTCCAGCTGGGCCTTGTTGAGTAGGATGGCCAGCTGACTGAGCCTCAGCTGTCTTAACAGCTTCTTCGGCCTTAGTAGATTTTTCTAAATGAATTACCTGTTCCTCGGCTGCAACGTCAGCGTCATCGGAAGATGATGAAACATGGGGGCTTGGTTCATCATCAAAGTTAAATTTTTGACGAGCAGCATTGAAACTTGACTAACTCGTCTGCGGGAGAACATCCTCAGCTGGGTCCTTTTGATGTGCAAAAGGTGTGGACTCAGCTTCGTCTTCAGATCCCAGAAAGGATATGTCAGGATTATCCTGGGAGTCATGAAGAGCACTAATCTCCTTTTCAGATTCAACAATGTTGATAGGAGGGATGTTCTGAACTTCTTGAGTTTTACCTAGGGAGGTCTCAACTTCCCTTGGGCCTTCAACACCTCCAGCAGTCTCAACTACAGCGAGGCCTTCTACATTCCCTTCGACAGTCGCAGCTGTCTTAGGGTCTTCAGCAGTGGCCTCCATAGGAGTCTCAACCCCTTGGATTGCGCTTTCATTGCCCAGAGTGTTAACTCCCGGGGCCTTTCCAACCTGTGCCTCGACTTCAATAGCAGTGTCCTCAGCCTGCAAAGAAGTTGACACCTCAGCTGGGACGGACTCAACTGTCCGAGCTTCGTCAATGTCAGTCTGCTGTGGTTCTTTATCTTTTTCCACTTTGCCTCCTTTCTTCATTGTGGAGTCATCTGCAGCATCCTCCGACCTTACTACAGTGGAGTGAGTTTCCCCCTCAGCTGGCACACCAGCTGAGTGACTGATTATGGGGTCACTCTTCTCCAGACTCCCGGCTGCTTTCGTTGAGTGCTCAGCCGTGGGGGCAGGTGGTAAAACACCTTCAGTAGGGGTTGGCTCAACTTGGGTGCCCAGTTTCCCAGTCTCATCGCCATGTCCCTTGGACCCATCTTCTGAAACGACTGGGGACGTAGCTGCAGCTATGGTTGTGGCAATCTGCTGCACTACTCCCAATGGATCTGTCTCGAGGAGATATTGTGAGGACTCTCCTGGTCCTTCGAACATTTGTTGGTCATGCAACATTTTGGATTCCTTCACAGCTTGCTGCATATCTGATTTCTCTTTAGCAGCAATGGGATCCATATCTTCATCACTTTCCGAGAGCACATCTAGGTGAGGGTGAGTTTGTTCTAAAGTTCCAGTAAGAGGACATATACTGGCTTTTTCGCGAGCTTTTGCTTCCTCGGCTACTTTGGCTTGTTCATTCTCCTTGAGGATTTGTAAGATATTCAAGCAGTTACCTTCATCAAGGGCATGAACGACTTTGGTGATGCCGAGAAATTTGAACAACTCCTCCTCTTCTTCTATGAACTCAGGGCGTTCAAACTGCTCCCTCAAGTGACTTAGCTTCCACGACCTCCATTCACGTAGACGACGCTGAATGTCGGGTATATAGGAGAATACATGATGACATCATCATCGTCATCTTCTTCTTGTCCTTCATTTTCTGGGATGGAACGCAAGATGTTCTGCTGCTCTTCACCTTCAGCAGCATCCGTAGCAGGCGGAGAGACAACTTTCTCAGGTGAAGATTCAGTTGTCTCAGCTCCTTCTTTTTCCTCAGCTGTCCTCTCCTCAGCTGGGTCTTCTTGGGGCCTCTGCTGATCACCTTCAGCAGACTTGGCTATTTCGTCAACTATTTCAGGAGATTGCACTTCCTCAATGTCAGCAGTCTCAGAAGTTTTCTCCAGCTGAATAGCAGACTCAACTGTCTTTTCAAGCTCAGAAAGCTTGGAGATCCTTCTTCTTTTGGTTTTAACCAGAGGAATTTCTGGTTCTTTTTCTTCTTCTGATTCTCTGGCGGCGGGGGTCGGGGCATCTTTCTTGGATGGAGCTGCCTTCCTGGGCTTGACAGTCCTCTTCTTCCTTATGGCTGGAGAAGGTATTTAGACTTCCTTCCCAGCCTCGGCTGCAGGGGTAGGAGACACGGCTGCTCGGACAGGTGACTCGGCTGCAGGGGCAGGTGCATCCTGTTTCTTTGCTGCAGGGGCAGCCTTCTTCTGTGCAACTTTCTTCTTAGGAGGGGAGGTAACAGTTGTGTCCTCGGGTTCAGCTGATTCTCCCTCACTTGTATCCGCCCTCTTCGCATGGGCTCTCTTCTGGGCTCCTGAAAGATTAGCCCTGAACATCTTTTTGTTTACATGGAAGTGCTTTCCATGCGAGGGAATGCCCTTCACTTCCATCGATGGCCAATTACCAGGCCATAGGCGAGTGATCCTCCGGAGGATCCATCTTCCTTGTACGATTAGTTTCCAACATTCCGCAGCGAGTCTGCTATACACAAACTTCGGCCCGATTGACTTTCTTACCTGCATGATCACAACCCACGACGATCGGCTTGGTCTTTGACAGCTGATTGAAACTGCCAAACTCCATGTCTACACACTTTGCAACGACATCCATCAGCTTGTGATAGTCGTCCTTCGGCAATTTCTTCCCAGCTGTGTGGACTACCTTTGCAGCACATTCCGGTTTGGCTAATTCTTTCAATGCATCAGCCAAGTTAACATCAGCTTCGTTTAATTCCGTCATGCCCTCGGGCAATGAACAAGCGATGCTCAAGGTCCTTAGCAGTAATCATGATGTCCTTGCGGTGGACAGAGGACTTGATCCTTCGTCCTACACCTCAGTATTTACATAGAACTGTGCCACCTCTTCAAGGTAGGTGTGCGAGTACTCCAAAGTAAGAATAGGCCTGAGACCGGACTTTTGTAGCATATCAGCAATCTTCTTTACTAGAGTTTCATCGAACCACCTTTCACCATTCCTTCAAAATCCACATCGATCCGAGTGGATTTGCTTTGATAACTTGACGAAGTTAAACTTTGGTGCCATTTTTAGAAATTTCTCTTGATTAAATCTTGATAAACTTGCTTGTGAACTCGTAGGGTTTTTCGAGAGAAAAGAACTTGCTTGCTTTGAAGATGAACAGTTTTGAGTGTGAGAGAGAGAAAACTAAAAAATGAGTATATAATGGTTATGAAAGGACGTGTTTTTGATTTTTGAAATTTAACCAAGATCAACAGCTCAGATTTAGCACTTCAAACCGCATTTAATTCCTCGCATTTAATGCGGAAGCATTTATATCCAATCATATGCTTAATGTGCAGCTTTTGACTATACACGTCATTATTACGCTGACGTTATCCTTAAAAACATTCCCGCTCATTAAAAATGACTGCGTTTTTGTCACTTAGCTCATAAATGACTTAGCTTATTTCACAAATGACTTAACTCTTCTTCTCTCTTCTCATTGAGCGACTCAAATTTCGGCTAACTAACTCTGATTGACCTTCCAATGTAGCTGTTTCACTTGGCTGATGTGAAAAACTTGTTGATTCTCACCTTTTTCATCTTCCATCTCTTCTGATTGAGTCTTCTGAGTACCAACTCAGCTCAATTAACGCTCGCTCATGCTTAAGCTCTTCAAATCTTGATTCACATAAGGTCTTGGTGAAAATGTCGCTAATTGTTTATTAGTTGATATATATTCCACAATGATGTCTTTCTTTTCAACATGATCCCTTATGAAATGATATCTGACATCAATGTGCTTTGTTCTTGAATGCAACACAGGATTCTGAGTGATTGAAATAGCACTTGTGTTATCACACATAATTGGAATCTCTTTTTCTTCAATTTCATAATCTCTCAGCTGTTGTCTCATCCATAACACTTGGACACCAACAGCTGCCCGTAGCTATGTACTCTGCTTCAGCTGTGGATGTGGCTATTGAGTTTTGCTTCTTGCTAAACCACGAAATCAATCTGTTTCCGAGCATTTGACATGCACCTGAAGTACTCTTCCTATCAACTCTACATCCAGCATAATCTGAGTCTGAGTAACCAATAAGCTTGAATCCACCTCCCTTTGGATACCATAAGCCAACTTCACGCATCCTTTCAAATATCTTAGGATTCTCTTAGTTGCGCGTCATGTGACTCTCCTTTGGTGCGATTGAAATCTTGCACATACACCTCTTGCAAAGGTGATGTACGGCTCTTTTGGTACATTAGGTAGAGCAGAGATCCAATGAGTGCTCTATATCTTATTTGATCTCTGACCTTATCATCTGCATCCATGTCCATCTTGACTGATGTGTTCATTGGTATTTTTATAGAAGACTTTTCTTCCATACCAAATTTCTTCATTAAATCTCTAGTGTACTTTGTTTGACTTATGAAGGTTCCATCCTTCAATTGCTTAACTTGAAGTCCTAGGAAGAAAGTCAGCTCTCCCATCATGCTCATTTCAAATTTGCCTTGCATGAGGTTTGAGAACTTATCACACATCTCTTTATTTGTGGATCCAAAAATGATATCATCCACATATATTTGGCCTAGTAGTATACTCTCTCCATCTTGGATTGTAAAGAGTGTTTTGTCCACTTTGCCTTTGGTAAATCCATTATCAATTAGAAATTGAGATAATGTATCATACCATGCTCTTGGTGCCTGTTTCAATCCATATAATGCTTGAGCTTGTATACCTTATCTCCAAGATTCTGCTCAAAGCCTGGAGGTTGCTCAACATAGACTTCTTCTTCTAACAGTCCATTTAAAAAATGCACTTTTCACATCCATTTGATATACACTAAAGTTCTTGTGTGCAGCATAGGCAAGAAACATTCTTGTTGCTTCTAGTCTTGCAACAGGAGCAAATGTTTCATCAAAATCTATTCCCTCTTCTTGGCAATACCCTTTGGATACCAATCTTGCTTTGTTTCTTACCACAGATCCTTCCTCATTCATCTTGTTTCTGAAAACCCATTTTGTGCCAATAACATTCTGATGGGTTGGTCTCTGCAACAATTCCCATACTTTGTGTCTTGGTGGATGGTCTCTCAGCCATCTCACATCAGGTTGAAGCAAATCAGCTGGGTTCAGCTGTCTCGCAGCTGTGTTGTCTTGAGCAGCTCTCTCATTATCATTCAGCTGCAGATTTTCCAGCTGTCTTTGAGATTCGACTATCTCATCTTCATCTTGGTTGATTACTCTTTGCTTGACTTCAACATAAGGACTCTTCTTCATAGTTCGGCCGATTCAGCTTATCGGCTAACTCTTCAATGTCTTCTCCATTCACATTGGGTTTATCAAAAACCACATGAATAGACTCTTCCGTGACCATAGTCCTCTTGTTCAGCACTCTATAGACTTTGCTTTCAGCTGAGTATCCCAAAAAGATACCTTCATCAGCTTTAGCATCAAAACCCTTTAGATTTTCCTTGCCATTGTTGTGGATGAAGCATTTACATCCAAATATTCTGAAGTACCCAACATTTGGCTTTCTCCCTGTCCATATTTCATAGGGAGTCTTTGTTAGCTGTCTATTTATCATGCATCTATTTTGCGTATAGTATGCAGTGTTGATGGCTTCAGCCCAAAATCACTTAGGTAATCCATCTTCAGCTAACATGGTCCTTGCAGCTTCCTTGAGAGTTATGTTCCTTCTTTTAGCTACTCCATTCTGCTGTGGAGTTCTTGCTGTAGATAACTCATGAGCAATACTATTTTCAACACAATACTAAGTTATTATCCCATTGACAAACTCAGTTCCTCTATCAGGCCTTATCTTTATAATGGTTTGGCTCTTTTCATTTTGAACTCTTTTCATCAGTGAGGTAGTTTTCCGCAAAGTTTCCTTCTTTTTGCACATGAAGATTGTCCATGTATATCTTGAGTAGTCATCTACCACCACTAAGGTGTATTTTTTCCCACTTATCTTTGGTGGTTCAAGCTCGACCAAATACGTCCATATGCAACATATGTAATATCCTTGTTGAATAAGGACTAAACTTCTCCTTGAATGACGATTTGATCTGCTTTCCCATCTGGCATGCATCACATACACTTTCCTTCTTGTACACTGAGTCTGGCAATCCTTCCACAAGATGACTCCTTGCAAGCTTGTTGATTGTCTTGAAGTTCAAATGACTCGACTTCTTATGCCATAGCCAACTTGATTGGTGTGCTCTTTGCTAACGTATGACAGTGCTTGGTGTGGGAGTAGACCAGTCTACCACATACATATTCTTCTGTCTTGATCCTTGCAGCACTATTTCATTTGATTCAGTATCTTTAATCTGGCACACTCCCATATTGAATCCAACATTGTAGCCTTTGTCACAAAGTTAACTTATGCTGAGCAAGTTAAAGTTGAGTCTCTCAACATAAGCAACATTTGTGATCTCTAATCCATTCTTCTTGATGGATCCAGTGCCTTTTATTTCCCCTGGAGCTTCATTTCCTCCAAATATGACTTTTGCGCCTCTAACCTCCTTGAATCTTGACAGATTTTCCTTGGCACTCAGCTGTTCCTTGAACCTGCAATCAAGGAAATTAGTTTTTAGGTACCCATACTTGCATGGGTCCTGAGGGGTTAGTGCTATAAGATGATCCAACCAACCTATAGACAAATGATTTGACTCTAAGAGGTTGCCATCTATCTGTGCCATAATCATAATTCACTTTGGCAAATTGCTTGGGGGCTTTAGGTTCATACAAGCTTTGTCTCTTTTTTTCTATATGCTGTGTGTGTGTTTTAGCAATTGCCTTCTTTGGGTAGTTGTGATATTTTTGAGTGTAGTGCCTGGTGCATATGTGTGCTGATGATTGCTCTTTTGCCTTTGGAATGACCTTTGCTGAGGTCTAGGTTTTTGCCATCTAGGCTTGTATTCCATTGGTCTTTTCTGATTTTTCACATTATTCCAATCAGCTTGGCTTGGGTAATTTCTACCATTCCCATCATATGTGTTTTTCTGATAAAACTTAAGGGTTTTTTGGTAGCTCTGTTTATTCTTCACAGTACTTCCTATTTGGAGTTTCTTTGAGGAACTTTCTTTGAATTTCTTAAAGTTGTCCTCTCAGCATACTCAACTGGATGTTTTCCTTTTCCTTTATATCCAAGGCCAGTTTGTTTGTGGTTGTGCTTTGGAATGAATGTGGGTGGAACATTTGGTGTTTTGGATTTTTGAGATGCTTCATTACTTGAAGATCCTTTTTCCAAAATCACTCTGGGAGTTTGACTATGCAAAAAGGAATTGAATCCTATGTCTGTCTTATCTCACATTCTTTTTGGCTCATAATAAGGTCATCCATGATTTAGATGCCTTTGTAAATGAGGCAATCACATTTTTAAGATCTTTTTCCTCTTTTCTATAAGCGACTATCTCTGCTTTATTAGTTTAGCATTTTCAAATTTGACTCCTTGTTCTCATCGGCTATGTGACTTAGAGTACTCAGCTCCTTTCTCAGCTGTGAGTTTTGGCTTTTGAGCTGGCTGTTTTCCTCATTTAATAGTGTGTGCGAGGATTTAATGTGCTCAAAGTCTTTCATCATTTTGCCTAATTAATCATAAAGATCAGTGGGTGATGAAGTGTGTGTATCACAATCACTATCACTAGAATTTGAATGAGATGAGTTAGAGTGTACCTCATATTCTTTTTTTGGTTGATCTTGTTCTTTAGCCATTAGACAGATCATTGCTTCTTCTTCAGAATCACTTGAGTAGTCAGCTTCACTACTCTCTCAGTCTGCTGCTTCTTTAGACTTAGCTGTCTCAGCAGTCTCAGCCAACATGGGTTTCTTTTTCTCCTGTCTTCTTTCTCTAAAGACTTTTCTATCTTCTTCATTTCTGTACTTGTTGACTATTGGATAGGGACAGTCAACAACAAAGTGTCCTGGTTGTCTGCAATTCCAACACAGGTTCTCAGCTCTTTGATCAGCTCTTTCCATTCTTGGGATATCGACTTTCGATACTCAACTCTTTGATGTCAGTTCTCTTGGGAGGCCTGTCTTCCTTGACTTGGAGGGAGCTGAATGTCTCCTGGAAGATTTACCCTTGTTTCTTTTATAGTTCTTATTGAAGAACGTGTTGAATCTTTTAACCATCAGGGCAATCTCCTCCTGGTCTATGGCTTCCTTGACTTCAACTCTCTTTCCATCCTTGACTATAAGTGCAGTGTTTTTTGGGTACAACTATCTCCTCTTGATCTTTTCTTCTCGGCTCAAACTCATAAGGCTTTGAGGTCTGAGAATAGCTCATGATTGGATGTTGTTGTGAGGTTCATTGAATGTCTCGGGGCCATGACCTTCATTTCCCATTCAAATTTGGGAGGCTTCTCAAAATCTTCATACACATTTACTTTTGTGTATATTCTTTCCCAAGTCTTTGATAGCTCATTTGTGATTTCGATGAATCTAGCATCCAGTGATCGAGTTTCACACCAAGCATTTTAAAGTTTTCAAATTTACGTACGACAAAGAACACAATTTATTTTCTTTAATTTGCTCGGATCCTTCACAAATTAAAGTTATTTATCTAGGATTTGTTTTGCAGTTTGTCAAGATTTGACTTTATTGAACATTGCTTTGTCGAGGTTTTGTAAAGTATGTCATTGGCTACATTGTCAAAGTTGTATCTTTTTACTGTCCTCGTTTGTCCACTTAGTCCTTGGTTTCTCAACCATGGCTGGTCTTGCTCGACAACAACATCTTCTCCTTTAGTGCGGTTTTGCTCTTCTTTTACTTGGTTTGTGTTCACTTTCGATGTTTGCGGTGGCCCATCCTCTATCACTAACCATATTTTATCATGTAAAGCGAGATAGATGAGCACATCATCACGAATTTTCGATCATCAAACTCCTCAATAGTGAACATAGGAATGCGTGTCGGATTTTCTTATATGATAATAACTTTTGCTAAGAATGAAAGATTTTTGAGATGCAAGTGTTAATAATCTTTTAGAAAAGATAGAGATCTAGTTCAGTAACCAGTGCGGAAGACTCAATGAATCAACCGCTCACGATACCACTTGTAGGTCTCAAGGGGTGTAAGTAAGGTTTAGAAGGGGTTGAATAAACCTTACCAACTTTTCGATTTTAGTCCTTTTAAAATATTACGAGTTAATACACAACTAAGTCCTTGAGGACAACTAAGTTAGTTAATCGTGAGTTAGCCACTCAACAGACTCGATAGAGCTGTTGATAGAATAACTCATCTGTTTAGTCTAAACCTTAACTTGGCTATGATGAGTTTTTCAGCGGAAGACTTAACACCCTTGAATTTGATTTAACTTTGTTTTAACACTTGATTTTAGCACTTGGTTATTTATCAGTTGGATTGGCAAATTATCAGCAGATGTAAGATGATTGTGCAAAAATGTAAATATGCTGAAATGTAAATGACACAAGTAATTTTTATAGAGGTTCGAAGATGGGGTAATTCTTCTACTCCTCTCTTCTCCAACTCCTGGAGGAATCCACTAAGTAATGATCAATTCACAAAGTGGTTATCAGTCTAGAGACAACTTTGATCACACAACTGACTTGCTTCTTGGACGCAGCCTGGAGATGCCTTGGTAACACAACTGGCTTCCCGTCCGACTCAGCTTCTTCACAGGGCAGCTGCCTTGCTACTTCAGCCCACTTTCTCAAGCTTCTTGGATTTGATCACGAAGCCCTCCAATAACTTGAGACTGGTTCGACCTTGAACCTTCCTACAATCCTCCTAGGAAAGTGGACCCCTTTTGATTCTTCAAAAGTTTCCTCTTCAACAGTTTGAAGTTATCTTTCATTCACAGCTTTGTGTTGGATTGATGTTCTTCGAGTTTCAGGCTTGAGGATTTAGCTTGAATATCTTGAGAATATTTCGCAGGTTACAGTTTGAATATTGCTTGCTCGTTCATGGTTCAGGTAATCAAGGTTAACTTTTCTCAATGAATTTCCTCAGCCTTTTATAGTGAACTTTCAAAAATCTGCCCGTTGAAGAGATAGGCTGATTTTTAAAAGACACTTGTGTTCGTTGGCTTGTCTTTTCTTGGTCTTCAATCTTGAGATGTAAACCTTTCCTCGTATTAATGAATGTTCAGCTTTTCAGGTTCTGACACGAGGTGCGGTGCTTCCCATTGGTTTATTCCTTTTGCACGCTTCTGAGACTGAGCACTTTAAGGCCTGGCAGCATGGGTGTATTACTTATTTAAGTAATGTCCTTGACTTTTGTGCAATAGATTCTTTTCAGTTAACTCCTCTTTGCAGCTGCCTTTTTCCCAGGTGACTTGAGTCTGCTCCAATCATTGAGAGACTCATCTGTCACTTCAGCTTGTGACTTGGCTTCTTGAGTTGGCTTAACTGACTCTTCACACAGCTAACCCTCAGCTGTTACGTCTTCAGTCGAGTCCTTGATCTTCTATCTTGGCCATACTCAGTTGTTCCTCAGCAGAGTCTTCACTTCACTTCTTCAGTTGACCTCTTGTATTTCCGAGGCATAGGCGACTTGACTCGGCTCATTCAACCCTCTATTACGATTAGAATTACAAGGAAAATGGGGTGCAAACATTCTAATCTAAGTTTTACATGGCATTCATCAAAATCTAAACAATAAATTTCCCAACATTCCTGATATGTGTAAAATATACGTGCATTAAGGGGATTATTTTGATACATGATAAGGGTCTTTTTATGCATGTTTTATGTGTATATTTGAGTATGATTTGAGTTATTTCATCATTAGTTTCATAAATATTTGATTGTACATAGTTCATATTACTCCGGGTGTTTTATTGGTGTAGACCGATGATTGTAGTGTTTTTGGTGAATTTTGGGCCATGGTTTCATGTCATAACATACCCCAGGGGTTTATGGATGCAAAAACACTCGAAATCCCAAGCTAAACGCGACATTTCGGGGCTTTTCGATCAAACACGGGCGGGTGTGCTTTTAAAGCACGACCGTGCTTTTGAGCCAAACCGAGCAAATTTGCGGCCAAGACGTACCAAACACGGCCAGGCCATGCTTTTGAAGCTTTGAAAATCCTTGCACGGGACGTGCTTTTCATGCAGGCGTGCTTTTCGTCCAAACTGGGTTTTTCTTTGGCGGAAATTATGGAGACTTTTCCTTTTTGCTTTTGGACAACCCTTGAGCAACCTTTACACCTCTTTTTGATGCACCAAGCTCTATTCTCAATTATCATATGACAACAATGATTCAAACAACTCAACTATGGAAGTGGAGCATTTGTTTAGCAAAAGATGACATTATTGATGTGTTCTTTCACAAAGATGGTGCCTATAAAAGCCAAGAGTTTGAGTTGGGATATTCATTAATTCATTCACATTCTTGATCCATTCATAGATAGATTCATAGATTCATTGAGAGGATAAAAGAGAGGTAGAGTTGGAAGTTGAAGAGCACTAGAGGAAAAGGCTTGGAGCTCAACATCATCAACCAAGGAGGAAGTCTTGTATTGGTCTTGAATGAGAGCTAAGTACACAATGTTCATTTCATTCAAATCTTCTTGTGTAGTATATTATTTTATCAAAGCCATGAGTAGCTAAATTTCTAGTGTTTGAATGTAATCAACTCTAGAATGGATTTGTGATTAAGGTTTGTATGTTTTTAATAAAATATTCATGTTTTGTGCGATTCACTTATGATATGCTTGTTTATTCAAATTGGTATATGCGCAATATTGATTTGAAGTTTATTTTTCACCGGGAAATCGAGAGATTCATGGTGAAATAGAACCAACATAAGTGAAAGGAGTTGCATGCAATCTTAGATATAGGACGACATAAATCTTCTGGATTAGGGTCAAACCTAATATGGGAATTCACAAATCGTTATAATCTTTGTCTTGGGGGTTTTAACTAGAAAGAGATTTCGATTAATCAACTTGAGGTTAGAAGTAATTCGCTCGATAGAGGTTTAACTTAAATCGGGAATTTCTACGGTCCATTAAACATGAGATTTTATTAAAAGAGGTTGGTTTTTGCTTAAGGGTTTTTGGTTGTATCTTTATCTTGTTAAAATCACAAAAATATTCTAGAGGGATTTACATTCGAACACATTTCTAGCCCTTGATTTCTTATTCTACAATCTACTTTTATTTGATCTATTGTAATTGCAATTATTTTAAATTCTCTATTTTTCATTTTCCATTTTAACAAACAAAACTCTGAAAATTGTTAGATTAAATAACAAAAAGATGGTAATTATTAGTATTTAAAATCCTCGTGGGAATGACACTCGTTACTCAATAATCTATACTATAAAACGATAGGTGCACTTGCATATGATTTTCTAGAATAGCTTTTGAGCCATCAAGTTTTTGGCGTTGTTGCGAGGGATTGTAATATTAAGAACGCTCTATTTTTGTTAATTTAATCATTTTTATTTTTATTCTTTTTCACCATCTTTCTTTTTTATCCATCTTTGTAAGTCTTGAGTTATACTTATCCTCTTTATTTACCGCAGTGCATGCCTACTCGACGTTGAATCTTGAAGCGTGATATAGCCGGTAGCAACACAGAGGAAAGTACTAATACGGACCACGAAGAAGATATTAACGAAAGCAAAGATTTCACCATGGCAGACGATGACCAAAGAACTATGTACGACTACACCAAACCATCCATGGACGGCATGTCATCTAGGAAAGTACTAATACGGCTCCTAAACCACCACCACCGCATGTTTTATCTTGTGAAACTTGCGGAGGATTGCATAATCATCAGGACTGCCCACACACAATACCTCACGCCCCGAGCAATAATTACGTTGGGAATCAAGGCGAAATTACCCAAGTAATCCTTACAGCAACACATACAATCCTGGGTGGCGACAACATCCTAATTTTGGTTGGGGAAACCAAGTCCAACCACGACCTAATCCCAATCCTGATCTACACACGTCTCCTGGATTTCAGCCAAGTCAAGGTAAGCCTAACTTGGAAGATCTTATAACAAAGTTTGTGCAATCAACAGATACCCGATTCCAGGTGGTGGAAACATCCTTGAGAAATCAAGAGGCATCTATCCATAATCTGGAAAACCAAATAGGCCATAATACAAAGATGATTTCCGAAAGGCCACAAGGTAGTTTGCCGGGTAATACTGAGCCAAACCCAAGGAAGCACGTAAAGGCAATCACCATCAGTTTTCCACATGAGCATGATTATGCCAATGTCGCCATGCAGAAATACGTGGAGGATGACATGCCCAAAGAAAAGCTCATGAAAAAGGAGGTTGCGAGAATACAAGCCCAAGATCCTTACAGTCTAATCAAGAAGATAGAAGGGAGGACAAATTTGGTAAGTACCCTTATTCTTTCAAGCAATTACATGCCTATATTCCATTTGTTGACCCTCCTTCAAAGCATGTTAAGGATCTTAATGACATCATTCCTAGTGAAAATAAGCTTAACAAATTATCAAATGTGCAATTGAATGATAAATGTCCTTCCAATGAACTACCACAAAAATTTAATGATCCAGGAAGTTTTATTATCCCTTGCACAATTGATGATTTACCTGTTGATAAGGCACTAGCCGACTTGGGAGCTAGTATTAACGTGATGTCTTATGAAACATTCAAGCATGCTTTGGATTAAGTGAACTTAAACATATTAGGATGGACATTCAATTAGCCATAAATCGATTAAACATCCTAGAGGTATTATTCATGATGTGTTAGTGAAGATTGATAAATTCGTGTTTCCAGTCGATTTCGTTATTCTTGAAATGCATGATAATATAGAAGTCCCTTAATTCTAGGACGTCCCTTTTTGGCTACTGCAAAATCTCTCATTGATGTGCATGATGGAAAACTTATTTTGAGAGTAGGGAGTGAACAAGTTATCTTTAAAATTCCCTTGAAAAATCACACAGATGATACTTGTTTTCATATGAACTTGATTGGAAAAAATGATCCTTTGCTTGATACACCATCTAATAAACCCTTGAAAGCATGTGATGTTCAGTGTGTAGAAGTGCCCACAGAAAAATTCATATTTAAAGATGTCGTGCAGAAAAATGGGACCGTCAAGGTAAATTGTTCGAAATTTGACTTAGGTGGCGATGTTAAGGATATTCATAAGTTCAAAGCTCCGCCCGACTAATGTTTAAATAAAGGCAAAATGGTCCAGCTATACGACGTTAAAGAAGAGCTAACCGGGAGGCAACCCGGCATTTTGTGTGCATTTTCTTTTTCTTAATTTTTTTATTGATTGGGGATTAAAAAATTTAAAAAAAAATGGTCGTGTTCGTCACCCAATTCGCGAACACACCCTGGCCGTGTTTCAAAAAATCCAAGGTTTTGTAGGAAAAATTCGTGCCGAACACGCCCTGGCCGTGCTTTTCAAGCACGATCGTGTTTTTCAAGCACGGCCGTGTTTTTCAAGCACGGCTGTGTTTTTCAAAAAACAAAATTTTTTTGACCATAAAATTAAATGCGAACACGCCCGGCCGTGTTTTTAAGCACGACCGCGTTTTTATTAAAAAAAATTCAAAAACAAAATCTCAAAAAAAAAATATTTGATGATTTCACGGTATTCGAGTTGTGTATCCTTTATTAGGTATGAAGATTCCGATGAAGATCTTGTACTAAACAACTCAATGGTCGCTCAATACCGATTTCACTATTCTAGTAAGGTCGTATTTTTCTTTTTCCACCTCTTTTATTTTCTTCTAGTGTGGTTGATTTTTAAGTGTTTTATTTGTGTTCGTTCATCTCTTTCTTTCACATTGAGGACAATGTGAATCTTTAAAGTTGGAGGTGGGTGCAATTACATTCCCACGAGTCTGTGTGTGCTTGTTTTTATTTTTAGTTTGTCGACAAGAGGTAATTTTTTTTTTTACAAATTGAGTGTTTGCTAGTCAATAACTTAGCCCAATTACACCAAAATTAACTTTTTAATTTATGTTTTCAATGTGAAGCAATTGATTGTCTAGGATAGATTGACGTAGATGTGTGCTAAATTTTGGCGAGATTTCCAACTCCATAATACTTGATTTGTTAAGGCATTTACGACAATGCTTAGTGTTATGAACGTTTGAGAATTCATGATTTAGTGGTGGTTAACTAGTTGTTAAACCAAGCTTGTGAAAAAAAAACAAATGAAAAAAAGGGGATCCAATCGAGGTTATACTCCTCTATTTGTTGTTGCTTAGTAACTAGGAGCATTCATGAGCCCCATGTTTGTCTTTTACGTAAAACGGCAAAACAAATATGAGTATGTGAAACCACCCTAGGAGTGTTTGAACGGAAATTCAAAATATAAACCTAGTGGAAGAATACCTCGAAAGGACCTACGAAAAAAAAAGAAAAAAAATCGAAAAGGAGAATGTATATTCCTTGAATTCTCATTCCAATAAAAGTTCAAGAAGCTTGGTTATATGACTAGTAGGCTAACTACAATGATCCATTGAATTCTTGTATTTTCATGACATTATTGAATTGAAGTTATTCATCACTATCAATATTTGTGGAGTGATGATTTCAAGTTTGAATAATGTCTGCTGATATTACAGTCTTTCTTGACAGTCAATCGCTTTACAAAATCGTTTTTCTTGAATGGTTAATTCGGGTTGAGAAGGCTAAGAACTTGACTGCTTGTGTTCAATGTGTTGAAAAAAAAATCCTTGTGTGTTGTAATTTATTGAATCATTCTTTTTGATTTAATGTTTTGCTTGAGGACAAGCAAAGTTCAAAGTTGGAGGTGGTTTGATAAGGGTCTTTTTATGCATGTTATATGTGTATATTTGAGTATGATTTGAGTTATTTCATCGTTAGTTTCATAAATATTTGATTGTACATAGTTCATATTACTCCGAGGTGCTTTTATTGGTGTAGATTGATGATTGAGTGTTTTTGGTGAATTTTGGGTCATGGTTTCATGTCATAACATACCCCAGGGTTTATGGATGCAAAAACACTCGAAATCCCAAGCTAAACGCGTCATTTTGGGGCATTTTTAGTCAAACACGGGCAAGGTGTGCTTTTAAAGCACGGCCGTGTTCGAAAAATCCGCGAACACGGCCTGTCGTGCTTTGAAAGCACGGGCGTGCTTTTCGTCCAGACCGGGTTTTTCTTTGGCGAAAATTATGGAGACTTTTTCTTTTTGCTTTTTGACAACCCTTGAGCAACTTTTACACCTCATTTTGATGCACCAAGCTCTATTATTCCCTCAATTATCATATGACAACAATGATTCAAACAACTCAACTATGGAAGTGGAGCATTTGTTTAGCAAAAGATGACATTATTGATGTGTTCTTTCACAAAGATGGTGCCTATAAAAGCCAAGAGTTTGAGTTGGGATATTCATTAATTCATTCACATTCTTGATCCATTCATAGATAGATTCATAGATTCATTGAGAGGATAAAAGAGAGGTAGAGTTGGAAGTTGAAGAGCACTAGAGGAAAAGGCTTGGAGCTCAACATCATCAACCAAGGAGAAAGTGTTGTATTGGTCTTGAATAAGAGCTAAGTACACAATGTTCATTTCATTCAAATCTTCTTGTGTAGTATATTCTTTTATCAAAGCCATGAGTAGCTAAATTTCTAGTGTTTGAATGTAATGAACTCTAGAATGGATTTGTGATTAAGGTTTGTATGTTTTTAATAAAATATTCATGTTTTGTGCGATTCACTTATGATATGCTTGTTTATTCGAATTGGTATATGCGCAATATTGATTTGAAGTTTATTTTTCACCGAAAATCGAGAGATTCATGATGAAATAGAACCAACATAAGTGAAAGGAGTTGCATGCAATCCTAGATATAGGGACATAAATCTTACGGATTAGGGTCAAACCTAATATGGGAATTCACAAATCGTTATAATGTTGTCTTGGGGTTTTAACTAGAAAGAGATTTGATTAATCAACTTGAGGTTAGAAGTTATTCATGCTCGATAGAGGTTTAACTTAAATCGGGAATTTCTACGGTCCATTAAACATGAGATTTTATTAAAAGAGGTTGGTTTTTGCTTAAGGGTGTTTGGTTGTATCTTTATCTTGTTAAAATCACAAAAACATTATAGAGGGATTTACATTCGAACACATTTCTAGCCCTTGATTTCTTATTCTACAATCTACTTTTATTTGATCTATTGTAAATTGCAAATATTTTAAATTCTCTATTTTTCATTTTCCATTTTAACAAACAAAACTCTTAAAATTGTTATATTAAATAACAAAAAGATGGTAATTATTAGTATTTACAATCCTCGTGGGAATGACACTCGGTACTCAATAATCTATACTATAAAATGATAGGTGCACTTGCCTATGGTTTTCTAGAATAGCTTTTGAGCCATTAATACATATTCGATACAATTGCATGTATATTTGGTGTATTTTAGTTGGTTTCATTTGTTAGGCATTATCTTTGCATATTCTTGTAATTGTTTTTACACGAAACAAACCTAAAATGGAAAGATATCGATGGGACGGCCCAAACAAGAATGTCGAATGGTTTCCATCGATTTGACACACTCGTGTGACTTTTTCAAAGGGCGAATTTCGAGAGACGGATTACGACCCGGCCGTGTTGATATGTGTAAAATATCCGTGCATTTAGAGGCTTAAAATGGTATATATTTGATACATTTTCATGTATATTCAGTGTATTTTGGTTGGTTTCCTTTATTGGGCATGATACTGCGTATTCTTGTAACTTCTTACAGAAAATGGAGCTAAATTTGATATAAAACGATATCACGTACAAACATATAGGTCAAGATCTAAAGTACGAGCAAATATGTGAAGGAGAGAAGCATGGACGATCGAACGAAAGGGAATTTCCTTCAAAAACGTCCAAACGCTACAGCTAACGATTTCCAACACTCGGCATGGTTTAGTATTTTGGCCATAACTGTCTTTACAAAATTGATATTGAGGTGATTCAAGTGGCTATGGAAAGATAAGAGAAAGGGCTACAACTTTCATCAAGCCTCTAGGAGAAAATTCAGATTACAACCAGTCACACGGCTGGACCGTGTGGGACCACACAGCCGTGTGACCTACCCGTGTGAAAGAAAACATGTCCGTGTGAAGTTGGGAAGAAACAGGGGACAGAAACAAGCCATACGGCCGGACCATGTGAGAGCCACACAGGCATGTGAAATGGACTATGTGAATGCCACACGACCATTTGCATGTCATATTTGTTAGTTCGATGTCAAACTATTTAATTTCAAGTTTGTCTCACGAATTTGTTGTCAAATATGATGGGCTAATCTTTTTGATCCTAGGGCATAATCAAAACAAGAGATTTATGTTAAATATAATTTGATTATTTTTCTTAGTTGGTTTTTGTATTCTATTTATGAATTCAGTGCTTGTTTCGTGTAGATTATCGATCAATAATTTGCATGTCATATTTGTTAGTTCATAATTTGGGATATGAGTTCTTACTTATGAAAAAAACGAGTTCATAACATTAATGGTTATAGAGTCGGAGGCTTATAACTTTTTGTGGGGAGTAACTCAATTCAAAGATCTTTTGCAAGTTGATATTAATTGTTGAGCGGGGATGTTAGCAATTGGTATTAATAAACTGTTTATTTACTTGGGAGGGGCAATCAACTAATTTAGAAATTGAACCCATAGATACCGTATTAATCGGTTTTGAAAACACTAATTGGAATTAATATTAAGAACCGTTGAGATTATGTGTCTAGGGTTGCTTTGGTATTTGTGGAAAACTTGTGGAGTTCGGGTCTTTAACAATTTAGATATTTTATTTTATAACTTAGGATTAGTTTAAATAACAATTTCTTGATTTTTGACCTCTTTAATAAAATTGAAATACGATATTTACTGTACTCTACGTGTTTCGTATTCAGTCTTTAAGGAATACGACCTTGCTCGCTGCTATGTGCTAGCTACACTGTACACTTCCAGTTTAATGCAAAGATTTTCACGATCAAGTTTTTGGCATTGTTTCCGGGGATTGAAAGATTCTACATAGATATAGTAATAAGTAGTTCAATCTTAATTGAAGCATTCTTTTTTCTTTTATTCTTTTTTTTTTTTTTTTTTGATCTTTTGATTGATTTATTTGTTTTGGTTCTAACATTATTTATGTTGAGTGCAGGTAGTGCATGATCACATGATCTAGATCTGTTGAACCGATACCCATTGACCTAGAGATCGAAAAAATAACAAAAAATTAAGGAAAAGATCGAAAGCAATGGCAGATGGGAATGATAGGGACAGTGTGAACAACAGAAGTAACGAGAAGCGCCCACCGGTTATGGATATGCAGAACCAGATTGAGGAGAGACCCATGAGAAGGGCAGTTAGGGATTACTTCCAGCCAATTAACGCAAATAATTTCGAACTAAAACCTTCGCTAATCTAAATGGTGTCGCAAAACTAGTTTGGGGAGAGAGTCGTTGAGGGTCCAAACGCGCATCTGGCGCAATTTTTAGAAATTTGCAACATAGTAAAAATAAATGGCGTTTCTCAGGATATCATTCGATGTCGCCTTTTCGTATTCTCTTTACACGATAAGGCTAACAGATGGTTATCTACTTTGACACCATTCGCAGCAGATTGGGCTGAACTAAGTCAACGGTTTCTGGGTAAGTATTTTCCCCTGAGTAAGACACTGCAACTGAAAAGTGAAATCACTCGGTTTAGGCAACAAGATGCATGGCCACTATATGAAGCATTGGACAGGTTTAGAGAATTGTTGAGAAAGTTCCCTCAACATGGATATCCCGACTACCAACAGGTACAATATTTTTATAATGGTTTGAGTGGAAATACGAGAACCATTATAGATGTTGCATCCGGGTGCTCTATTAGGAAATATCTGGATGAGGCACTAGAGTTCTTGCGAGGAGATGGGAAATAACGATTACAGTGGCATCCGGACCTAATGTCGGGCGTGTGTCGGAGGTCCATGATGAGGATAAGGTTGCCATGCTCACCGAGCGAGTGTCCGTGCAAAATATGAAACGGATGCAATGCGGCGGGCGACTCAGTGATCCTTTAGTTTTTTAGGAAGAGGCGAATTTTGTGGGCCAAAGGAACTTCAACAACAATCACATAAACAATCAGGCACCCACACACCATCATCCGGTGCTGCAAAACCACAAGAACTTTTCTTATGCTAATAACAAATACGTTTTGCAGCCACCTCCCGAGTTTTAATGTGCGAAATTAAGGCGAGTGGAGTCAAATGAAAAGAAAGCATCGTAGAAGAGATGTTATCCTCGTTTATCGGAGAAACAAGAGCTAGATTGAACAAAGATGAAGCAAAGATAGACATGATAGAAGAGCAGGTTGCTCAGCTGAACACGAACATAAACGCAAAACTAAAATCTTTAGAGACGGAAGAGGCCCAAATCGCTATAGCAGTGGGAGGCCAACATCAAAAAGGCGAACTCCCAAGGGATATGGAGCTTAACCCGTGAGAACAATACAATGTCATTCATCTAAAGAGTGGTACAGAGTACGAGGGCTCAAAGACAACAAATGATATAGTTCTGTGACAATGGTAATAAAATCTGATGTTGGGCTGAAGACGTAAAACTTAGCACTTTTTGGGAGGCAACCGAAATTTTTAATCGCATTTGTTCAATTTGATTTTGATTTTTTTTACCAACTTAATTTTTAGTTTTGTTTGTTTTTGTGAATTGTTGTGCAGGAGGCGTCACTACATACTCTGGGTTTTATCGCACAAAAAAATGAAAAAATTAAAAACTGAATACACGACCGTGTGAAAATACACGGCCGTGTGAATTTCAGAATCAAAGACCGAATACGGTGTGGCGTGTATTTTTACACGACCTTGTATTCGATCGAAAGAACGCAGAGACACAACAATAGTGAACATGGTCTGACTGTGTATTTGTACACAGACCGTGTACTTGGTTTGGACAAAAATCTTCACATTTTCAAAGTCAAACACTCCAAAATTTATCCCACTTCTTCCCTTCCAAACCCTAAGTGCCGAAAATTTCCCAACAAATATCCCATTCAATCTTCAAAATTTTTCAAATTCAACTTCAAATCTTCAAGCTAGGGCACACATACTTCTCTCTTTAAAGAAACCCACCACAAATTTCTTCTGATTTCTCAAATATCTCTTGTTTTCTTCAAGTTTGGAGGTGTTTAATCTCAAATTTTCAGATTTCTTAAAAGCTTCGAACCCACATCAATGGCTTTAAGAGGTGGAGAAGATGGAGTTAGGAGAAACACAAGCAAAAATGAGAGAGACAACTTTGGAACCCGAACCCGAATATGAGATGGACAAACTGGAGTACTCCAATGTTGTCCTCCTAGATGTCACGCACCGGGCTGAGATGGAGAATCTCTATATATCGAGTTGGATTGCGATAAGGTATCCCAATTAACCTAGTCTTACGAATTTAGGATTATTGAATTATTTTTGCACGTTATGTGGGTGAATTGATTGGGATGTTTTGTTGAATGGGAATTGGACTACGTATGTGATATTTACGCTTGAACTATTAAGTAGTTTTGTATTGGTAATTCAAAAAAGGAATTTGATTGGGGTAAGATTTAAACTAGACAATGAGACTGAGACGAGAGAGCTTTCGATTGATGATTTAAATACTATTTATCAAACTTCGGCTTATGGGGTAGAGAAGCATGAGGATTTTGATATGCTCGGGTTTTGGAAGGAAATAATAGGGCGAATATTTATACACCGGGTACCTCTAACGCATCGAGTATTAGGAACCCCATTTTTTGTTATGTGCAATGCACGTCGGCAGAAACGGTGTTTGCTAGGGAAGATAGCAAATAGGTTATCCATACGCATGAGTTATTTATCTTGTGGTGTATGGCCTCGAACTGAGGTGGTGCCCAATGTTGGGTATTCATCGCTAGATAGTTCGATCGGGTAAAGAACAAAGCGAAATGTGGGATATGTACTGGAGGGTTAATTATACCTATTGTCAAATATTTTAATGTGAGTTTTAATGGATATACGTGTGCGGATGGTGGGAAAAAGATATATGACTGTCTTGACTGCGATGAAGATGATTGGGTTTGATGGACGTGATTATTGGTTACTTTATGCGGATAGGACAAAACTTAAACTCCTGAATCTAGATGCAATTGGTTGATGAGGGAAGAGCAAGCGACTGCTGCTCAAGTTGAGCAAGATGAGCCTCGGGCTGAGAGGGATAGGCCAGAATCCTTTAGGCAAGGAGGTAAGCAGTAGGGGGACTTGAGTGATAGGATTGAATGGTTGGAGGTCCACATGGGCTCGTTGATGGATGACACCTATCAGTTGTCGGCTACGGTGGATGAGTATCACACCGAGTACTTGAACCATTTTTATACCATCACCCAGCAGCAGCAGCAGATGTACGATATGATAACTCGTATGGACCACTGGTATATCCAGCAAGGCTACTATCCTCCACCACCTCCACCAAAGTGAGCTTTGTAAGTATGTATCACACATTCCTCTTTCTTTTGATAATTTTCTCATATGTTCGGGATGAAGCATGGTTTATGTTTGGGGGGTTGTCAAGAATGCGTGATTTTGTATTTTTTCATATTTGCATTGCATTTAAGTTGTGTTAATCTAGATGGTGTCACAAAACCAGTTTGGGGGAGAGCGTTGAGGATCCAAACGCAGCGCATCTGGCGCAATTTTCAGAAATCTGCGACATAGTAAAAATGAATGGTGTTTCTGAGGATATCATTCTATGCTGCCTTTCCACATTCTCTTTACGTGATAAGGCTATGGGATGGTTATGTTCTTTGACACCACCCACAATAGATTGGGCTGAACTAAGTCAACGGTTTTAAGGTAAGTATTTCCCTCGAGTAAGATGTTGCAAATCGAAAAATGAAATCGATCGGTGTAGGCAACAAGATGAAGAGTCGCTATATGAAGCATGGGACAAGGTTAGAGTATTGTTGAGAATATGCCCTCAACACGGATATCTCGACTACCAAGAGGTACAATATTTTTATAATAGTTTGAGTGGAAACACGAGAACCATTATAGATGTTGCATCTGGGGAAGCTCTACTAGGGAAATATCGGATGAGGCACTAGAGTTCTTGAAGGAATGATAAATAACGATTACTAGTGGCTATCAGAGATCTAATGTCGGGCGTGTGGCGGAGGTCCAGGATGAGGACAAGGTTGCCATTCTCACTGAGCAAGTGTCCATGCAAAATATGAAACTGGATGCGATGCAGCAGGTGACTCTGAGAGATCCTGCAGTTGTTGAGGAAGAGGCGAATTTTGTGGGCCAAAGGAACTTCAACAACAATCACAGAAATAATCAGGCACCCACACACTATCATCTGGGGCTGCGAAACCATGAGAACTTTTCTTATGCTAATAACAGAAACGTTTTGCAGCCACCTTGGGTTTTAATGTGGGAAATCAAGGCAGAGCGGAGTCAAGTGAAAAGAAAGCATCTGTAGAAGAGATGTTATCCTCATTTATCGGAGAAACATGAGCTAGACTGAACAAATATGAAGCGAAGATAAACAGGATAGAAGAGCAGGTTACTCAGCTGAAAACGAAAGTAAACGCAAGACTTAAATCTTTAGAGACGTAAGTGGCCCAAGTCACTACAGCAGTGGGATGCCTACATGAAAAAGGCTAATTCCCAAGCGATACAGAGCTTAACCCGCGAGAACAATACAATGCCATTCATCTGAGCAGTGGTACAAAATACAAGGGCTCAAAGACAAAGACATGATACGATTCGTGTGATAGTACTAAAATCTGACGTCTGGCTGAAGACATAAAACTTAACGCTTTTTGGGAAGCAACCCAAATTTTTAATTGCATTTGTTCAATTTGATTTTGATTTTTTTTTACTAACCATGACAAACTCTGGGTTTTATCGAAAAAAAATTGAAAAATGGAAAACAGAATACACGACCGTGTAAATTGCAAAATCAGAGACCAAATACGCGGTCTGGCCATGTATTTTTACACGTTCGTGTATTCGATCGACGAAGAATGCAGATATAGCAGCAGCACACACAATCCGACCGTGTATTTTTACACGGACCGTGTACTTGGTTTGGACGAAAATTCTTCCACTATTTAAACTCAAACGCTCCAAATTTATCCCACTTCTTCCCTTCCAATTCCTAAGTGCTTAAAATTACCCTACAAATACCCCATTCCATCTTTAAATTTCTTCAAATTCAACTTCAAATCTTCAAGCTACGGCACACTACTTCTCTCTTTAAAGAAACCCATCACAAACTCTCTTTAAAGAGTTCTTCTTCAAGTTTGGGGGTGTTTAATCTCAAATTTTCAGATTTCTTAAAAGCTTCAAACCCACATCAATGGCTTCAAGAGGAGGAGAAGGTAGAGAAACACAAGGAGAAGGAGGGAGCCAACTCTGGAACCTGAACCCAAATATGAGATGAACCAACCGTAGTACTCCGATGTCATCTTCACGGACAACACACACGGATTAGGTGGGAGAATCTCGGTATCCAAACTTGGATTTCGACAAGTTATCCCGATAAACCTCTTTGCTACGAATTTGGGATTATTGAATGATTTTCGCACGTTATGTGGATGAATTGATTGGGATGTTTTGTTAAAACAGAATTGGACTCATATGTGATATTTATGCTTGAATTTTTAAGTAATTTTGAATTGGTAATTTGAAAAAAGAATTTGATGGGGGTAAGATTTAGACTAGCGAATGAACCGAGAGAGCTTTTGATTGATGATTTAAATTCTATTTATCAAACTCTGGCTTATAGGGTAGATGGGCATGAGGTATGCTCGGGTTTTGGAAGGAAATAATAAGGCGAAGAATTTATACACCGGGTACCTATAATGCGTCGAGTATTAGGATCCCCATTTTTCGTTATGTGCAACACACGTTGGCGGAAATAGTGTTTGCTAGGGAAGATAACAAATGGGTTATTCGTACAGATGGGTTATTTATTTTGTGGTGTATGGCCTCCGAAATTGAGGTGGTGCCTAATGCTGGGACATTCATCGCTAGATAGTTCGATCGGGTAAAGAACAAGCGAATGAGGGAATATGTATTAAAGGTAATTACACCTATTGCGAAATTTTAATGTGAGTTTTAGTAGATATGCGCCTGCGGATGGTGGGAAAAAGATTGATATGACTGTCTTGACCGCGATGAAGATGATTAGGTTTGATGGATGTGATTATTGGTTACTTCATGCGGATAGGACCAAAATTAAACTCCCAAATCCAGATGCTACCTCGATTCGGGATAGGGGTAATTGGTTGATGAGAGAAGAGGAAGCGACTGCTGCTCAAGTTGAGCAAGATGAGCCTCCGGCTGAGACGGATAGACCGACATCCTCTAGGCAAGTAGCAGTAGGTGGACTTGAGTGATAGGATTGAACGGTTGCAGGTCCACATGGGCTTGTGATGGATGATACCTATCAGTTGTTGGCTACGATGGATGAGAATCACATCGAGTACTTGTAATGTTTTGATACCATCACCTAGCAACAGTAACAACAACAAATGTACGAGATAATGGATCGTATGGACCAGTGGCATCTCCAACAAGACCACTATCCTCCACCATAGTGAGCTATGTAAGTACTTATCACGCATTCCTCTTTAATTTGATAATTTTCTCATATGTTTGGCGTGAAACATGATTTATATTTTTGGGGAGGGGTTGTCAAGAATGCGTGATTTTGTCTTTGTTGCATATTTGCATTGCATTTAGGTTGCATGTAAAAGCATATAAAATTTGCATAAAAATTTTAAAAATATTTTTGATTTTTTTTATTTCTCCTTAGCACGTTTACCGCTTTAGTACGCTTATTGCTTTGTGTAAGGCTTAGAAAGTCTAATTAGTACAAAAATCTTACGTATGCTTTTACCATGAGCACTTAGTTTCATGAGAAAAAGTACTCGGTGAATATGTGATGAATTTTTGAAAAGGTGTCTTTTGCATGTTTGGTATTGATTGAGAATTGGGTATTTAAGCATGATGCGAAAAATAAGCTTGTGAGCTTTTGTGCCTTAAACTACTTATATTTTGTGCAGTCTTATTTTTTTTTTTTTTTGTGGAGTGTGTTATTCATGTTGATAGAACTCTATAACTTGCATTGGTATCTTTATTGAAACCATGTGTATGTGCAATTTTTGAATGTGATTTAAGGCCATTATTTTTTTAGCCTACTTAGACTAAACAACCTACCTATGAACTCATGATTCTCTAGTTAGCCACTTTGAGCCTTAACTTTGTTTATTGTTAGCCACATTTTGAGCTTTGAACTTAAAATATTTTATCCCTAAAACTTAAAATTATAGAGATATTTATTTTGAGGGAGATGTGGTTAAATGTTGAAAAATAATGGTTGGCAAAGAGAGATGAGTAGTGAGTAGGTGAATCAATTATTGGAGCTCGAAACAAAATCTTGACAAACAAAGCAAAAAACATTCGAGAACTTGGAAAAGAAAAAGAAAATAAATTCTGAAAATGAAGAAAAATTGAGAGCTTAAGGTTAAAAAAAGAAGACAAAGGGCCTAAGAATGAAAAAGAAGAAAAAAATGGGTGGAAGAAGAGTATGAGTTGAAAAAGAATACAAGTAAAAGAATGCTTCTTGAGATGAAATTGGGTTGGTGAGTTGAAAAAGCTGTGCTTTAAATTACGCTTTGCTCAAGTCAAGTCACTTAATCCATATTTTTCCAACCCTAACCAAAGTGCCTACATTACAACCAAAGAAAAAGTCCATTTTGATTCTTGAATTATGCACACATGCGTGGTAGAGATGTTAGACGATTTGCAAGTCTATGGTAGTTCTACTTCACTGAATTGATTTGAGCGTATACACTTCCCATTTAATTTGAGAGTTGTGTGATACACTATTTCTTGTGAGTCGCGATGACGAATACCGAGATGAGTATTGATTATGCCGAGTTTGTAATTGATGACTTTTTGATGATGAGTTGAATGTTTACTAAAGTGTTGATTTGAGTGAAATTATGTGTTTGTAGTATTCTTGTGTTGTTCTATCTACCCCATTATATGTGGTTATTTTTCTTAGTTTGATCGAGGACGAACAATGGTGTAAGTTTGTATGTGTAAAATATTTGTGCATTTAGGGGCTTAATTTGATACATATTCGATACAGTTGCATAATTATTTGGTGTATTTTTACTTGGTTTCCTTTGTTGGGCACGATCTGCGTATTCTTGTAATTTTTACGAAAACGGAGCTAAAATGGAATGATATCGTAGGGACGGCACAAACTAAGAATGCCAAATACGAAGATACGATAAAATATGCAAAGAAAATGATGAGAGACAAAGTACGATCAGACCGTGATTTCACACGATCATGTGAATGGTTCATATGTGATTTTACACGCCCGTGCAAATTGTTTGAGGGAAGAATTTCAGAGCCATATTACATGACCAGACCGTGTATTAATACACGATCGTGTATCTTGTTCGTGGCTAAAACAGAGAGCAAAATCGATTACATGGTCGGGCTGTGTGAAAATGCACGGCCGTGTGGTTTGTTTGGCGGTTATTTTTGTTTCCTAATTCTGTCGAGACTCTACAAGTGATCTCTCAAAGCATCTATAAAAGAAAGACCAAGCTCTGGATGAATATATATAGCTTCATACATGAAAATACAATTGGGATACACAAATTTACATACCTCTGAGAGAAACATAAATCAATGAAGAACAACACGAGATCTTTCGCATCTATTAAAACACAAGGGTTCGAGACTTCGAAGAAGGATCTATCCTGACAAGAAAGGTTCTATCCTCTTAGTTTAGGTCTCTTGTTTATACTTAATTTGATGTCAAACTATTTGATTTCAAGTTTGTCTATGAGTTTGTTGTGAAATATATTGGGCTAATCTTTCTGATCCTATGGAATAATCAAAACTATTGATTCATGTTAAATCTAATTTGATTGTTTTTTTAAATTGGTTTTTGTGTTCTATTTATGGATTCGAGTGCTTGTTTTGTGTAGATTACCTGATCAATAATTTGCATGTCATGTTTGTTAGTTCATAATTCAGAAGATGAGTTCCAACTTATGAAAAATGAGTTCATAACATAAACGAGTATAGAGTCGGGAAGCTTATAACTGTTTGTGGGGAGTAATTCATTTCAAAGATCTTTTGGGAGTTGATATTAATTGTTGAGTATGGATGCTAGGAATTGGTATTAATAAACTGTTTATTTGCTTGGGGAGGGGGAATAAATTAATTTAGCAATTGAACCCATATATACATAGAAACTGTTTTTGATGAAAAACTAATTGGAATTAATATTGAAGAAGCATGTTGAGATTATGTGCCTAGGGTTTCTTTCATATTTGTTGAAAACTTAAGGAGATCGGGTCTTTAATATTTAGGTATTTTATTTTATAACTTAGGATTAGTTTAAATAACAATTTCTTGAGTTTCGACCGCTTCAATAAAATTAAAATACGATATTTATTGTACTCCGCGTGTTTTGTGTACAATCCTTGAGGAATACGACATTGCTCGATGCTATCTGTTAGCTATTGTACACTTGTAGTTTAGTGAAAATATGTTCACGATCACTCCCAGAAATGATGTTAACGACTCCCACAAAATATAAGTGGTCATTTGTTCCAGAGGCAGCTTGAATAGTCTGGATGGCTCTTGGGTCCTCCGCCCTAGTGCCAAGGGGAGTTTGTGGATATCAATGATGGACTTCAATGCCTGCTTATTTTCAAGAAGCGTGATGGTTTCTCTGGAATCTAGTTTTCCTCTAGTCTCATTGTTCCTCTCTTCTATTCCAATCGAGTGATGGTTATTATTTGTCTGTTGTTGTTGCGGCCTGCTACGATAGGGATCCCTTATGAGGGGTCTATGGTAGTTGGCGGAGCTCGAGGATGTCTTCGAGCGGCTCCAAGAGCTGATTGATATCTTAGAGCATTCCGGGTAGCTTCATTGAGCTGGAGAGCTTCTCGGGTCTAGTGAACTTATTCAGTAGGCGGAGCCCTTTAGAAGGAGGAGCTTGGGGAATGACGCCAATTAATCAAGGCAAGGGCGCCCCTTTGAGCGGAAAAGGGCGCCCCCTTTAGTCGGGCAAGGGCGCCCCCTTGAGCGGGAAGGAGCCCCTTGAGCTCCCGAGTTATTGAATGGCGCCCCTCTGAAAGGAGGGGACTATCCTCGTGTATTCTTTGTGGTCTGCCTTCTTACTTGGTGTTCCTGGCTTTGGAGTGGGCGGCTTCCACGAATCACTTTATGAAGTCTTGTAGTAACTCTCCTTCTGTTTTACTTGAGAAAGATGAGAAATGGTCTCTGGATACTTCCTACTGATGGATAGTGGTCGTGTGAAGGCAGTAGTGCTTGTCCATCATAATGATTGATCCAACTGGGAGCTAGTCAACTAAATTAGTGGCATTTGGTCAATGTTGTCCGGACACTTACAATAGGAAGCGTCCATCATGTTGTAGAGATCTGCCTCCGCATGGAGTTTCCTTAAGTGCTCTTGGAGGACCTCCGGTCTCATCATACTTCGGGGGATGGAGATCTTGATGCCCGAGAGCAATGGCTTGGCCAGGATGGCAAAGTGCGTGAACTTCATCACTATAGCGATGACCCACGAGTTGGGTCAAGCAATGTGTACCACCTATGACTCTTCTACTACGAGTTTGTGAGTGTGGACTTGGGAATGTTGCGCTCTATTCCCAACTTCTCTTCCAAATGAGCGTCTTGGTCTCCTTGATTTTCTCTAAGTTCCTCATTTCTTTTATCTTCTTCCCAGCGGCTTCATGCCCGCACAAAGATGATTTCTCGAAACAGCTCGGGCGAAACTTCTTGGCGAGGGCTTGGAGGGCTTTCGCGTCAAGCAAACTTCTTGGTGGAGCCCTCGGGGAGGAGAGGGCGGTGCCCTCCTTGGTTGTGGCGGGCGGCGCCCCTCCCGGAGGAAGGGGGTTGGCCTCTTGTCTTCAATATGGTAGTTCTTCTTGCTAATCCTGGCTCCACAACCAACATCTTGGGATTCTTCATCTAGTGGCGCCTCTTCACGATTCTTGCAATGTCCACCATCTCTTACTCCATGACCTTCCAAGTCAAGGTCTTCTGTGGCGGGCAGAGCCCAATGCGATCTTCCAACGGCTCTGACCATAGCTTGATAACTCAAAGCATTCTGGGCAGCTCGGGACCCAGCTCCACGTGTTTGAGATCGGATGTGCATCTTCGTGTGCTTTGGTTGTTTCCACAGACGTCATCAAAATGATGCTGCTTTTTAGGGAGATAACTCCAAGTTAGGGTTTCTAAATAAGTCCAAGTCTTCTTCTCACCAAGATGAAAGTCTTATTTTCCGCGAGCAGCAAATCTCCTACTGGGAACTTCCTTGCACACAAACATGTAAGTCCAAGTGGCTACGATAATCTAGAGGGGGGGTGAATAGATTATCTCCATCGTTTCGATTTCGCCCTCTTTTTCGAATCAATTACGCCAAGATAATAATAAAGGTGCGGAATGTAAACAACACGCGTCGATTTATAGAGGTTCAACCCACCTAGGGCTTATCCTCTTCCCCCCCCATATCTCCGGGGTGGATTTCAAAAAGAAAAAAAAAATTTATTAATTACCACAATTAATACAACACCTACAACATCACCAAAGAGCACCACACTCTTCTACAAAGACCACCTTTGAGATTACCACAATCTCTCTTGAAGATTACCACAATCTCCAACGGCACCTTGTGAAGATTACCACAATCTTCAACCTTGAAGAATACAAAATTCTTCAATACCTCAAGAGCACCACACTCTTGAAACACCTATCACCTAGATCACCCAGTGTATTCTTTCCACAAGAATACTCACAAGGATGTGTATGTTCTGTGGTGCGGTGAGAGAGAGGTCTTGGCCTTCTCACGTGCCTTAGCTTCTTTCTTCCAATCTTTCTTTCTCCTTCTCTTTAAAGATATTTAGAATGTCCAAACAATTTTCTTCATCAAGAGCTTGCACCACATTGGTCAATCCGGAAGTTCATCGATTCGTCTTCTTCTTCAATGAATTCGGTCTTTGGAACTATTCCCTGGATCGACTCGACTTCCATTTCCTCCATTCTCGCATAATTTTGAATGTCCGGTATGGTGGGGATAGGATCATCACATCATTATCCCTGTCATCATCTCCTGCTGTCCCTCGAGTCTCGGGATTGAGGGTAGCAAACTTTGCTTTGCCGACATCTTCGATAGCCTCCGTTACGGGCGGAGACACAACCCTATCAATAGGTGATTTGGTTGTCTCGGCTATTCCTTGTTCCTCACTGTTCTGTCTCACGTGGGTCTTGAGTTGCCTCTGCTGATCGGCTCGATGGATTTAGCCGTTTCATCGATAACTTCCTGAGACTCTACTTCTCCGGAGCCTCGGTATCTTTTCCACGAAAGTGAGTGGCGAGACTCAACCATCTTCTCAAGCTCGGAGAGCTTGAAATTCTTCTTCTTCTTTTTGTTTTTACCAGAGGAACATCCGTTCCACTTCCTCTGGTTTGTTGAAGGTAAATGCCTTCGCAGTTGCCTTAGAAAGCAGCGCTTCCTTGTTGTGGCAGTCCTCTTCTTCTTGATCATCGGAGAAGGGATTAATGGCTCCTTCTCCACTCGGCTGCAGGGGCGGAGACACGATGCGGGGGTAGGTGACTCCGGCTGCGGGCGGTGCAAATTTCTTTTTCTTTCTTTGGGGCGCGACTTAGCAAGCTTGGTTCTTGGGAGGTGAGGAGGCGGCTAAATCTTCGAGTGGTCACCGATTCCCCTCACTCGACGGGGCCCTCTTGGCGTAAGCTCTCTTCTCGTGCGCCAGAGGTTTGATCGAAACATCCTCTTGTTTACATGGAACGCCTTTCCATGCCGAAGAGGTATCCCTTTTACTTCCATCATCCGGCCAATCACCAGGCCGTATCCCAGGGAACCTCCAAACGTACCATCCTCCTTGAAGGATTTGTTCCCAATATTCTGGCAGAGTCTGCTGTATACAAACTCAGCCCAATTCACCTTCTTTTCTTCAATGATCGCAGCCATTCGATCAATTTAGCTTTTTGACAATCGGTCAAAGCTGCCAAATTAATGTCTATGCATTTGGCAACAATGTCCAGATAATTTGTGGTAGTCCTCTTTCAGCACCTCTTGTTAGTCAGACTAGTTTTTCGCAAAGACGATCGAACTTGGCTACTTCCTTCCAAGCAGCAGTCAGGTCAACCTCAGCTTCATGAATCTCCGGCACTCCTTCCGCCGACAACAAGCAGTGTTCTGCCAAATCCTTGGCAATGATGGTGAACTCTTTTCCGTGAACAGAGGACTTGATGCCCTCATCGTGAACTTAGGCATTCACGTAGAACTGTGCGACCTCTTCTACATAGGTCATCGGAAACTCCAATGTCAAAACGGCTTCTCAGCCCAGGCGTTTCCAATTTCTCAGCAATCTTCTTCACGAGGGTGTCGTCGGACCCCTGTTTAACCATAGCATCGAAATCCACAGTAGACCCAGTGTGGATTTGCTTTCCTAGCTTGACGAAATCATGAGTAGGTGCCATTTCTCAGTGTTTTACCGAACGAAACTTAGAAAATGATCTTGAGGAGTTGTAGGGTTTTGAGAGAAAGTTTCTTTCTTTTGCCTTGAGAGAGATGAAAGTTTTGGTAAAGTGAGAGAAAATCGGACGAAATGGTATAAGTATGGTTTATGAAAGGGGCGTCGCGATGTGGTTTTTTGAAATTTGATTAAAAACAACGACTTAGATCTTGCACAACATTAGCATTTAAGTTCTCTCATTTAATGCGCGACATTTATATCCAATCATAAGCTTGGTGTGCGCTTTTGACAGACATGTCATAATTATGTTGACGTCATTCTTAAAAATATTCCCGCTTAGTAAAAACGACCGCGTTTTTGTCACTTTGCTCATAAATAACTCAGCTTACTCTTTGGCCGATTCAATCCTTCTTCTCACTTCTCTCCTTGTGACTCGGCTGTCGCCTAACTCCCTAAAACTGACTTTCCGATCTGGTGATTCACTTATCCGAATTAGGAGTTCACTCTTTTTCCTCTTTTCGTGTTTCATCTCTTTTCGTCTTCCGAGTGTTAACTCACTCAATTAACCCTAACTCATGCTTGAGTTCTTCAAATCTTGATTCACATAATGGTTTTGTGAATATGTCATAACCGCTTATCGGTTGAGATATATTCCAAGGTGATGTCCTTCTTTTCAACATGGTCTCTTATGAAGTGATATCTGACATCGATGTGCTTTGTTCTTGAGTGCAACACAGGATTTTGAGTAATTGGAATTGCACTTGTGTTATCACACATAATTGGAATTTCCTTTTCTTCAACCTCATAGTCTCTCATTTCTTTGTCTCATCCATAAGACTTGGGCACAACAGGTGCCCGCAACTATGTATTCTTCTTCAACTGTAGTGGTGGCTATTGAATTTTGCTTTTCGCTAAACCAGGAAATTAGCCTATTTCCAAGCATTTGACATGTGCCTGAGGTGCTTTTCTCTGTCAACTCTACATCCAAAGATAGTCGAGTCCAATAACCAATTAGCTTGAATCCACCTTCCTTAGGATACCACAAGCCAACTTCTTGGCTTCCTTTCAAATATCTCAAGATCCTCTTGGGCTGCATCATATGGCTTTTTTTTGGGGCGATTGAAATCTTGCACATACACCTACAAAAAAGGTGATGTCCGGCTCGCTTTGTGAGATAGAAGCAATGATCCAATAAGTGCCCTCGTATATTGTTTGATCTACGTGCTTTCCATCCAGCATCCATGTCCATTTTGATGATGTATTCATTGGTATTTTCACGTAAGACTTCTCCTCCATACCAAATTTCTTCATTAAATCTCTCGGTGTATTTTGTCCGACTTATGAAGGTTCCATCCTTCACTGTTTCACTGGAGTCCAAGGAAGAATGTCGCTCTCCCATCATGCTCATTTCGAATTTGCTTTGCATGAGATTTGAGAATTTATCACACAGCTCTTTGTTTGTGGATCCAAAGATGATGTCATCCACATATATTTGAACAAGCAGTATACTCTTCCCATCTTGAATTCGGAAGAGCATTCTATCCACTTTACCTTTTGTGAATCCATTCTCGGTTAGGAATTGTGATAATGTATTATACCATGCTCAAGGTGCCCTGTTTCAATCCATATAAAGCCTTCTTGAGTTTGTATACCTTATCTCCAAGAGTCTTCTGCTCAAATCCTGGAGGTTGTTCAACATACACTTCTTCTTCCAATAAGCCATTAATGCACTCTTTACATCCATTTGATATACAATAAAGTTCTTGTGAGCTGCATAGGCAACAAACATCCTAATGGCTTCCAATCTTGCCACGGGGGCAAAGGTTTCATCAAAATCTATTCCTTATTCTTGCAATACCCTTTGGCTACCAATCTTGCTTTGTTTCTTACCACAGCCTTCCTCATTCATCTTGTTTCGAACACCCATTTAGTGCCAATAACATTTTGATGGGTTGGCCTTTTGAACCAATTCCCACACTTTGTTCCTTTCAAACCGATTTAGCTCTTCTTGCATGGCTTGAATCCAATGTGTGTCATCTAATGCTTGTGACACATCTTTGGTTCTATTTGTGAGATGAAGCAAATGAACATTGCTTCTTGTTGATTTATGGATCTAGTTTTTACACCTTCTCTTACATCTCCAATGATTAGTTACTCATGGATGATCTCTCACTATCTTACATCAAAGGTTGGAGTAAGTTAGTGATTCGATGTCTTGCTTGTACCGTGTTATTTTGATCAGCTCTCTCATCATCACTTAGTCAGATTTTCCAGTCAGTCTTTTGAGACTCACTATCTCATCTTCATCGGATTGATAATTCCAGCTTCAACATAGGGACTCTCGCATGGGTGGTTGATTCAAACTTTATCACCGATTCTTCAATGTCTTCTCCATTTACATTTGGTTCATCAAACACCACATGGATGGATTCTTCGTAAACCATGTCCTCTTGTTGAGCACTCTTAGGCTTTGCTTTCAATCAATATCCTAAGAAGATACCTTCATCACTTTAGCATCAAAATCCTTTAAATTATCTTTGCCATTGTTATGGATGAAGCATTTGCATCCAAATATTTTGAAGTATGCAACATTTGGCTTTCTCCTCGTCCAAATCTCATAGGAGTCTTTGTCACCGTCTGTTTATCATGCATCTATTTTGAGTATAACATCTTTGTGTTTATCGCTTTCTTCACCAAAATCATTTAGGCGCCCCGCTTGACTAACATGGTTCTTCGCTTCTTTGAGAGTTCTATTCTTCTTTCTCGCAACTCCATTTTGTCATGGAGTCCTTGCTGCAGATAATTCATGACCAATACCATTTTCAATACAAAGATCTGAGTTATTATACCATTGACAAACTCGGTTCCTGTCGATCTTATTTTGATAATGGTTTGACTCTTCTCATTTTGTATTCTCTTCATCACCGTGTGTAGTTTACGCAGAGTTTCTTTCTTTTACACATGAATATTGTCCATGTATATCTTGAGTAGTCATCTACTACCACCAAGGTGTATTTCTTCCCACTTATGCTAGCTGGTTCCACTGGACCAAACATATCCATATGTAGCAGGTGCAATATTCTTGTTGAAGATGGACATGTCTTTTCTTAGAATGATGATTTGGTTTGCTTTCCCATCTGGCATGCATCACATATACTCTCCTTCTTGTATATCGAGTCCTGGAAGTCCTTCTACAAGATTACTCCTGGAAAGTTTGTTAATTGTTTTGAAGTTCGTGACTCGAACTTTATGCCACAACCAACTTGATTCAGCTGTGCTTTTCACTAATAGACAGGTGCTTGGTGTTGCAGTTGACCAATCTACCACATACATGTTCTTTTGTCTGCATCCTTGCAGCACAACTTCATTGGATTTAGTGTCTTTGATTTGGCATATACCCATGTTAAATCCAACATTGTAGCTTTGTCACGTAGTTGACTTATGCTTAGCAGGTTGAAGTTGAGTCCTTCAACATATGCAACATCTGTGATTTCTAATCCATTTCTCTTGATAGATCCAATGCCTCTTATTTCTCCTGGAGCTTCATTCCCTCCAAATATGACTTTTGCACCTCTGACTTCCTTGAATTTTGATAGATATTTCTTGTTTCCTGTCATGTGTGGGAATGACCACTATCCATGTACCAGGTTCCTTGGCACTCAGCTGCTCCCTGAACCTGCAATCAAGGAAGTTAGGTTTTAGGTATCCATACTTTCCTGGGTCCTGAGGGGTTAGTATTATAAGATGATCCAACCAATCTATAGCCAAATGATTTGACTCTAAGGGGTTGCCATCTATCAGTGCCATAATCATAATTAATTTTGGCAAATTGCTTGGGGGTTCTAGGTTCATACAACTGTCTCTTTTGTCTGTATGCCTGTATGTGTTTTTAGCAATTGCCTTCTTTGGGTAGTTGTGATATCTCCTGAGTGTAGTGCACAGGTGCATATGAGTGCTGATGAAAGCTCTTATGCCTTTGGAATGGCCTTTGCTGAGTTCTAGGCCTTTGCCACTTAGGCTTATATTCCATAGGTCTTTGCTGATAGTTCACATTATTCCAATCAGCTTGGCTTGGGTATTTTCTACCATTCCCATCATATGTGTTTCTTTTATAGAGCTTAAAGGGTTTTGGTAGCTCTGTTTCTTCTTTACTGAGTATCTCCTGTTTGGAGTTTGCCGAGGAACTCTGTGGATTTCTTCTCACTGCCTCTCGATACTTAACTTCGGGTCATTTTCCTTTTCCTTTATAACCAAGGCCGCTTTGCTTGTGATTGTGCTTTGGAATAAATGTGTGTGCATCATTTGAAGTTTTAGATTTTAGAGATATCTTCATTGCTTGAAGATCCCTTTTCCAAAATCACTTTTGGAACTTGACATAGCATAGAGGAGTTAAATCTAAGCCCTGTCTTGTCTCCACATTCTCTTTGACTCATAATAAGATCATCCAATGATTTGGATGCCTTAGTGAATGAGGCTATCACATTTTTGAGATCATTCTCCCTCTTTTCTATAGCACTATCTCTCGCTATTAGCTTAGCATTTTTCAAATTTAGACTTTTATTCTCATCGGCTATTTGACTTAGAGTACTCGGCTCCTTAGTCACCGTGAGTTTTGCTCTTAAGTAGATGTTCTCCTCATTTAGTAGTGTGTGTCGATTTAATGTGTTCAAAATCTTTCATCATTTTGCCTAATGAATCATAAAGATCGAGTGGGTGATGAAGTGTGTGTGTCACAATCACTATCACTAGTGTCTCAGAGTGTGATGAGTTAGAGTGTACCTCATCTTCTTGGTCATGTTGGTTTTGTTTTTTAGCCATTAGACGGATCAATGCTTCTTCATCGAGTCACTTGAGTAGTCGGCTTCACTACTCTCTCTCGAGTCCATGTCTTTTGACTTGATCAGATCGGCCGATCTGCGACCAACATTGCATTTCTCTTTTCACGAAGACGTTTCTTTCCTCTTCATTCCTCAGTATTTGTTGACTACAAGATATGGGCATTCAATGGCATAGTGACCAGGTTGCTCATAGCCGGTTCAAAGATAGATTTTCAACTTTTTGATCGATTCTTTCCATCCATGGATTGTCGCTCTTTGATATTCAACTTTTTGATGCTCTGCTCTCTTGGGTGGTCTGTCTTCCTTGACTTGGAGGGAGTCGAGTGTCTTCGGAGGATTCACCTTTGCTTCTTTTGTAGTTCTTATTGAAAAACTTGTTGAAACTTTAACCATCAAGTGATCTCCTCTTGGTCAATGACCTCTTTGACCTCAACTCTTTTGCCATCTTTGACAATTAGAGCAAATTGTTTTGGGCACAATTGTCTCTTCTTGATCTTTTCTTCTCGCTCAAATTTGTAGGCTTGAGATCGAGAATAGCTCATGGTTGGATGTTTTTGATAGGTCCATGGAATGTCTCATGGCCATGACATTCATATCCCACTCGGTTGGGAGACTTCTTAGAATCTTCATACACATTTCTTCGTGTATATTCCTTTCAAGTGTAGACAGTTCATTGGTCATTTCCGTGAATCGAGCATCCAAACGATCTAAGGTTTCTCCTGCAAGCATCTTAAAATTTTCAAATTTTTGTACAACAAATGATAGTTTATTTTCTTTGATTTGCTCGAGCCTTCCCAAATCAAGGTTAGCTTGTCCCGATTTCTTTGCCGTTTTGCATGATTTGACTTTGTTGAACATGGCTTTGTCCAAAGTTTTGTAAAGAATGTCCTTGGCCACATTGTCCAAGTTATATCTTTTTCTCATCATTTGTCCATTCACTCTTGGTTTTCAACCATAATCGTGCAGGGAGCAACATCCTCTTCTCCTTCACCGCAGCTTTCCTAGCAAATTGTGTTCACTTTTAAGATTTGGAGTGGCCCATCTTCTATCACTATCCACATCTCATCGTGTAATCTTTGATAGATGAGCACGCATACGAATCAAATTCTTCAATTGTGAACATAGGGATGTGTCAAATTAGCTTCCATGATAGTAACTTTCTTTGAATAAAAGAGTTTTGAAATATCAAGTGCTAAAGCAAGCTTTGAAAAATTTAGAGATCTAGTTCGATGACCAAAGGCGGAAGGCTCAATGAACCAACCGCTCGATACCACTTGTAGGTCCCAAGGGTGTGAGTGTAAGGTTTAGAAGGGGGGGTTGAATAAACCTTACCAACTTTTCGATTTAGTCCTTTTAAAAATGTTCAGAGATAATATTTCACAGCTGAGTCCTTGATGGATAGCTAAGTAAGTTAATCAGCAGAGTTAGTCACTCAACAGACTCGACTGAGCTGTTGATAGAATAACTCAGTTGTTTTGACTAAAGACTTAACTTGACTGTGATATGTTTTCAACGGAAGACTTAACACCCTTGAATTTGGTTAAGTTTGTTTTAATACTTGGTTTTAGCACTCAGTTGATTATCAATTGGATAGCAAATTTATCAGCAGATATAAAAATAAGATGCAGAAATTAAAGTGCTGAAATGTAAATGACACGATAAGTTTTTATAGAGGTTCGAAGATGGGGTAATTCTTCTACTCCTCTCTTCTCTAACTCCTGGAGGAATCCACTAAGTATTGATCAATATACAAAGTGGTTAACAGTCCAGATACAAGTCTTGATCACACAGCTGACTTGATCCTTTGGGACTCAGTCTGGAGATGCCATGGTCACACAGCTGGCTTCTCGTACGACTTAACTTCTTCACAGGGCAGCTGCCTTGCTACTACAGCCCACTTGCTTAAGTTCCTTGGATTTGATCACGAAGCCCTCAAATAGCTTAAGCCTGGTTCGACTTTGAACCTTTCTACAATTTTTCATGGAATGTAGACCCCTTGATTCTTCAAATGTTTCCTCTTCAACTGATTGAAGTTGTCTTTCCTTCACATGTGAGTGTTGGATTGATTTCCTTCGTAATGTAGGCTTGAGGATTGATCTTGAATGACTTGAGAGTATTCTTGGTTACAGTTCAAATGTTAGCTTGAATGTTCGTGGTTCAGGCCTGTAACCTTCTCTCGTGAGTGATTCTCAGCCTTTTATAGTGATCTTTCAAAAATCAGCCTTGATGAGATAGGCTTATTTTTGAAAGTCACTTGTAATTGGGCTTGTCTTATTGCGATCCTGAATTTACGTTTCCTCGTATGAACGATTCTTCACTTTTGAGTTATGACACGGTGCAGTGATTCCCATTGGTTTATTCCTTTTGCATGCTTCCGGGATCGAGCACTTCAAGAAAGGTAGTATGGAAGATTTGAGGTCTTAATGCCGGTTGGGAGTGACTCAACTAAGATAGGTGAGCCGAAAGGCTCTCTTCACCATCACATTAGCTACTGGTTGACTGAGATGAATAACTCTAGATTCTTCAACTCGACGATATGTGTGAGCTTGCAAGCTCTAGACTCTATTGCTGTTCCTTTTCCAAAGGCTTGCCGATTTTCCTTAGTTATCTCCCCGGACCTTCGTTTCTCCTCTCCACTCTATCTGTTGGGGTCATCTACAACTCGTGGAACTCGGGGAGGGTCTTTTTGCACCGTTGCAACCTTTCGCCGTTGTCTTAAGGCGTTTTGGGCGGTTTCTTTAAGTAGGGCTTGTGTCTAGATTTATGTAGATTTCTTCGCCTTGAGCGCCCCTCCGGGAAGAGGGATATCATTTTCATGTCTCTAAGGATATCATTACCCCCGTTTGGTAAAGCGAGGCTCTAGAATTGGCAACTTAAGAGTTAACTATAGTGCTTGTGACCTCATCTCCTTCTCATATCTTGTTCCTACAGTGCCACACCAAAATGATGCTACAAAAACGCATGTCACTCCAAGTTAGGAAGTTGAGTCTCGACGTCTAAGTCCATACTGCTTAGAATTGAGCTAATTTATTGAATTCTTTGAGAGTACTAGTCTCGCAACACACATACGGGATCGAAGGCCCCGAGCTTATCTTAGGAGGCCCCTCCGATGCTTAAGTCATCAATGTAGGAGAATAAATCCAAAAAAAGGAATGTAATTAAGAGTAATTAATTCAAAATGCTTACAAGTGATTTGTTAGATACCTTTTATACCTTGGATGATGGGCTTCATGGACTTAATGTAATAATGTGGACCTTTAGGGCCATAACTAATGAATTGAGGCTCATGGGATCCTTAATAATATTTGTCACCCATTAAAAACTAAATATATTTGGGTATTAATTTAATAATTTAAAATTAAGAAATGTGATGTTTGCTTTTTAGGGCGCATCACTCCAAGTTAGAGTTTTTGAATAAGTCCAAGTATTCTTCTTCCCAAGAGGGAAGTCTTCTTCTCCATGAGCTAAGTTAGTTAATTAGTAGAGTTAGCCACTCAACAGACTCGATAGAGATGTTGATAGAATAACTTAGTTGTTTAGTCTAAACCTTAACTTGGTTGTGATGAGTTTTTCAATTAAGACTTAATGTAAATTGAATTTGATTTAAATTTGTTTTAACACTTGATTTTAACACTTAGTTATTTATCAGTTGGATTGGAAAATTATCAGCAGATATAAGATGATTGTGCAGAAATGTAAATATGCTGAAATGTAAATGACACAAGTAATTTTTATAGAGGTACGAAGATGGGGTAATTCTTCTACTCCTCTCTTCTCTAACTCCCCGGAGGAATCCACTAAGTAATGATCAATTCACAAAATGGTTATAAGTCTAGAGACAAGTCTTGATCACACAAATCGACTTGCTCCTTAGACTCGCCTCCGAGATACTCACACACATACCGCTTCTCGTCCGACTCGCCTTCTTCACAGGGCAAATCGCTTTGCTACTTCAACTCACTTTCTCAAGCTTCTTGGATTTGATCACGAAGCCCTCCAATAACTTGAGACCGGTTAGACCTTGAACCTTCCTACAATCCTCCTCGAAAGTGGACCCCTTTGATTCTTCAAAAGTTTCCTCCTCAATAGTTTGAAGTTATCTTTCCTTCACGGCTATGTGTTGGATTGATGTTCTTCGAGTTTCGAACTTGAGGATTTAGCTTGAATATCTTAACGAATATTTCGCAGTTACAGTTTGAATATTGCTTGCTCGGATCGTGGTTCGTAATCAAGGTTACCTTTTTTCAATGATTTTCCTCACTTTTATAGTGAACTTTCAAAAATCAGCCGTTGAAGAGATAGGCCGATTTTCAAAAGACACTTGTGTTCGTTGGCTTGTCTTTTCTTGGTCTTCAATCTTGAGATGTAGACCTTTCTCATATTAAATGAATGTTCAGGCCAAGTTTCAGTTCTCGACACGAGGTGCATGAGCTTCCTTGGTTTATTCCTTTTGCATGCTTCGAGATCGAGCACTTTAAGACTCGGGCAAAGATGGGTGTATTACTTATTTAAGTAATGTCCTTGACTTCTCAGGCAATGCATTCTTTCGCTTAACTCCTCTTGGTTGTCATTTTCCCAGGTGACTTAAGTCCGCTCCAATCATCAGAGACTCATCCATACCCCTTGTGACTTGGCTTGAGTTGACTTAATCGACTCTTCACACCGCCCTCACCGTTACGCCCGGGCCGAGTCGTTGATCTTCTATCTTGGCCATACTCACTGTTCCTCGCCCCAGCCCACTTCACTTCTTCCGCCTGACCTCTTGTATTTTCAGCATAGCGACTTGACTCAAATTTATTCAGCCCTATCTATTACAATTAGAATTACAAGGAAAATGGGGTGCCGACATTCTAATCTACGTTTTACATGGCATTCATCAAAATCTAAACAATAAATTTCCCAACAATTTCCCCTTTTTGATGATGCCAAAACTTAAAACATTAAACAAAAATGTAAACAACACATATACATACAGTAATGCGTAAACAAAGAATGTATGCGTTAAATCAATCATTTTATTGATCATAGCATTCTTGTCCTTTACACAATCACAAAGTGTATCGAGCATAATCATATCTAAGCAATTTACAAGAATCTATGCTAAGATACAAAGAGAGAAAATACATACACACTTTATTGAATGTACATGATGACTTACACATGAATGTATTTACACGAGTAAAATACACGGCGGTTAGCAAAGAACACTTCATCGTCTTTCGGGCCGCTCTCCTTCTTTCCTCTTCAACTCGTACATCGCCTCTCTTTCTTTTCTTTCATCTTCACCGCTTTCTTTTCATAAGCTCT